>SJYX01000999.1:600259-754989 GCA_006410675.1 Oreotragus oreotragus
CTATGGTTTTTCCTGTGGTCATGTATGGATGTGAGAGTTGGACTGTGAAGAAAGCTGAGCACCGAAGAACTGATGCTTTTGAAGTGTGGTGTAGGAGAAGACTCTTGAGAGTCCCTTGGACTGCAAGAAGATCCAACCAGTCCATTCTAAAAGAGATCAGCCCTGGGATTTCTTTGGAAGGAATGATGCTAAAGCTGAAACTCCAGTACTTTGGCCACCTCATGTGAAGAGTTGACTCATTGGAAAAGACTGTGATGCTGGGAGGGATTGGGGGCAGGAGGAGAAGGGGACGACCGAGGATGAGATGGCTGGATGGCATCACGGACTCGATGGATGTGAATCTGAGTGAACACTGGGAGCTGGTGATGGACAGGGAGGCCTGGCGTGCTGCGATTCACGGGGTCGCAAAGTATTGGACACGACTGAGCGACTGAACTGAATATTTCCTTTTATGAACCTAAGTTTGCTCCTCTTTGTCTGTTTTTCAACTTTATTTCTGTTCTTTACCTGATTGATTTGTGGCAAATTTTCTTTTTTATGAGTAGACAATATTTTCTCTGGTTTGCCATGTCTTTTGATTTTGTTTATTATGGTCTTTTCTATGCAGAAATGTGATATTTATGTAAATTTATGCATACCAATTAATAATGGCTAAAAACCACTCCAGTATTCTTCCCTGGAGAATGCCATGGACAGAAGCCTGGCAGGCTACAGTCCATGGGGTCACAAAGAGTTGGATATGATTAAGTGACTAACACTTTCACTTTTTCACCCATGTTTTTAGCCTTGGGGTTGGCTTTTTTTATTTTTGGTCATATTGGAAAGGCCATACTATCTCTAAGGTTAAGAAAAAAATTCCCATAGTTTCTCTTGGTACCTTTACAGTTTTATTTTTTAACATTTACATTTCTAATCCATGAATATACTGATATAAGGTATGAAGTATAGATTCAACTATATTTTATTCCAGATAATACCCAGTTTTTTCAACCTACTGTACTCTGCATTTTTATTCTCTCTTGTTTAATGTATTTACTTTTTGGAAAAATGATGTTTTCACAGATTCAGTTCAGTTCTGTTCAGTGGCTCAGTCTTGTCCGTACCAGCTAGTTAATGACATTTTTCTGGGTCTGTTTTTTTGCTACATCATATTAGAAGGGTAAAGCATAAATGAAAGTGAAAGTCGCTCAGTTGTGTCTGACTCTTTGTGACCCCATGGACTATACAGTCCATGGACTTCTCTAGGCCAGAATACTGGAGTGGGTAGCCTTTCCCTTCTCCAGGGGATTTTCCCGACCCAGGGACTGAACCCAGGTCTCCCGCACTGCAGGTGGATTCTTTACCAGCTGAGCCACAAGGGAAGTCCAAGAATACTGGAGTGGGTAGCCTATCCCTTCTCCAGTGGATCTTACCAACCCAGGAATCAAACACCAGAATACTGGAGTGGGTAGCCTTTCCCTTCTCCAGGGGATTTTCCCGACCCAGGGACTGAACCCAGGCCTCCCGCACTGCAGGTGGATTCTTTACCAGCTGAGCCACAAGGGAAGTCCAAGAATACTGGAGTGGGTAGCCTATCCCTTCTCCAGTGGATCTTACCAACCCAGGAATCAAACTGGGGTCTCCTGCGTTGCAGGCAGATTCTTTACCAACTGAGCTATTAGGGAAGCCCAAAGCATAAACAGATATTTCTATAGCTGATTTAGAGAAATAACCATCCAGTCTATGGGAAAAGGAAGAAAATAATTGCTGTTTCTTTGCTTAAGGGAAATGGACGAAATAATGACATGTATTGAAAGAGACTCTAGATTTTTAAATTTTGTTACATAAATTTTTAAACTATTTTAAGATTGAGTTATAAATATCTTAATGACTAAACTACAGCTAGCAAAATCACTGTAATTTATATTATATAGTTTACATATACTGTAAACCACATTATCAAGACAATGGAAAGACATAAAGTCCATGGAAAACCAAAAGCACAAATTAAAAACCTCAGATGATTTCTGTGAAAATATGACATCTATCCAAATGTCTTCTGCATCCTAAAATACAGAATATTCTTCAAGTGGAATAATAATAATGGGAAGACGAGTCCCTGGAACATACTTCAAGATAAAAATATGATATATAAAGCTGATTAAACTTTTGAAATAACAAAAAGAAAAAACTATAGCCTAAAGGGGTAAGGCATATTACTATGACCAAGATATAAACCATCAATAGACGGTGAACGAAGGAAAAGTTAAACACAGTCTTATCTTCATGTGACTTCTTTAAATTCATCACACAAATTTTCAAAAATCAATTTTACAAATATACAAAAATCAACTTTAGCATAGTTAGTGAGGTAGCAAATAAGGAAGATATCTTAGTAGCTCACTTATTACACCTGCTTAAATTGAATATGGAGATATCAATGACAGAGATCACATTAAGATTATTATAGCTACAACTACTAAAGTGTATGAGAAGTTAATCATATAAGACAAGTCAATACATTTAATATGGGAAATTCCTACCTTTCATAAGAATAGCCTGCTTTGTGTTAATTTGTGACTCTGGACATTTCACATCAAATGTGTAAACTGACTAGCAAATACAAAATGACTATCACTTTTTT
Source organism: Oreotragus oreotragus (assembly GCA_006410675.1). NCBI lineage: Eukaryota > Metazoa > Chordata > Mammalia > Artiodactyla > Bovidae > Oreotragus > Oreotragus oreotragus. The sequence goes on from SJYX01000999.1 coordinate 602,883, forward strand.
GAGAGCTATTTCCTGGGCACTATAAAAGCATTTTGCATGTTATTACTTATTTAATCCTATAACTCTATGAAATAAGTACTATATTTCTGCCACTTTAGATGAACTAAAAGGTTTAGAAACTTGCCTAAATTTACATAATTAATTACTAAGTAGTATTACTGGTCTTTTTTTCTTTTTGCAAGTCGCTCAGTTATGTCCGATTCTTTGCAACCCCATGGACTATACAGTCCATGGAATTCTCTAGGCCAGAATACTGGAGTGGGTATTCTTTTCCTTCTCCTTTGGATCTTCCCAACCCAGGAATCTTCCCAGCCCAGGGATCAAACCCAGGTCTCCCACACTACAGGTCAATTCACCAGCTGAGCCACAAGGGAAGCCTAAGAATACTGGTGTGGGTAACCTATCCCTTTTCCAGTGGATCTTCCCGACCCAGGAACTGACTGGGGTTTCCTGCATTGCACGCAGATTCTTTCCCAACTATCAGGGTATCTTTACCAGCTATCAGGTTCTTTAGCAGCTATCAGGGAACTGGTCTTACTCCATAGTTAATGCCCTTAGGTACTATGTTATCACAAAGTAGTTTTTAAAAAAAGACTATATCAGATAATTTGAATAATTTTACACTGCTTAATTAAATAAAACTCTATTTCAATTGAGAGGAAATAATATTTTTAAAACCTAAATTATTTGAGAGACTAATATTTAGTAACCTCATTTCAATTGTGCTATTTCTATATAACTTCAAATGTGCTAAAACCTTGAATGTGTAAAAGGACAGTTAGTATCTTCATTAAACTATAGAATAAATGAGAATGTAAACTAAGCACCCAAATTCTTTCCTGGTGTTCAGAAATGTATGTATTATATGTATATAATATATATATATATATATACAGGGAAAATCTGAGATCCAACAGGAACATTTATTGTATATATAGTTTAAAAAATAACAGCTTTAGGATATCACTGCAATAAATCTAACTTCCAAAATATGATTTCTGATTTGGGGAAATATTAGAGAAATTAATTTTTTGAATACTTAACATTACAAAAACTACTACAGCCATGAATATCTTAGGTTCTATTAGTTTTCCTCACATAGGAGAACATTATAAAAATATTTGTATTTGTAATATGTTAGTCTTACAAATACTGCTTTAAATTATCCCAAACTGCAATTTAAGTCTCTTACTTTCCGTCTTTCAGGTCCAGCGAAGGCAATATGCCTTGCTTCTTCCAGAGTCTCACAGACAAGGCCATTTCCACACACAAACTGAATTACTCTCTTCAGCTGAGGAAACTGAGTCTTTATGACATCAATCATCATTTTACAGCCTTTAATCTCCCTTAATCTTTCATTGATTGGTTTGATCTACAAGGTTTAAAAAATACTTGATATATTAGGTATATTAAAATATAAACCAAATATTCAGGACATTCTTTTTCAAAGAACATATATAAACATGACAGTAAGTGATTAGTAGTATGCATTTATACACAATAAAAGTTAGATGAGAATCTGATGAACAATACCACTGGCTTCATTTAATATTTTTTTAAAATATACTTCATCAAATGCCAGAAGATATAATTTCCAGATTAAATTTTATCACTAACTAGTTGGGATTAAGCAATGACTGAGAAACCCCTCCTGCTCTCAAAACCATAAAATCTAGTGGGAGACAATACCTATTTATATACTTTCAAAAGAGTGGCACAATAGAATGGAACTCAAAAAACCATTTTAGGCTTAAATATCAGGAAAGCTTGTAGATCCCCTTTGACATGACTTAAGTTGGGATGATAAAGAGATCAAAAGATATTTGCAATGTGTTACTGAAAATCAGCAAGTATAATTTCATTTTCATAAATAAAACCCCTATATATAACCAAAATATGTGTGCACATATAAATATTATGTAAAGTTTAGATACTCTTAAGACCTTTCAATACATACCTCAAAGCTTAAAATTTAGCTTGCTCCACCAATAGCTGACACATATTTACTGGACCACACATTTACAATTGAAACTTTGGGTTAGCATTTCACTGACAGAACATACGTTTCATCCTTCTCCAACATACTATGCTACAGGAGAAGATAAACTGCTGGCTAGTGGTACACTGCTAGAGCAATGTGCTCAAAATCATTAAGGTAAATTATGGCAAACTAGACTAGGAAGAAATGATACGAAGGCAAGAAGACAGCTACCGCTGCTGCTAAGTTGCTTCAGTCATTTCTGACTCTGTGCAACCCCACAGACGGCAGCCCACCAGACTCCTCCATCCCTGGGATTCTCCAGGCAAGAACACTGAAGTGGGTTGCCATTTCCTTCTCCAGCTTCCTTCTCCAACGCATCAAAGTGAAAAGTGAAAGTGAAGTCACTCAGTTGTGTCCAACTCTTCACGACCCCATTGACTGCAGCCTACCAGGCTCCTCAGCACATGGGAGTTTCCAGGCAAGGGTATTGGAGTGGGGTGCCATCACCTTCTCCAGATATTATTCTTTGCCTGTCAATATATTAACACCAGCCATTTGAATGACTAACTGGCATACAATCAATGACTTTGTAAATTAATACCACAGTCTCAGGCAATAAAGACATACTTTAAAAGACAGTGTTTTATCACTATTAAAAACTAAGGATTAAAAATTTCTTACATCAAGGTAATCTAGTGCAAGGAACGTCTCAGGTTCAGCTCTTTCCTCCTTCAGAAATCGAATACAATCTTTTGCTACCTTTTCAGAGGCTACAACAATGGCAACCATGTACCGACCAAAAAGTTTAGTAACAGCCAGCTGGTATTTCTTATGAATAGGATGACACAGGTCAAGTAGTCTTCCAAACTTAGCAGGTTTCAAAAAGGAAAGAAAAACAAACACATTAATGAGAAACGTATAATTCATCATTTTTTTAATGTAACAAAGCAGCACAGACCAAAACTAATTTTACAAAATTATAAAACATCATAATTTAACAGTCTCAAATGGAAAATGGAAATAAATTTCTAGTGGCTCAGACAGTAAAGAATCTGCCTGCAATGTGGGAGACCTGGTTTCGATCCCTGGGTTGGGAAGATTCCCTAGAGGGCGTGGCAACCCACTCCAGTATTCTTGCCTGGAGAATTGCCATGGACAGAGGAGCCTGGTGGGCTACAGTCCATGGGGTCGCAAAGCGTCAGACACGACTGAGCAACTACATACAACATAGCACATGAAATATGTTAGGTGTGTCAGATTTCATTTAACAAAAGACTAATAAGGAGAGACTAGTCATACCAAGGTATTAAAATATTTTACAAACCTAGTAATAGTATTCATTCATGACCTTACTTATTAAATAAGAATCTGTGAGGCATTACTGCATGCAGGTACTGAGCCAGACATTGGGTAAACATGCCTGAACAAAACAGATTCTCTCTAACCTCACAGAGCTTTCAGATAAGTAGGGGAAGAAAATAAATAACCAATAATTATACGCATGTACACAGTAGAGTTAAAAGAGACACTGTGACTAAGTGCAGAGTGCTCTGAGAATATGTAACAGGGACCAGGCTGACCCAAGGAGCCAGAGATGGCTTTCCACAGAGAAGTGTTTTTGAGGATCTGGGGAATGGTCAAGAATCAGACTGAAGTTCAAAAAGCCTAGAAAACATCAGAATGCCAGTGGTCCTGTATCAATGCTCCCTAGAACGTCCTGTAGATTCAATTTTACATCTTTGGACTCTTCATTTGCTTTTACCTCAGAAATACCAATTTCTTTATGATAGATCATCATTGTCTTTAATATTTATTATCTTTTTTCTTCTCAATTCAGGTATGATTAACTAAAATCTAACTTCTAGGTCAGTAATTTGATTTTCAGCTATGTAACCCATTTCTTGCTATTTGCAATTTATTAGTTCAGTAATGTTTGTTCTTATTTTCTTAGTGCTACAGTATTTTATTTTATTCTGATATTTGAACTTGATTTTGTGAATTCAAGCTCTTATTAAATTTTCTACAGCACAAAAAACTTATGGGGAATTTTGTTCTGTAACTTTTTTCCACAAGGCTCTTTGACTTCTAAATGCCTTTTATTCTTTTTTTTTTCTTTTAATATATGTACCTATGCTACCATACAGCTTCTCTCCACCTTTCCTATATTTAATGTGGGCAGTTCTGTGTAAACCTTTTATTTTCTGTGATGGATAACGTTTTTTGATCGTCTCACCTAAAACTGAGATGGTTATCTCCTCTGAGCAACAAATGATGGACCAAGCATTTTCTGTTCTATATTCTAAGGATTTTCTGATTGCTCATCACCCAAGGACTTGAACTAGAGTGGGTTACCATACCCTCCTCCAGGGGATCTTCCCAACCCAGGAATTGAATTGGGGTCTCCTACATTGCAGGAAGATTCTTTACCAGCTGAGCTACCAGGGATGCCCAAGGGTTTGAAAAGCTAGGGTAAATGAGAGCTGTGCTAAAGCTATGCATATATTTTAATTGAATAACTTGAGTTTTGTTCTTTCTTCAATTAATATCCCATACTATTTTTTTGTTCTTGGGGGAAAGAGAACAAATCCCATTTTGGGGCAGAGGGCTTTGAATTGGCTTCTCAATTTAATGAAGAGCTCTAGAGCCTTCACTTCCATCTAAGAGAAGCAGAGGTCCATATTCTCTGATTCTATTTGAGTGTTAGTTTTCTACTCAGAAGGAAACAAACAAAAGTTTGCTTCTTGCTAGATTAAGGGATACTAAGTGAGAATTCTCAGGGATTAATCAATTTACCAGTTTGCCTTCTGCAGAATTAAGAATCAGCAATGCTATATTTTAACCTTTAAAAAGAAACCCTGGACTACTACTATTTTCTGAAGGTTAGTAGAGCATGATGTATGAGCCCCTTTCCTCTCTTGGTTGCTGAACTAGTTTTTCTGATTTTCCTTGGTATTGGGGGAAGAATTCCGTGACCCACCCTTATTCTTCCATCATTATCTAGAAACAAAGACTAACACTTAAAGAGTCAGAAAGGCAAAAAAAAGATGCTATAAACGAAATTGAGATGGGTGACCAGAGAAAAAGGAAAACCAACAGTGTGGTATCAAGGAGGCCAAAAAACAAGTGTTTCAAAAAGTGCAAGCGGTTAAGTGTCAAATGCTGAAAAAAAAGGCTGTCGTGAAACAAGGAGCACAGAGTGTACACTGGTGTTAGTGACAAGAGAGTGAGGTGACAGACCCCAATACCAAAATAGATAATTCTATGAAGTGGATACCTCGCGCAACAGGTTAGATATTGCTGCATTGGGGCCAATGAAACAACTAGTAATACTGGATGGACAGTCAGATTTAGAGAATAAAAATTCACTGTTCAAAAGTATGCCAACAATGTCCACTGAAGAAAGTACTTAAAAAAAACAAAAACTGAAATCATGAAGAAAATGAGGTTTAAGGCTATGTGTCTACAGGGCAACAGACTATTTCATATACCCATATCCTTTGGGGATATCTGGACTCTCTGGGTAATGTGTTCATATCAATGTTTCTCCCCAATAATTACTTACCTATAGACATTACTGGGGATTATACACATTTTACCCCATTTACTAATATGCCTTAAATATAAATAATAAAACACAAAATTTATAGGTTTCTGAAATAATAATATGAAGTGAAGTGAAGTGAAGTTGCTCAGTCGTGTCCGACTCTTTGCGACCCCATGGACTGTAGCCTACCAGGCTTCTCCGTCCATGGGATTTTCCAGGCAAGAATACTGGAGTGGGTTACCATTTCCTTCTCCAGGGGATCTTCCCGACCCAGGGATCGAACCCGGGTCTCCTGCACTGGAGGGAGGCACTTTAACCTCTCAGCCACCAGGGAAATAATAATACTTCCTAATAATTTCAAATTTTTAATCACAAATAAGAAAGCTTAGCCTTTTTATTTCAATTACCACTGAATCTGGGTAAAGTCTCTTAAGGTGTTCCAGAATCTCTGCTCTCTTTTGCTGACGTTTTCCTTCATGGGTATCAATTCCAGCATTCTGCAATTCACTTCTAATAAGATTCAACTCTTCATTAACTTCAGACATTCTTAATTTTGTTTTTTCTATCTCATTCACTAAGTTTTCCTCTTGCTCTTTTTTTTCTTTCAAGCAATTCCTGTATGATAATAACAATAATAGCAAAAAGAAAAACCAAAATTTAGGAATTGCAATACACTCTAGCCTGGCATCGCAGGGGAATGGGACAGTGCTCCATCTATTTCAAATGGTGAAAAATACAATATAATAAACCTAACACCAAACATGGGCAAAAGATACTTTAATCATTCTTTCTTGAGTCAAAAGGTATATATTTCTGGATTCTGAGAAAAAAGAATAGATCACTCATTATAACCAGAGAAATCATCATGAGCTTAACAGTAAGTAAACGTCAATTAAAAAGGAATTATTCCCCATCTATTTCCCATGAAGTGATGGGACTAGATGCTATGATCTTAGTTTTCTGAATGTTGAGTTTCAAGCCAACCTTTTCACTCTCCTCTTTCTTTAGGTATCCAATTTGGGATTACGGACCAGCGGATACCTCTTTTCTCTTGGAAACTACGGTTAAGAAGTGACTCTCGGAAGAAAAAAAATTCGCCAGGCTTCAAGATGGTTGTCGTTCTCCCAGAGCACTGCTGGTACCTGCCGAGAGCAAGATGGCGCTTTCCCTTCTCGGCTTTCGGGGATGGAGATATCCTTAACGCAATCACGCACTTGGAGGGCATCCTTGCCATTACCCAAAATGGTGATTCCCGCAACCTCACCGTTTCCAGGTTTCAACATGGCTTCCGCAACCCGCGCCAACGGAGGTTAATCTCAGGACGCCTGCCGAACTCTCGAGGAAGTGGCGTAAGCGGAAGTGCGTAAGCGGAAGTTGTTTTAGAACTCAAGTCCCCGGCTCTACGTCCCGCCTCCGCGCTGCCGCCCCGCCCCCAGCGGCCCCGCGAGCAGAGCCAAGATGGCGTCCGAGTTGGAGTACGAGTCTGTACTGTGTGTAAAGCCTGACGTCAGCGTCTACCGGATTCCTCCTCGGGCCTCCAACCGCGGTTACAGGTACTAACTTCGGGTCACTGCGGCATGCGCTCACCCGGTCGGGCTTGACACTTTGTTTCTCAGGTAGCAGGCCGCCCGTCCCTGCCATTGCCGCCTCTGGATTGTTACCTTGCTAGCCTGGCCACCTGGGTTTTTGTCACCTTTTCCCCTGCTGTTTCCCCACTCTGGACTGCCGACATCCTTGTTTCCGCCTCTTAAAAAAAAACAAAAAATTACCATCTTGTACCCTCCCACCGCTCTCCCCCCGGACCCCTCTGGGTTACCCATCTGCTCCCCATTATTCTCCTGTCACTTCTGCTGCTTGGCCAGCCACCTTTTCTTCGCTCATCCCTGCGTCCTTCAAGTTGTCACCCTTATCGTCCCATCCCTCCCTCCCTCCCTCCGCACCCCCCATTTCCAATAGCTGGTGCGCCTTTGTTGGTGATTATTGTGTCTTAGGCCCCTCTCTGGATGAGACAATTTATCTTTTGTGCCGTTTAGTTTTGCCACCAAATACCACCATCCACCATATACTATAGTATAGGTGATATAGTATTTTCAAGCCTTCCTTCCCTCTTAACTTCTCATATAGCTTTTACTTTCAGAGTTAACACAGCAGTTTATCTGGAGGGCTAACTAACCATCTTGTAACCCAATGACTATGAGGGCCTGAGGATGCTGTCTAAAGTTATGGACATGCACTCTACAGAATTAACTTGCAACTCACTGGGTTACCTGTTAAAAAATATGAGTGTGAGCCCTGGCAATTTAACAGCTATGTGATTTGATACAAATCTTTTAGCCTCTCCAAGCCTAAGGTTTCTCATCTGTAAAACGGAGAAAAAAAGGGGAGGGGGAGGGGGTGATAATAAAACCTGCTCTAGCTATGTACCTTTAGAAGTTTTTGGAGGGTTAAATGAAATCATAATAAATGTGAAAAATAATTAAAAATGAATTTCCTAAAATGAATTTAGTAAACAGTAAAGCAGTCTATAAATACAGTATTTTGATTTCTTTCTCTGACTCACATCACCAGCATGATTTTCCTCTTGGCTTTTGTTACCTAGGCTTAAAAATTACCCTCTCCCTGTGTCTTATGTTGTGCTTCCTTATCAGAGATTCGTTCATCCTGGATCAGTATCTTTGTGCTTGCTGACTTGTGCACTAGATCCTGTGGGTTGTAACCTAAAAGGAAATCCTAATTTCAGGCTTTCAATCAGACCCTAGCTGACCGTGAATAAGACTCTACATGCTTTTTGATGATAGTCACAGGGACTAATACCTGTGAGTCAGCTGAGACCTCTTCTCCTTTGGCCAGCCTTCTTGACCTTTCTGTTCTGGCTTAGGTGTGCTCTGCGTCCTTCATAGTACTTGTTCTCGACTCTATCATTTGCCAGCTTTCTACGTTCTAATTGGTTGGTTGTTCTCCCAGTTCTCCAGACTACACCATGAACAACTTGAGGTCTTCTTAAACTTAGATCTTTTAAACATTTTCTAGGATCTAGCACAGTTTCCTGCACATAGTGGAGACTCTGTAAATGTTGACTGAAAAGAATTAATAGGTTACACTTAAATCAGCATTGATTGATCTGTTAAATAAGGTAAAATAGCTGATGACCTCTAACTTTAGGTATTAAGACTTCCTAAAAGATATGATACACATTGAAGTGGGTTTCAGTTATTTTTCAGTCCAGCTTTTTGCTACTCCATGAACCTGCCAGGCTCCTGGAATTCTCTGGGCAAGAATACTGGAGTGGGTTGCGATTCCCTTCTGCAGTGGATCTTCCATACCCCTGAATTGAACCCGGGTCTCCTGCATGGCAGGCAGATTCTTTACTAACTGAGCCACCAGGGAAGCCTTTTTCTTTTGCTTCACGCTTTTAAAAACACCTTTTACCCATCTGCATTCTCTGTCTTCACTTTTACTTTATCCTTTATTCTTATGTCAGTTAACTGCATTGACCCATCAAAGCAATTTCTTAATTTTCCTCTTTTACCCTTTTCCTTGTCATTCTATGTTTTCCATGCTTATTACTGACATTTTTATCCTACAAGAGGCTTTTTATGTCAGCCACTGTTAGTGAAGAGAGCAGAATTAAATTTGAATCATGAGTCTCATTTATTTGCTGGGTTATCTCTGGAAAGTCACTTAAATCTTTTGAACTTTAGTTTTCTCATCTATAAAGATGGGTATAATATTATTTACTTTGTGAGATTCTTTCAGTTTTCACAAGAATGGGTGCTTGATAAATAGTGCTTTTCTGTCTTTGTGTAATCTTTTTTGTTGTTTACCAGAACTCATTTTATATTATGAGCATGATTTATTCTCTAGTCTGCTGTTAAGGGAAAAACTGGACTTTATAGGAGTCAGGAGGAATGTTTTCTTTGAGATGAGAGGGAATAATTGACTTTGATTCACCTGTATAAACTGTTGATTCACCTGTAAAGCTGTCACTTCTTGGACTTTCACTGACCAGACTTATAGAAGAAGAATTTGGGTTGATGGGAAACTTATAAATGATTAGAAAATGGTTCTTGACCTATAAAACCTTTCTTTTATTTCTCATTACCCTTTTCCTCAACTAAATCAGTCCTGACCCTCCACTGTGTGTCAATGTAACGAAAAGAACACTGGACTCTGACGTTAAGGATTGTCGCTGTGCTGCTGCCCTGTTCTTCATTTAGAGAGAGAGTAGCTGTTTCAACCTCCAGCCATCTTAGTGAGCTTCCCTGGTGTCTCAGTGGTAACGAATCCTCCTGCCAGTACAGGAGATGTGAGTTTGATCCCTGGGCTGGAAAGATCCCCTGGAGAAGCAAACGGCAGCCCACTCCAGTATTCTTGCTTGGGAAGTCCCATGGACAGAGACGCCTGTTGGGCTATAGTCTATGGGGTCCCAAAAGAGTCAGACACGACTGAGTGAATGAGCAGCAACAGCACAGTAGGTTTTCTTGCCTATTCCATACAGCTGCTGTAAGATTTGTTGCCAAGGTAGATGAAAATATGTGAAGTCAGTTTCGAAGACCAGTAAAAATCAAGAGTACCCCTGGCTAGGTCTGGGGAGTTGGAGAGGAGTTAAGGCTCAGGGCTGAGGGAAGCTGCTGTGTGAATATCCATTCACTTACTGAGAATTTGTTAAATATGGGCCACCAGACATACAAATAAACCAAGGAACCTGTCCAAAGAAGTGCATCTGGTAAACCTGTTCCTAGTATTTTCAGTAGCCCATTCACAATGTGTCTACCTCCTGACAGAAGAGTGGAGTAAGTAATGACTTATTAAAAAAATTTAATACACAAGGACTTCTAGAGCATGCTCTGAACTGGATCAGATTCAGGTACTTGAGGGTCTTTGAGACAGGACATCAAGAGAGAAGGGCATGACAAAGATGTATTTTGTAAAATCCTGTTCAGAATTTGTCCTAATTTAAATTTTCATGTCTTCCTGTCTACCATTTGCTTCAGTTCAGTTCAGTTGAGTCCCTCAGTCGTGTCCGACTCTTTGCGACCCCATGAATCGCAGCACGCGAGGCCTCCCTGTCCATCACCATCTCCTGGAGTTCACTCAAACTCACGTCCATCGAGTCAGTGATGCCATCCAGCCATGTCATCCTCTGTCATCCCCTCTTCCTCCTGCCCCCAATCCCTCCCAGCATCAGTCTTTTCCAGTGAGTCAACTCTTCAGCATCATTCCTTCCAAAGAAATCCCAGGGCTGATCTCCTTTAGAATGGACTGGTTGGATTTCCTTGCAGTCCAAGGGACTCTCAAGCGTCTTCTCCAACACCACAGTTCAAAAGCATCAATTCTTTGGCGCTCAGTTTTCTTCACAGTCCAACTCTCACATCCATACATGACTACTGGAAAAACCATAGCCTTGACTAGACGGACCTTTGTTGGCAAAGTAATGTCTCTGCTTTTAAATATGCTATCTAGGTTGCTTACCATCTTGTTAAACACGTGTTTACCCAGATAAACTTTATTGTTACCTTCTTAACTGCAGGTGTTAGTCTCTAGGTTCCCAAGTGATGAGTTATTAACTTTTACCTTGCCCTCCCTTTTCCACACTGCTTGCAAAACAGAGTCACAAATGGAGTGTTTTGTAAAATTGGTTCATGTTTAAATGTCTTAGATTTCATTCAAATGCATCTAGAACACAGATTATAAGTATTCGGTGTTTTGTAATGTTTCCATTTGTATCTCTAATCTACATGTCTTCCTGAAGTCTAGCTTCATATATTCATGTGTATACTCTGTATCTTCTCTTGAAAATCTATTCGACATCTCAGACTTAACAGAGCCAATGCTGAACTACTAATCTTTCTTTCCAGAGATGTTCTACCTGTAGTCTTTCTCATCTCAATTATTGGCAACTCCTCTGTTTAGGCTAAAAACCTTGGTGTTATCCTTGACTTCGTCTTTGTTTTCTCTCTTTCTCTTCTACCTTGCATCCATTCATTAGAAAATCCTGCTGCCTTTGCTTTAAATATATCCATCGTCTAGTCACTTCTGCTCCTTTCTCTTCCTAGTCACCATGGTGACTCCCCCAGATTACTACAGCAGTCTCTTAGCTAATCCCCAGCTTTAGCCTTCATATTGCTGCATCTCTGCTCTGTGCAGCAAATTAATCCTTTTGAAATAAAAGGGAGATCATGTCACATCTCAGCTTTAATGGCTTCTCCTTCATTCAGACTGAAAGCTAGAGTTCTTACAGTGGCCTGCGAGACCCTCCGTGATCTGTCCCTCAGTTAGTTCTCTCACCTCATCTCTTTCTGTATTCTAATCACAGCGACTTCCTTGCTTGAGGGCAATATAGCAGGCCTGCTCCCATCTTAGCATCTTTGCACCAGCTGTTTCCTACACCTGGAATGCTTTTCCTCCAGACATCTGCATGGGTAACTCTCACTTCCTTCACATTTTGCTCACATTTCACCTTGTTAGTCAAGCTTGCCCTGACCACCCTTTTGGAAGCTGCAACCTATTCATTCTCCCACTATCTTCCTGAGCTCCTTTTTCTGCCCTCGAATTTTCTTTTTACCTTAGCATTTAGCACCTTCTGAGCTATTAATGATTTTACATATTTATTGTTTTTTTTTTATTGTCTATCTCCTGTTAGACTGTAAGCTTCCTGACGGCTTTAAACTTTGTTCCCTCTTGTATCCCAAATACTTAGAATAGTTCCTGTGACTTAATACACACTCTGTAAATATTGATTGAATTCAGTGAAAGATAATACATTTAGGGATTTGGGAGGCTTCTGTTAACCAGTATATTTCATTTAGTAGGCTTTGTTGTTCCCTGATCAGCAAAATACTATTATATAAAGTACTATCCTCAGTATGAAAATAGTGTCATTGTGATAAATTTTTAAATTGCTTTTTTGGTAATTTTACATATTTTTATCGATACTTATTGGACTTCAGTAGTAACATTTCTTCTATTTGCTTTGGACTGTGTGTAACCTGAGGCATCTTTGTAGAGAGAATCATGAATTAGTCTTTTGATTATTTAATAGGCAGAAAGAGTAAGTAATTCAGAACAGGGAAATAGAAATATGGCAAATGATTATGTGTAGGTTTTTGGTAAATTAAAGACATAGACCCAAGGCCTGAGACTTCCATTTTTCTATCCTAGGGCATCTGACTGGAAATTAGATCAACCTGATTGGACTGGTCGCCTCCGAATCACTTCAAAAGGGAAGGTTGCTTATATCAAACTCGAGGATAAAGTTTCAGGTAATCTACTGGTGACCCTCTACCATATTAAGGATATTGATTTGGTGTTCTTTTATAAATATCTTCAGATTGGGGATTGGAGTGGAAATACTTGCTAATTGAATTTTAGGCTTTTTGCTTCCTTTGCTTAAAGGAGTCTTTTTCTTACCTGTCAGGGGAACTCTTTGCTCAGGCACCAGTAGAACAATATCCTGGTATTGCCGTGGAGACAGTGACCGATTCCAGCCGTTACTTTGTAATCCGGATCCAGGATGGAACTGGTAAGGGATTGGGGATTTTGAATGAATCGAGATTCGGAAAATAGTTAATGCACATCAGCAGAAGTGGGTCCCAGTGCATTTATCTTACTTCAGTTTACTAAAATTTTTCTTCTCTTTGTCCAAAGTTTCCAGTTGCTAGAGGAAAAGGATTAACATGCTATTTGTAATAGTTATAAACACAGGTTCAAGAGGTGATTAAAAGTAGACGTAAATAAATCAGAATATACGTCTAACCAAAGAACTGGCAAATACTGTCTGTTCATTGTTGCAGGGATTTTTGTGGGACTACTTTACATCATCTGTGTTTATGGCAGGCTTCTTTTCTCCAGTCAGAGGCTGGCAAACTTTTTTTTAAAGACACAAGATAATAAACATCTCTGGGCCACATGGTCTCTCGCAGCTACTCAGTTCTGTCACCATGGTGTGAAACTGCTGTGGATAATATGTAGACAAACTGGCATGGCTTTGTTCTAGTGAAATTTTATTTAAAAAAACAAGCTCTGGCAGTGTTTGGCCCATGGGCTGCATGCAGTTTGCCAATCCTGAGAGAATCTTTGACATTCACACAGGTTGTCTAGTTATGGTAACTATTATATTTTTACTGGGTAGCATTTGCCTCAGGCATGCTTCCTGTTGGGAGGATTCTTATCCTTTTCACAGGGCGAAGCGCTTTCATTGGCATTGGCTTCTCAGATCGGGGTGATGCCTTTGACTTCAATGTCTCTCTGCAAGATCACTTCAAGTGAGTGAAGCGTGTCCTGAGTTACCAGGTTGAGTGTGTGGGGAATGCTGCCCCTCCATTGAGTGGGCACGGTCTCTTACGTCCTGCTTTCGTTACTTGGTAGACTAGGTCTTGTGACTGTGATCATCCCGTTCACTGTTTTCTCCCATTATCTTTGTATCTATTCTATCCTTATAGCTGGAATGTGTTTTTAATTCACTGTACACTGGTTTGGGAAGATGCTGCTGTTTATGCCTCTGGGGAAGTTGCCTGTAGCTCTTAGGGGTCTGAGGAGGGGCATAACAGTAATAGCAGGGCTTTCTGTGAGAGAGTGGGGAGTTACGTGCCAGATTTGTCATTCCATGTAACTGACAGGTTTTGTCTTTTGCGGTATTTCTTCAGCCCATTTGCTTTTGGCTTAGCTGTGGTGAATAGCACCACGCACACTGGTAGAAAAGGGCAGGTTTTTCTGCCTCAGAACTTTTTGAAGTTGTGGAAAGCCACCCAGTCAGTGACGGGGGTGACCGGCCTGCCCCGTCAGGGGTGGCTCTCAGTCACGGCTATGGGAATTGGTGGCCAGGTGCCCTGTTGTGGAGGGACATGTTTAATCTGCCATTGTGCAGAGTTCCCCAGTGGTATTGAACTCCAGTTGCCCTCTTCCTTGGCTTTTCTTCCTTTCCGTTCTGTGTCTGATGTTCCCTTACTCTGCTTTCTGGAATCAAGTTTCACATAAGTTAGCCACAATTGGTGTGTCAAACTCTGCTCTCAGGGAATCCCAGTTAAAATAATGTGCCCTTTTATTGAAGGTGGGTGAAACAGGAATCTGAGATTTCCAAAGAATCTCAGGAAATGGATAGTCGTCCCAAGTTGGATCTGGGCTTCAAGGAAGGGCAGACCATCAAGTTGAGTATTGGGGTGAGTATGGTTCCCCTCACCTCTCCTTGTATTTCCATAAGCCTATGACTTCTCTTTCTTTTTCTCACCCTCCTTTTTTTCTTTTGTAGAACATTACAACCAAGAAAGGAGGTGCTTCTAAGCCCAAGACCGCAGGGACTGGGGGCCTCAGCTTACTCCCACCCCCACCTGGAGGCAAAGTTACAATTCCCCCTCCATCCTCCTCAGTTGCCATCAGCAATCATGTCACTCCACCACCCATACCAAAATCCAATCATGGAGGTAGTGATGCAGGTAAATCTCTCTAGTACTTTTAACTTTGAGAAATCATAGCTTAGGGTTTTATTGGTAATAACCTGTTTGCCAAAGAGTGTCAGTGGTTTTGCTATTAAAGGCACTTGGCACTGACAAGTTGATTCTCGCAGCCTCCAGCAAGGGATTAAAGCTTTTCCAGTGAGCTGAGAGTCATGGTATCTGGTTGATTTTTTGGCTAAAAATGGGTAGATATTAAAAAAGACTGTTTCCTTCATTAGACCTTGATGAAATGCTAGTAGGCCCAGGAGTCAGATGGACCAAAATTTTGGTCATAGCTCTGTTAGTTTTTATGTGGATGTGTTTGATAACATTTAGGTTCTCTGAGTCTCAGTATCCTTACCTGTAAGATGGCGATGTAGAACTTAGCCCAAGACTCTGAGGGTAAAAGGATGTGATGGCACCTAGCTCAGTACTTGGCATGTAGTTATCATTCAGTGAATGTTATTTCTCAATCCTTTGCATTTCTTCACAGGGCAGTTGAGAGGAAATTAGACAACATCTGGGTTTATGAGTACATTTTTGTTCTTCCTTACTGTCTGGTGGGAAACAAGAAGAAATGTAGTCATTTCCGTTTAAAAGATGAGAAATTAGAATTCGAAAGGGAATTTTCCTGAGATTAGAGAACCTAGTGTTAGAATCTGAGAGTTATAACTTATATCGTTAATTATAACTTAATATTATTTGTTTAAAATTATATCATTAATCAATTATAAGTGATTGCTTTTAGGAGCAGACTTTCTCTTTCTGGAATTTTTGATGTAAAAGTGGTTCTAGGCTACTTCTTTTGCTAAGTGTTGCCAGAAGGCACTGAGGATCATATCTAAGATTTATTTATTTTTATTTTTTAAAACGAAACCTTTTGTTTTGAGATAATTGTAGTTCCACATGCAACTGTAAAAAATAAGAAATCCCATGTACTCTTTCTTCTTGGTTAAGTATTCTCATTTGTGTGTGCAGTTGACCCTTGAACAATGCACAGCTTTTGTGCACTGACCTCTTGGCTATCCCTGTCCCGTGCAGTAGAAAATCTGTGTTTAATTTCACAGTCAACTCTCCATATCTATGGTTCCACATCTATAGATTAAATTAACTACGGATCCTATAGTACTGTACTGTTTATTGAAAAACGTCCATGCATAAGTGTACTCATGCGGTTCAAACCCACATTGTTCAAGGGTCAGCTCTAGTTCTGTGCAGTTTTATCAGCTATAGGTTCCTGGATCCACCACCAGGCTCAGGACACCAAACAGTTCCACCAGGACAAGAACCCCTTGTGTCCCTCATTTTTAACCACACCTTCCTCTCTCTTCACCCCCACCCCTGTTCCTAACCCTCGGCAATCAGTCACTAATCTGTCCTCCATCTCTTAATTTTGTCACTTCAGCAGTGTTAATGGAATCATGCAGTATATAACTTTGGGATTGACTTTTGCTCCTCAGCATGATTCCCTTGAGATTCATCAGATTGTTTTGATATATGTCAATAGTCTGTTTATTGCTGAATAGTAGTCCGTCATATGGATGTACCACGGTATGTTTCACCCACAGAAGAACATTTGGGTTGACTGCAGTTTTGGCTTTTACAGGTAAAGTTGCCATGAACTTTTGTGTGAATACAAGTTTATGTTTTCCTGTTTCTGTTTCTTCTCTTACCTTGTACTCAGGCATCCTTCTAGATTTGGATTCTCCTGCTCCTATCACGACACCAGCACCAGCTCCAGTTTCTGCAAGCAATGACTTGTGGGGAGACTTCAGCACTGCATCCAGGTATTAGTGTAGGGAGACCACCATCCTCTCAACTGGGCTCTCAGTGATGTGTGCCAGTCTAATGATATCTAATCTGGGAAAGCAGGACATCTGTAGGTCATACCTGGTGTTTGGCAGGAATCCTAGGTAAGGAGTGCAAGAGTGCTGGGACGGTGGCGTAAGATCACTATGGGATGGAGCTTGGGCTTCCCTGGTGGCTCAGTGGTAAAGAATTTGCTTGCAGTGTTGAAGACACAGGAGACGTGCGTTTGACCCCTGGGTTGGGAAGATCCTCTGGAGAAGGGAATGACAATCTACTCCAGTATTCTTGCCTGGAGAATCCCATGGACAGAGGAGCCTGGTGGGCTACAGTCCATGGGGTCACAAATGGTTGGAAACAACTGAAGCTACTTAGCACGCATGCATGCAGGCAGGATGGAACTTGAGGAGCCTGGTGCAGGGCTTGGTGAACAGAATTGCTCTGANCCAGTATTCTTGCCTGGAGAATCCCATGGACAGAGGAGCCTGGTGGGCTACAGTCCATGGGGTCACAAATGGTTGGAAACAACTGAAGCTACTTAGCACGCATGCATGCAGGCAGGATGGAACTTGAGGAGCCTGGTGCAGGGCTTGGTGAACAGAATTGCTCTGAAGTACAGTTTCAGGAATTCTGGGCAGAGATTTCTTGGAAACTGTTAAGAATGGAGTCCCTATCCTATTATGCTTCTGGCTGTCTCTGTTCTCCTCTCTTGCAGCTCTGTTCCGAACCAGGCACCACAGCCATCCAACTGGGTCCAGTTCTGAAGAGCACTGGCAGGATGTTCAAGAGAGACGTGAAGAATAACAATGACTTTGAGGGCACCAATCTGAGAGGGGGGGTCTTGGAGCCGCTTCCCTCCCCAGAACCAAAATCCTGGACAATCGTTCTCATAGCTTCTCCATTGCATTCAGGCTGGTGGTGTCACCTCTCTGTGCTGTTCCTTGGAGTGCAGCCAAGAAAGTATTTCCCGGCTCCTGATCCCTGTCAAGGCAGGGAAGTAGTGGGTCTTAATGATGCTTGTGGCTGGCTCTACAGGGCTCAAAAGGCCAGGGTGTCTGAAGGGGAAATAGTCTCTACCATTTCTAAAAACTTGCCCCATCTTTAAATTCTTATTTCAGAATCATCTCAAGACCCTGGCGTGCCTCTTTGTGAAGCCCTTTCTAGCAATTTCAGGGGAGACAAAAACCTTGGAACTTCTTTTCCATTAGCTGAAGACTCTAAAAATGGACAGACTGACCTCAGTGTTTACAGATTCAGAATTTTGATAGGGGCTAGGTGTGAAGAAAGACCTGCGTCCTGGGTCTCTGCTGTGTACCCTCCCCTAGGCTTGTCCTGTTGAGTGAACATCCGGTGTGGGTGCAGCCCCCTTACCCTCTAGTACGTTTACATGTCCCTTCCTGTGATAAGAGGGTTGTGTTGGTGGCGCTTCCACTCTTGTGTCTGTTGAACAGTGCAGCATCTTTGATCAGTGGTTGTCTTGGATGAAGGAGGCTCAAGGGGCTGTGTTTTCCTGGTTGTATTCTAGAGAAGCAGTCACTTTCTTGCAGCTCCATCTTGCAGCTGCCTCTTAAGCCCAGTGTTACTTTGTAATGGCCCCATTATTTGACTGAAAGCTTAAAGGGTTTGGGGTTTTTAACCTCATTTGTAGAGTAGAGAGGTTGAATGCACTTAACTGTTGATGAGTACCCACATTGCCTTGCTGCCTGGGTATCTGGCCCCTTTTCATAAACACTTTATTTCGTGAATCCACCAGCTCTTCAGCAGAAACCTGCTATATTACATGTATTGTCATTGATGAAGGAAGCTGGAGAGCCATAGCTTTAGCTGTGACAGATTTTGCCCGGATGAGGGCTGTGATTCTTGTCACCAGGGCTATGTGAGAAGCAAGTAGCTCCCCTGCCACTTTCCCTCTGTCCGCCCACCATTCCTTTTACAATGCTGTGAAGGGGTCCTGCTCTTCGGTGAACGGGCTCCAGCTATCTGATTTGTCAAGGGGCAGTTTTGAGAGTGAATGTGAGGATCTCACCTCTTCCCTTAGTACCTGTTTGGATATTACTGGCTGAAGGGAGTCCTTACGTTTAGTTTTTAAATAGATTCTCTCTCTTAGATTTCCTTCTTGACTCTTTTTTAACTTTGGGTCCATTTTGTTTTCATTGCTTCCCGTTCCAGGCAGCTCTATTCTTACAGAGCCATGGCAGGACATTAAAAATTCCAATAGAAAACACTAGAAGGACAGTCTATAGAATCACTAGTGACTAATAACTACTGGGAACCTATTTTCTCAATCTTCCTGTATGTTGTGTTCTTTGTATTCTCAAGATGATAATATATTATGTATTTGAATTGCTGAAAAATTGAAAATGATGTTTAAGATATATGTATATAAAGCATATGTATGCTGTATTGGTGCAATAATGGTAATTAAAAGTACGGGAAAAGGTAGTGTCTCTTTTGTCTTTTCATTTGCTTGTTTTCTTTTTAATTTAATTGACCCAATATAGGTGGGCCAGTAGGTAATAAAAGGATACTTTATTAACTCTTTCTCAAGAGATGGAGCCTTTAAGAAGTGAAGGCTCGACCTCTGGCCTCATGGCTCTCAACCCACAGAGGCTCGTTGTAGAGACTGTTTTTATTATTGCTGGTACAGTTAATTTCATTTGCTTCAAGTTATCTTTGTGTTCTAGGCCACCTTTCATATTCCAGAACTATGATTGGCAAAAATAAAGGGAAAAAATGCTTGAGATAGAACTGAAGTGAGAGTCACAGACTTTGGAAGCTAGGATTTTGTAGTTGTCATTTAGTGATTGTCACAGGAGATGAATCAGAATGATATCGGTGCTTCTTTTGTCTCTTTTTCAATTTAACTCATAATGGGACTTCCCTAGTGGTCCAGTGGTTTAAGACTCCATGCTTTCAGTGAAAGGGGTACAGGTTCTCCAGGGGATCTTCCCAACCCAGGGATGGAATCCAGGTCTCCTGCGTTGCACGCCCATTCTTTACCAGCTGAGCCACAAGGGAAGCCCAAGAATACTGGAGTGGGTAGCATATCCCTTTTCCAGTGGATCTTCCTGACCCAGAAATTGAACCGGGGTTCAGTTCTCTGCCTTCAATGCAGGAGACATAGTTTCGATCCCTGGGTTGGGAAGATCCTCTGGAGGAGGGCATGGCAACTGACTCCAGTATTCTTGCCTGGAGAATTCCTAAGGACAGAGGAGCCTGGCAGGCTATAGTCCATAAGGTCACAAAGAGCTGGACACGACTGAAGTGAGAGCACGCACATCATGGATAGAAAAACATTTATCCTGAACTTCAAGGGGGTTATGGGGAAGAAGATGGACCATCCTTTTTGCAGCTCAACCCCACTCAGACATTGACATCTGCCTTGTCTGCTTCTAGCTGGCTTAGCTCCGTTCAGCTTCCATATTGCCACCAGAACACCAGGGCTGAAACCAAGCCCTGCTCGTGCCCCTTCCTCCCCTACTCATTGATTGCCTTTAACGATTTTCCTTCACTTCCAGATTAATGTCCAAAGTACCTCTTCATCCTCAGCTCTCAGGTTTCCCTCGCACTCAGTCGACTTCAGCACACTGATTCTTGATATGCTATCAGCACCGTGGGCATTGCATGCTTACAGTTCCCTCTGCCTAGAATTCCTTCCCTTCTCCATCTGCTTGGTGAAACACCCTTCCTGTATTGGAAGGATGGCTCAAGTGCTGCACATGGAATGTTACTTATCCTCTCAGTCTGAAAGATGATCTTCCTTGTTTTGGGGAGTTGGTATTGAAATTCTCTTAACTAGTTTGTGAGCTCTTGGGTATAAGGATCATGTCTTCATTTTTATCTTCTCAGTACTTTGCATATGCCTTTCAAGGTAGTAGATACTCATTACTCAATGGTGATTTTAGAGAAGTGTGACTAGGAATCAGTAAGTTGGGCTTTTCTTTTTATGATTCACTCTCACTTTGGCTGTTACTAGCTACATGCCCTTAAGTGTTCCTTGAATGCTTTGTCAGAGTTACAGAAAGTCTCATTTGTATGCTCCAGAGTCAGTTAATGTTAGGGCCCAAGAAAGTAGTGTTGAATTTTCCTTTAGTACATAGACTCCATGGCCTGGGAAAAGGAAATCTGGACATCATGTAGCCCAGGGCTGATGACTTTGGTGGCTTACTGTCTCAGTTATCACAGCTGGCTAAGATTACATCGCACTTCAGTTATGTTTAGCTTTTTCTCTAGCTTTTAAGAAAAATCATTTCTGTTATTGCTTTTTAACCATACATAAGGAAAATATATATGACTAGAACTCATACTTAGGAGCTCCCCATCAATTACATATTCTCTTGAGAAAGAAAGGAAATAAAAGGACTTTTCTGGTGATCCAGTGGTTAAGAATCTGCCCGCCAATGCAGGGGATGTGGGTTAAATCCTTGGTCTGGGAAGACCCCCACATGTCACTGGGCCACTAAGTCCATGCACCACAACTACAGAGCCTATGCTCTGCAACAAAGAAGCCACCACAGTGAGAAGCCCGTTCACCCCAACTGGAGAGTATCCCCTACTCAACTGCAGCCAGAGAAAGCCTGCATGCAGGAATGAAAACCCAGCATGGCCAAAAAAAGTAAATAACACACACATATAAAAGAAATAGGAAGGGTTACATTTACTTGCAAGTCCCTCAAGTCTGGTAGAGTTTTCATTAGCAACCATGGTTGAAATCATGTGGAGTGGCACTTATTTCAGAATGAGAATTATTATTTTCAGTCCCTTTTTGAAAATTATCAAGATATGGGGGTGATAACGTTCTTTTTTAAAAAGCCCTAGTATACTAAAGACTACATCTGAGTCAGGATTAAAATAATTGTCCATTGAGACAATGGTCTTCCCTAGGATCAGTGTCACCCCCTCTGTTAAATACAATAGTGCATTAAGACCCATTGTGAATGCTTTTGTTTGCTCTTTAAATTAAACATTTTAAAGTTTTTATTGAAATACAGTTGATTCACCATATTGTGTTAGTTTCAGGTGTATGACAAAGAGAATCAGTTATACATATACATATATCTACTCTTTTAGATTCTTTCCCCATGTAGGTCATTACAGAGTATTTGAGTCAAGTTCCCTGTGTGCTACAGTAGGTCCTTATTATCTATTTTATATTTAGTAGTGTGTATATGTCAATCCCAATCTCCCAGTTTATCCCTCCTTCCCTCCCCCAGCCATTATCATAAGTTTTGTTTGCTTTAAAATTTTTTTTCTTACGTGTGTTCTTCCATGGCAACTGTTATAGGAAAAAAAGTCTTTGAAGCGATTTCTGTAAATGCTTTATCTGGCTGCATAGCAACATGGGACCACTAGAGGGCGGGGCTCTTCTAGGAACTACTGCTCAGATTTCCCAGTAGCCAGCTGCTGCTACTGCTAAGTCGCTTCAGTCGTGTCCGACTCTGTGAGACCCCCTGGACGGCAGCCCACCAGGCTCCCCCAACCCTGGGATTCTCCAGGCAAGAACACCGGAGTGGGTTGCCATTGCTTTCTCCGCCTAGTAGCCAGAGAGGCACTTAAAAGACATAAATGAAGACAATCAAGGGACATTTTAGTTAAAGAGTCTAAACATATACCCAATACAAAGATTTTTGGGATTGTAGAAAAATAGCTGTTTGGGTAGGCAGAAAATGAACAGAGTAATACTTTCTTCAAATTTTAATACTTAAATAAATCTTTTTTGTGCTTAGTTGCTCAGTTGTGTCTGACTCTTTGCGACCCCAGGGACTGTAGCCCACCAGGCTCCTCTGTCCATGGGATTCTCCAGGCAAGAATACTGGAATATTCCCAACCTAGGAATCAAACCCAGGTCTCCTGCATTGCAGATGGATTCTTTACCATTTGAGACACCAGGCAAGTCCAAATAAGTCTTTAAATGGGGGATATACGAATTAATTTGGATGACCCTGCCCCCACCTTCCGCAGATGGAGGAGCCTGTCGGGGGCTACAGTCCATGGGGTTGCCAAGAGTCAGACACGACTGAGCAGCTAGCACTTTTCTTTTTCCCCTCCTCAGTCCCACCAAAACAGGTGAATAATGGGTAGTAAACATACTGGTAACAAATATGAACTTGAGACAGATTGCCTTGGCACAAAATTTTGTCTGCCACTTACTGGCTTTTTGACCTTCGACAAGTTAACTCGTTTGCCTCAGTTTTCTCATATGCAAAATGAGGATAATAGTTCATACTTTATACAGCTGTCAGAATCTGTTCAGTTCAGTCACTCAGTCATGTCCGACTCTTTGTGACCCTATGGACTGCAGCACGCCAGGGTTCCCTGTCCATTACCAACTCATGGAGCTTGCTGAAACTCATGTCCATCAAGTCGGTGATGCCATCCAACCATCTCATCCTCTGTTGTCCCCTTCTTCTCCTGCCTTCAGTCTTTCCCACCATCAGCGTCTCTTCCAATGAGTTGGCTCTTGGCATCAGGTGGCCAAAATATTGGAGAATCGACTTCAGCATTAGTCCTTCCAATGTATATTCAGGACTGATTTCCTCTAGGNAGTCGGTGATGCCATCCAACCATCTCATCCTCTGTTGTCCCCTTCTTCTCCTGCCTTCAGTCTTTCCCACCATCAGCGTCTCTTCCAATGAGTTGGCTCTTGGCATCAGGTGGCCAAAATATTGGAGAATCGACTTCAGCATTAGTCCTTCCAATGTATATTCAGGACTGATTTCCTCTAGGACTGACTGTTTTGATCTCCTTGTAGACCAAGGGACTCTCAAGTGTCTTCTCCAACACCACAGTTCAAAAAAATAAGTTAAAAACTTAAAAGTACTTAGAACAAGGCCTGGTGTATGGTAAACTCTGTTGCTGCTTCTGCTACTGCTACTTGGCTGGCTCTTCTTTTAATTTATTTCTTATTGGAGTAGAGTTGCTTTATACTGTTGTGTCCGTTTCTGCTGCACAACCATACATATACATAAATTCCCTCTTATCAATTGGCTGGCTATTCTAATCCTGGCTATCAACATGTGCAATAAGATAGTAAGTATAAGGGCAAAATGATGAGAATTCCTTTCCTTTAAAAAAATTAATTAAAAATAGAACTGCCATACAACCCAGCAATCCCATTCCTGGGCATACACACCAAGGAAACCAGAATTGAAAGAGACACGTGTACCCCAACGTTCACTGCAGCACTGTTTACAAAAGCTAGGACATGGAAACAACTTAGATGTCCATTGGCAGATGAATGGAAAAGAAAGTCATGGTCCATATACACAGTGGAATATTACTCAGCTATTAAAAAGAGTGCATTTGAGTCAGTTCTAATGGGGTAGATGAAACTGGAGCCTATTATACAGGGTGAAGTAAGCCAGAAAGAAAAACACCAATACAGTATATTAACATGTATATATAGAATTTAGAAAGATGATAATGACAACCTTGTATGCGAGACAGCAAAAGAGACACAGATGTAAAGAACAGACTTTTGGACTCTGTGGGAGAAGGCAAGGCTGGGGTGATTTGAGAGAATAGCAATGAAATATGTATATTACCATATGTGAAATAGATGACCAGTCCAGGTTTGATGCATGAATCAGGACACTCAAAGCTGGTGCACTGGGACANGTATGCGAGACAGCAAAAGAGACACAGATGTAAAGAACAGACTTTTGGACTCTGTGGGAGAAGGCAAGGCTGGGGTGATTTGAGAGAATAGCAATGAAATATGTATATTACCATATGTGAAATAGATGACCAGTCCAGGTTTGATGCATGAATCAGGACACTCAAAGCTGGTGCACTGGGACAAGCCAGAGGGATGGGATAGGGAGGGAGGTGGGAGGGGGGGGTTCTGGATGGGAGACACATGTACAACCATGCCTGAGTCACGTCAATGTATGGCAAAAACCACCACAATGTTGTAAAATAATTAGCCATCAATTAAATAAATTAATAAAAGTTAATTTTATTGGTGTTTATTTGACATTTAATTAACTGTAAATGTTTAGATGTAAAAAATGTTGACTTGATACATTTTGTTGCACTAGCTAGTGTTAGCTAATACTTCTATCATGTCATGTAGTTGTCATTTTTTTTTTTTTTGGAGTGAGAACAAATAAGACCTAATCGGTTAGCAACTGTGAAGTTTATAATATTGTCTATACAGGCTTACCTCCTTTTATCACACTTGCAGATACTATGTTTTTTATGAATTGAAGATTTGTAGCATCCATTCATCTAGGAAGTCTATCAGTGCCATTTTTCAACAGCACTGTGATGATTTGCTCACTTGTTGTCTCTGTGTCATGTTTTGGTAATATTCACAATATTTTAAACTTTTTTGTCATTATTGTATTTGTTATAGCATCTGTGTGATATTACTAAGGTGACTCAGTGTAGGCTCAGATGATAGTTAATATTTTTTGTTAGCAATGAAGAATTCTAAAATGAAGGTGTGTATATGGTTTTTCAAGGTGTTTTTCACTAGAGTACAGTATAGTATAGACATTGGGCTTCCCTGGTGGCTCAGTGGTAAAGAACCTGCCTACCAATGCAGGAAACATAAGAGATACAGTTCGATCCCTGGGTTGGGAAGATCCCTTGGAAGAGGGCATCGCAACCCACTCCAGTATTCTTGCCTGGAGAATCCCATGGATAGAGGAGCCTGGGGGGCTACAATCCATGGAGTTGCAAAGAGTCAGACATGACTGAAGTGACTATATGTATAGTGTACATATAACTTCTATATGTATTGGGAAACCAAAAATTCTTGTAACTTTGTTGCAATATTCATTTATTCTGGTTATCTGGAACTGAAACTGGTTTCTGAAACTGGAACTGATTTCTCCAAGATATGCCTTTAATGATTGTGCTGGGCCTTAGATTTCCAGAACTTAATTTATCTACTGATTGAAAGTTTACACCTTTAAACTGTGTCTCCCCAGTTCCTCCACCTGCTAGCTTCTGGTAACCACCAGTCTATTCTCTGTTTCTACAAGTTTGGCTTTTTTAGATTACAAGTATAAGTGGTATATGAAATACAGTATTACTCTTTCTCAAACTTTTCTCACCTAGCATAACAATTTCAGGTTCTGTCCATGTTGTTACAAATGGCAGAATTTCCTTCTTTCTCATGGCCAAATAATATGCTTTTGCATATGTATACCACATCTTCTTTTTTTATTCCCTGCAAATGGACTCTATGGTTGTGTCATATCTTGCTATTGTGAATAATGCTGCAATAAATAAGGGAGTGCAAATATCTATTCAATATCCTGTTTTCATTTCCAAGAAGTAGAATTCCTGACTCACATGGTAGTTCTATTTTTAATCTTTTAAGGAACTTCCATACTGTTTTCCATAGTGACTGTACCAATTTGCATTTCCACCAAGAGTGTGCAAGGGGTTCCCCTTGATCCGCATCTCCCCAACATTTGTTATCTTTTATCTTTTGGATTTTGGCTATTCTAACAGATGTGCAGTGATATCTTCTTGTGACTTTAATTTGCATTTCCCTGGTGAATAGTGATGTTGAGCATCATTTCATGTATGTCTTAAGCATCACCCTTGCAGTCTGGGCCCCAACCCTAGGTATCAGAACAGCATGGAATGGAAGTGGTTTCTTTGTGGTCTTGAGTCATACTGAGTCAGTTGCTTGTGACTCTTAAAAAAAAAAAATCTGTTGGCCATCTGTATGTCTTTTTAGAAAAATGTCTATTTAGTGCTTCTGCCCATTTAAAAAAATCAAATTGTTTTTAGTTTTTTTGTGTGTTGTTTTTGTTATTGGGCTTCCCTGGTGGCTCAGAGGTTAAAGTGTCTCCCTCCAATGCGGGAGACCTAGGTTCGATCCCTGGGTCGGGAAGATCCCCTGGAGAAGGAAATGGCAACCCACTCCAGTATTCTTGCCTGGAGAATCCCATGGACGGAGAAGCCTAGTAGGTTACAGTCCACGGGGTTGCAAAGAGTCGGACACGACTGAGCGACTTTACCTACCTCCTTTGTTATTGAGTTGTATGAATTCTTTAAATGTTTTGGATGTTAACTTCTTATCAGGTATATGGTTTGCAAATATTTTCTCCTCATCTGTAGGTTGCCTTTTCTTTTGTAGGTTGTGTCTTTTGCTGTGCAGAAGCTTTTTAATTTGGTATAGTCCCAACTGATTGATTCTTACTTCTGTTGCTGGTGCTTTTGGTGTGATATCTGAGAAAGAGTGGTCAAAACCAATGTTAAGAAACTTCCTCCCTGCGGTTTATTCTAGGAGTTTCATGATATCACATCTTATGTTTAAGTCTTTAATCTATTTCAAGTTAATTTTAGGGAGTGGTGTCAGAGGTCCAATTTCATTTTCTGCATGTGATTATCGGTTTTCCTACTAAAGAGTTTTGTTGAAAAGACTGTCCTTTCCCATTTAGTATTCTTGGCTCCCTTGTTAAATATAGGTTGACTGTAAATGCAGAAGTTTATTTCTGGAATCTCTACTTGGTTCCATTGTTCTGTGTGTCTCTTTTTATGCCAGTACTATACTCTTTTAAAAATTATGATAACTTTGTAGTATAATTTGAAATGAGGAAGTGTGATACCGCTGGCTTTGTTTTTTTTTTTCCTCATAGTTGCTTTGGCTACTACTTTTTTGTGGTGTTTTGTGATTTTACACAAATCTTCAGTTCAGTTCAGTCGCTCAGTCGTGTCCTACTCTGCCATCCCATGAATTGCAACACGCCAGGCCTCCCTGTCCTTTACCAACTCCCAGAGTTCACTCAGACTCACATCCATCGAGTCAGTGATGCCATCCAGCCATCTCATCCTCTGTCGTCTCCTTCTCCTCCTGCACTCAATCCCTCCCAGCATTAGAGTCTTTTCCAATGAGTCAACTCTTCGCATGAGGTGGCCAAAGTACTGGAGTTTCAGCTTCAGCATCATTCTCTCCAAAGAAATCCCAGGGCTGATCTCCTTTAGAATGGACTGGTTGGATCTCCTTGCAGTCCAAGGGACTCTCAAGAGTCTTCTCCAACACCACAGTTCAAAAGCATCAATTCTTCAGCGCTCAGCCTTCTTCACAGTCCAACTCTCACATCTATACATGACCACTGGAAAAACCATAGCCTTGACTAGACAGACCTTTGTTGGCAAAGTAATGTCTCTGCTTTTGAATATGCCATCTAGGTTGGTCATAACTTTTCTTCCAAGGAGTAAGCGTCTTTGAATTTCACCATCTGTAGTGATTTTGGAGCCCCCCAAAATAAAATCTGATACTGTTTCTACTGTTTCCCCATCTATTTGCCATGAAGTGATGGGAACCAGATGCCATGATCTTCGTTTTCTGAATGTTGAGCTTTAAGCCAACTTTTTCACTCTCCGCTTTCACTTTCATCAAGAGGCTTTTTAGTTACCCATAGACGGCAGCCTACAAGGCTCCCCTGTCCCTGGGATTCTCCAGGCAAGAACAATGGGGTGGGTTGCCATTTCCTTCTCCAATGCATGAAAGTGAAAAGTGAAAGTGAAATCACTCAGTCGTGTCCAACTCTTCGCGACCCATAGACTGCAGCCCACCAGGCTCCTCTGCCCATGGGGTTTTCCAGGCAAGGGTACTGGAGGGAGGTGCCATTGCTTTTTCATTAGGTTCATATAAATTGAAAAGTGAAAGTGAAAGTCATTCAGTTGTGTCTGACACTTTGCAACCCCATGGACTGTGCATGGAATTCTCTAGGCCAGAATACTGGAGTGGGAAGCCATTCACCTTTCCAGGGTATCTTCCCCACCCAGGGATTGAACCCAGGTCTCCCACATTGCAGGCAGGTTCTTTACCAACTGAGCTATCAGGGAAGTTACAACTGAGTGAAATGAAATGCAATTTACAGTCAAATATTCTAGCATGTTTGTTATTTATTTGTATGTTTTTAATCTCTGGGATAGCCTAGCAATTGTTTTGTCTTTGCCTTTAGTGCTTTTGATCCATAAGCTTTATTATCAATTATTTAATCCATAAGTTTTAGAACCTCTTCCTCTACCACTCTAGTTTTTATAAGCTATGAATTTTTAGCCTTTTTGATTCACTTTTTCTGACCCTGATTCTAATCTTGCCCGACTCTTCTGTGCACTTGTCGGTATTTTTAACTGTAGTTGCAATTCCAGCTGTCAGTTATACAATCTAGTTTTAACATTCTAAAAAGTCTTTAGCATAAGACAGTTTTACATATGAATTGACTCTTAAGGTATAGACTTAATTATACATAGTAAAAGACTAACACTAGAAAGAATTTTTAAGTTAGATGAGATCTGGACTTCCTTCGAGGTACAGTGGGTAAGAACTCACCTGCCAGTGAAGGAGACATACATTTGATCCCAGGTCTGGGAAGATATCCCACGGCATGGAGCGACTAAGCCTGTTCATCACAACTACCGAGTCCATGCACTGCAGCTACTGAAGCCTGCATGCCTAGAGCCTGTGCTCTGTAACCAGAGAAGAAACTACAATGAGAATCTCTTGCACTGCAACCAAGAGTCATCTCCACCCACTGCAACTAGGGGGAAATCCGCGTGCAGCAAGAAAGACTGCATGTAACCAAGAATAAATAAATTAATTTAAAAATTAAAAAGATGAGATCACTAAAAGCCATTGTAAAATTTGTAAATCCTATTCAAGCACACAAAAAAATCTAAAAATCATACATGACACTTAAAAACATATAGAAAGTTTCACATGTACCCCAATGTTCATCGCAGCACTGTTTATAATAGCCAGGACATGGAGACAACCTAGATGTCCATCAGCAGATGAATGGATAAGAAAGCTGTGGTACATATACACAATGGAGTATTACTCAGCCATTAAAAAGAATACATTTGAGTCAGTTCTAATAAGATGGATGAAAATGGAACCGATTATACAGAGTGAAGTAAGCCAGAAAGAAAAACACCAATATAGTATACTAACACATATATATGGAATTTAGAAAGATGGTAATGAGGACCCTGTATGCAAGACAGCAAAAGAGACACTGATGTGTAGAGCGGACTTTTGGACTCTGAGGGAGAGGGAGAGGGTGGGATGATTTGGGAGAATAGCATTGAAATATGTATACTATCATGTAAGAAATGAATCGCCAGTCTATGTTCAATGCAGGATGCAGGATGCAGGATGCTTGGGGCTGGTGTATGGGGATGATCCGGAGGGATGATGTGGGGTGGGAGGTGGGAGGGGGGTTTATGTTTGGGAGTTCGTGTACACCCGTGGCAGATTCATGTCGATGTATGCCAAAACCAATAGAGTACTGTAAAGTAAAATAAAGTAAAAAAAAAAAAAAAAACACATATAGAAAGTTTCAAAACTACTTCCTAGCATACAGAAAGGAAATTTTTTTTTAAGTGCAGAATTACTGGGGCATATTTATTCCACAGTAAGTTTTCTTATTATAATAATGATTGATGATGATGATGCCACATCCTGGTACATTCTAGTCCTTGTAAATAAAACTAATATATTTTTAAAAAGCTCATTTACTGATGTGTCTTTTTTGGCCTGTTGAAAACCTACTCATCTTTTACTAAAGATCAACTGGGACCTGCCCTGAGAATGCATCTTTGTTACTCATATAGCACCATGCAAACCAGCCTATTTAAACATCTAACAGGTTGCACTGTGGTTCTATGGCTACTAGTATAGTCACTTATGGATAGAAACCTGTCTTATTAAAATTTTATAGAAGAATATTTTGCACACATTTGGACTCAATAAGTGTCTGTTGGATTAATTTGTGTAAGAATACATTATTTTTCCTCAAAATTATCAAGGATTTTTATGTATATTGCTCTAAATTCTTACTATTTCCTCCCATGTACTAATGGTATATTTCTTACATTTCTAAACTAGCATGATATCCAGAGAAGGCAATGGCACCCCACTCCAGTACTCTTGCCTGGGAAATCCCATGGACGGGGCAGACTGGTAAGCTGCAGTACATGAGGTCGTGAAGAGTTGGACACAACTGAGCAACTTCACTTTCACTTTTCACTTTCATGCATTGGAGAAGGAAATGGCAACCCACTCCAGTGTTCTTGCCTGGTGAATCCCAGGGACGGGGGAGCCTGGTAGGCTGCCATCTCTGGGGTCGCACAGAGTTAGACATGACTGAAGCGACTTAGCACCAGCAGCAGCATGATATCACCTTTTTTCACTGGCATGGCTCACTTTCCCACTATCAATGTCATATAACTTATGAGTAACTATCATTTTGGGTATTATATGCCTTAGCAAATCTGATGAACAACTAACATAAAGATTTGTACACGGTGTTTACCAGTATAGAGATTAGGATTCAGTCCATTTGCCATTCTATTTATTTTGCTCCAGAGTTTACTTGGTGAAGTAGAAACAATTCTTGCTTAACTGTTAGATGATCTGATTTGTAGACTGAATTCTACAGCATAGTGAGTGTGAGACCTTGGGTAAGTTGCCTGAGTTTTCTGTGTATCAGTTTTGTTGTTGTTCAGTCATTTAAGTTGTATCCAACTCTGTGATCCCATGGACTGTAGCATGCCAGGCTCCTCTGTCCTTCACTCTCTTCCAGAGTTGCTCAAATTCATGTCCATCGAATCAGTGATACTATCTAACCATTTCATCCTCTACTGCCTCTTTTTCCTCTGGCCCTCACTCTCCCAGCATCAAGGGCTTTTCCAATGAGTCGGCTCTTTGCATCAAGTGGACAAAATATCAGTGCTTCGGTTTCAGCATCAGTCCTTACAATGATTATTCAGGGTTAATTTCCTTTACAATTGACTGGTTTGATCTCCTTGCTGTCCAAGGGACTCTCAAGAGTCTTCCAGCACCACAGTTTGAAAGTATCCATTTTTCAGTGCCCAGCTTTCTTCATGGTCCAACTCTCATATCCATACATGACTACTGAAAAAAACCGAGCTTTGACTATACATGTGGACCTTTGTTGGCAAAATGATATCTCTACTTTGTATGCTGTCTATGTGGCTCAGTGGTAAAGAATCTGCCTGCCATTCAGGAGATGCAGAAAACATAGGTTTGATCCCTGGGTTGATCCTCTGGAGGAGGAAATGGTAACCCACTTCAGTACTCTCACCTGGAGAACATCATGGAGCCTGGCAGGCTAGAGTCCATGGGATTGCAAAGAGTCAGACATGACTGAATTGACTTAACAATTAACAGCAGCAGCTAGGTTTGTCATAGTATCAGTTTACGTGTCTATAAAATTGTCAACCCTAATATTACCAAGAATTTTCATGAACTTTAATTTCTCCACATCATATCTACAATATAGCAAAACCTCAAAGAATATGTTTAGTGAAAGAATAAATGAAGAACCTTGATATTTAGTGAAGTATGCTTATTTGCAGCAATGTTGGGGGAGTTGGCACAGGAGTTGAGTCAATAAAGGAGATAGAGATGTACATAGATAACAGTATAAGAGAAAATTAATTCAAATAATAAAGTATATACAAAGTTACATGAAATATGGCTTAGTGTACCTTAAGGACTGCAGATGATAGACAGGGTTAGTTAAAATATCTGACCTGAAGGAGGTAGACAGGCTTCAGATCTTTAAGAACTTTGAATATTACACTTGGGAATTTTCCTGTAGTCTTTAGGGAATTCAATAATAAAATTCAGGCAGAAGAACAACATGCAAAAATATAAACTTTTAAGGGATTTCTCCTTGAATGAGAATACAGGAGAAAACAGACTAGAAAAGGAAGGAAATAATTAAAATATTTTAAGAGTTTACAAAAGAAAGATATTATTTAATAACTATGAAATTAGATTAATATAAGAAGTTATCTAAGGGAAGAATTGTATTTCTCATTTGAAAAAGTGTCACAGACACTGAGAGGCAGAATTGGGCATTCAAGCCAGTCAGCCGACTTCAGGGTCAGCATTCTGCCGCACAGCTCACCACCTCCCTCAATCCATGGTGACCAGGCTGGAGTCATTCACATCAATCTCTAAATCAACTAAAAATGAAGTCCTTGAATGGAGGCAATAGCCATGGATACACACAAGGAAAAGAAATTCAGGAAGCATTTGGTAAGTAAGTTCACTGGACTAGTTAGACATGGGGCTTAGAGAAAGGAGGAAATGAGAGTGATCCTTTCTCAAATTTGTGATTATTTAAAGATCTCAAAAAAAAAAAAAAAAGGAAACAGGAGAATTTCTGAAAAAATATTACTAATTAGAGAAATAAGTGTTTTTAATATGCATATTTAGAACACTGTCGGGGAAGGCAATGGCACCCCACCCCAGTACTCTTGTCTGGAAAATCCAATGGACGGAGTAGCCTGGTGGGCTGCAGTCCATGGGGTCGCTAACAGTCGGACAGA
Source organism: Oreotragus oreotragus (assembly GCA_006410675.1). NCBI lineage: Eukaryota > Metazoa > Chordata > Mammalia > Artiodactyla > Bovidae > Oreotragus > Oreotragus oreotragus. Next base: position 635,980 of record SJYX01000999.1, read on the forward strand.
TTGAGCGACTTCACTTTCACTTTTCTCTCTCATGCATTGGAGAAGGAAATGGCAACCCACTCCAGTGTTCTTGCCTGGAGAATGCCAGGGACGGGGGAGCCTGGTGGGCTGCCGTCTATGGGGTCACACAGAGTCGGACACGACTGAAGTGACTTAGCAGCAGCAGCAGCAGAACACTGTAACTGTATTTTCCAAGTTGCATTAATTCAATGAAGAAATAAGACTGGTACTTACTTCCATGACTGATCTGGTTGTTACATGATAGAAAATTCAAATACACCCTACATGTTTTTAAAGATTATATCAATGATTGTTATAGACCAAATGCTTGCAACCCTAGTTGAAACCCTAGTCCCCAAAGAGATTTTAGAGATAGGACCTATAAGAAAGTGATAATGTTAAATGAGGTATAAGGTTGGAGTTCTAATCCTATGGGGCTGGTGTCTTCATAGGAAAAGGTAAGGAAACATCAGTTTCCTTTCTCTGCATATGGGATACCATATGGGATACAAAGAAAAGGCAACCATCGGCAAGTCAGGAAGACAGCCCTACTAGCAATTAACCATGTGCTGTGCTTGTGCTAACTTAGTCTCTCAGTTGTGTCTGACTCTTTGTGACCCCATGGACTCTAGCCTGCCAGGCTCCCCAGTCCATGGGATTCTTCAGGCAAGAATACCGGAATGGGTAGCCATTCCCTTCTCCAGAGGATCTTCCCAACCCAAGGATTGAACCCAGGTCTCCCACATTGCAGGCAGATTCTTTACCACCTGAGTCACCAGGAAAATCCAAGAACACTGGAGTGGGTAGTCTATCCCTTCTCTGGGGGATCTTCCCAACCCAGGAATCAAACCATGGTCTCCTGCATTGCAGGGGGATTCTTTACCAGCTAAGCCACCAGGAAAGCCCCAAAAACCACCAGGCTGGTGCCCTGTTCTTAGACTTCCAGCCTCAGACCTGTGAGAAACTAGATTTCTGTTGTTTAAGTCACTCAGTCTATGGGATTTTGTTATGACAGCTCCAGCTGACTAATACAATAATATGTTATTAATTAATTTGATAATATTTATCAAATGACTTCTTTTTGGAGAACTTGTGTTATAAATCTAAATAAGACATTGTCTCTAATTTCACAAAATTTACAGAGAAACAAAGGACATTTTTAAATTGGGGGACTCAGAATCTCCAAATCTGTAATACAGACCATCAAAAATAAATGTCAGTGATGTCATTAACTGGCAAACTGATCTGGGAGGAATTCTAGACCTTGTGGGAATTTTTCATTATCAGGCAATTACTGAATTGCAATCATACATTTCAGCACTTGATCTAAATTTAAGGAATTTCCAAAGGCTAGACAAGAAATTCAGTTTTTGCCTTTGAAGATTAAAAGAAACAATTATGACAAATGTACATGCAAGTCACAATATATCAATAGATTATACAGATGACATGTACACAAAGGTGAACTTATAGAATTAAGAAGGTTCTTTGGGTAACAAAGAAGAAGTTCTAAAGGAGATATCTTTTGAATTGGGTCTTGAAAGAATGATTTAGTAGCAATTACACAGTATGGTAACCTTATGTGAAAGCCCATTTTAAAATCATATCAGTCAGTTCAGTTCAGTTGCTCAATGGTGTCTGACTCTTTGTAACCCCATGAACCACAGCACACCAGGCCTCCCTATCCATCACAAACTCCTGGAGTCCACCCAAACCCACGTCCATTGTGTTGGTGATGCCATCCAACCATCTCATCCTCTGTTGTCCCCTTCTCCTCTTGCCCTCAATCTTTCCCAGCATCAGGGTCTTTTCAAATGAGTCAGCTCTCCACATCAGATGGCTAAAATATTGGAGTTTCAGCTTCAACATCAGTCCCTCCAATGAACACCCAGGACTGAGCTCCTTTAAGATGGACTGGTTGGATCTCCTTGCAGTCCAAGGGACTCTCAAGAGTCTTCTCCAACACCACAGTTCAAAAGCATCAGTTTTTCAGATGCTCAGCTTTCTTTAGAGTCCAACTCTCACATCCATACATGACTACTGGAAAAACCATAGCCTTGACTAGATGGACCTTTGTTGGCAAAGTAATCCCTCTGTTTTTTAATATCCTGTCTAGGTTGGTCATAACTTTCCTTCCAAGAAGCAAGTATCTTTTAATTTCATGGCTGCAGTCACCATCTTCAGTGATTTTGGAACCCAGAAAAATAAAGTCAGCCACTGTTTCCACTGTTTCCCCATCTATTTGCCATGAAGTCATGGGACTAAAAGTTATGACCAACCTAGATAGCATATTAAAAAACAGAGATACTACTTTGCCAGCAAAGGCCTGTCTAGTCAAGGCTATGGTTTTTTCAGTGGTCATGTAAGGATGTGAGATTTGGACTACGAAGAAAGCGAAGTGCTGAAGAATTGATGCTTTTAAACTGTGGTGTCTCTGGAGAAGACTCTTGAGAGTCCCTTGGACTGCAAAGAGGTCCACCCAGTCCATCCTAAAGGAGATCAGTCCTGGGTGTTCACTGGAAGGACTGATGCTGAAGCTGAAAACCCCAATACTTTGGCCACCTCATGTGAAGAGTTGACTCATTGGAAAAGACCCTGATGCTCGGAGGGATTGGGGGCAGGAGGAGAAGGGGACAACAGAGGATGAGATGGCTGGATGGCATCACCGACTCGATGAACATGAGTTTGAGTGAACTCCGGAGTTGGTGATGGACAGGGAAGCCTGGCGTGCTGTGATTCATGGGGTTGCAGAGTCAGACACGACTAAGCGCCTGAACTGAACTGAACTGATGGGACCAGATGCCATGATCTTAGTTTTCTGAATGTTGAGCTTTAAGCCAACGTTTTGACTCTCCTCTTTCCCTTTCATCAAGAGGCTCTTTGGTTTTCTTCACTTTCTGCCATAAGGGTGGTGTCATCTGCATATCTGATGTTATTGATATTTCTCCCAGCAGTCTTGATTCCAGCTTGTGCTTCATCCAGCCTGGCATTTCTCATGATGTACTCTGCATATAAGTTAAATAAGCAGGTCACAAAATATAAAATAAAAGATGTTCCTGAAACATTTCTACCACTATGGGAAATGGATATGATATATATACATATATAAAGAAGAGAATGTAGATTACTTTTTTGAGATTATCTAAAGTTATCTATCTGTTGAGAACTAAATTAAAGCTTGAATGTTACCCAAATGGAATTTAGCCAACAATTTATTTCAATATTGATTTAAGACTACAGAAAGATATGAATAGTAATCATCATTTCATCCAATCAAATATACAGCAAATTTCATTCTTATTGCTTGCTTGATTGTTCATGAGCATTTGAGACCTAGCTGGTAAGCTCTATGGTTTCCCTTTGTCTACCAGTGCCTAGTACAAGATCCTAATATACAGTCAGGAATTTGTTGAACAAATAAATGAATAAATATAAAGTTATTTAACTCTAAAATGTAAGGTCATAATTTAATAATATAATTAATTGGCCTTGTGCTTTTGCTTAACTAAAAATATATTTCAATAGGAATTAAGCATTTTAACATAAATCAATATAAAACTTATATAATATGATCAACCATTAAAGACTATTCACATGTAATTAAAATGATTTAATGTGATATAAACGTAACTTGCAATTATTAGTGTGCTTTTGCAGGGATGTAAATGATTCAGAGAACGATTAGGAACCAGAACCACATTTCATGACATGGTAAGGAAGAATGCTGGTCCATTGGTGCAATGATGGGAAAGGGATTAGTAACAGTTCTAAAGTAACTATGGACCATAGAAACAGATAGGCACTGAACACAGTTGCATTCAGCAAACTCTAAAGGGTTTTATAATAGTGCAATCTAATAGGGATTACAATACTTATTTTCTCTTGCCTTGAGAATGAACAACTTATTAAAGTAATGTTTAAATATTCCTGATATTTGATTAGGGAGATAGAAAGTCTAGTAGACACAAAGCATTTTTATATCCTTTTCCACTTCCTAATGGGCAAGGCAATAAAATGTAATGCATCAGTAAACTTGATTTTTAGGTCTGGAAAGATATTGGAACAAATTAACAAAAATAAAAACAATGTATAAAACATGATAAATATGGATGATAAATAAAGTGACAATATAAAAAAGCTATGTTAGCTAATTTAGTTTATATCTATGTAGGAGTATTGGCTATAAAAATAGAAACAATATTTGTAATGCCATTCAACTCAGCATTTGAAATATTACTGACTTTATCCTAAGTGTCGCTTGTGATTTACTTTAAAACCTGATAATGAAATTTGCTGTAATATCATTTTCATACAATGGCACTCAGTGGTTAGTTGTTAATATAAGAGAATAAAGGGACAACACAGGGAAATTAGACAGAGCTGAGATTGTGTCTAGGGGTGGTCTCTTGACATTTTAGTAAGATAACTGAAAAACAGAATAAAAATATAAATATTTTCACCTACAGTAGAATGGCAAATTATGGAAAGTTTTATAAAAAACACATAAGAAATTTAAGCAATTTTTATTCACCTTTTACATAATCAAAAGGGGATGAAATATTCCAATTACTAGAAATATAAATAAATAATGCTACTGAGCAAATTATCTGCATGTGTGCTTATGACATTAAAGTGATAGCATAACGTATGAGATATACTGAAATGCTGTTGGGCAGCATTGCTTGTTAAATTTCCTAAAGGAAAAAAAAAAGTGCATGGAGTGTTAGAGAATTGGAATCTTTAAGTATCTGGCCTGGCCAGCTGGCATGGGTCTGCTGCTCACCCAGGGGAATACAGATAGTACTGATTCAAAGGGAAAACAAGCTTGAAAATGTCAACTATGTAAGTAGCTAGCGGGTGAATACATTCAGGTGACAGTCATGAATACGATTCTATATCTCAGAGGTGAAGTCAGAATTGGATATATGCATTTGAAAGTCATATGAATATAAAATGGTGGAAGTTGAAACCACAGGCAAGGATGAAATTATCTGTGCAGAATAGGAGGGACAAGAAATGAAATAAAAGGGGGCGGACCTCAGATGGCGGAGGAATAGGACGGGGAGACCACTTTCTCCCTCACAAATTCATCAAAAGAACATCTCAACGTTGAGCAAACTCCACAAAACAACCTCTGAATGCTGGCAGAGGACATCAGGCACCCAGGAAAACAGAGCATTGACTTCAAAAACAGGTAGGGGAAAAAATATAAAAGACGAAGAAAAAAAAAGAGAGAGACAAAGGAGGTGGGGAGGGAGCTCCGTCCTGGGAAGGGAATCCCGTCCCAGGAAGGGAAACTTAAGAGAGGTTTCCAAACACCAGGAAACACTCTCCCTGTCGAGTCTGTGGTGAGCCTTGGAAACACAGAGGGCAACATAACAGGAAGGAAAAATAAATAAATAATTAAAACCAACAGATTATAAGCCCAACGGTAACTCCCCCAGTGGAAAAGCAGCACAAACGCCTGCATCCACCACTAGCAAATGGGGGCAGGGCAGGGAGGCGAGGGAGGCGCGGGCTGCAGTGCTTTTCAGAATCGGGCAGCAACGCCCCACATGGAACCAGAACGAACTAACTTGGGCTAGCAAACCAGACTGGGATAGCTACCACGCGAAAAGCTCAAACATAAGACACCGCCAGGACCGCGCAGAACAAAGGGCAGAAAAGAACTTGCCGGCTGCAGACCATCCCCCTGCCGGTGACGGACAGCCAGAGCCGTAAGGGCTGGAAGGGGGCAATCGCAGCCCCGGAGAGACTTTACCTACCAAATCGCAAGCAGGCTTCTTTGATAAGACTGCTGGGGGTTCTGGACAGTCACCATCTGCCTCACAAGANCCCCACCCACAGGGAACAGACTCCACAGTGAGGGTGAACTATCACTCCTCAGCCTGCAGAAAGGGGACCCCAAACATAGGACACTAAACAAAATGAAAAGGCTGAGAAATATTCAGCAGGTGAAGGAATGCAATAAAAACCCACCAAACAAAACAAAAGAGAAGAGGATAGGGAGTCTACCTGGAAAATAATTCAGAAAAATGATAGTAAAGATGATTCAAAATCTTGAAAGCAAAATGAAAATACAGATAAATAGAGACATGGATTGAGAAGATGCAAGTAATGTTTGCCAAGGACACAGAAGAGATAAAGAATAGTCAATCGGTAATGAACAATGCAATAACTGAGATTAAAAACACTCTGGAGAGAAACAACAATAGAAGAATAAGTGTGCAGGAAGATAGAATGGTAGAGATAAATGAAACAGTGAAAAAAGGAGAAAAGATAAAAAGAAATGAGGACAGCCTCTGAGACTTCTGGGACAGTGTTGTGTGTCAAGATACAAATCATAGGTATTCCAGAAGAAAAAGATAAAAAAAGAGCATTGAGTAAATATTTGAGGAGATAATAATGAAAACTTCCCTAAAATGGGGAAGGAAATAGCCACTCAAATCCAAGGAACCCAGAGAGTGTCATATAGGAAAAACCTAAGGAGAAACATGTCAGGACACATATTAATCAAACTAACAAAAATTAAACAAGAAGAGGAAATATTAAAAGCAGCAAGGGAAAATTAAAAAAAAAAATACCTGTGGCAGATTCATGCTGATGTATGGCAAAACCAATACAATATTGTAAAGTAATTAACCTCCAATTAAAATAAATAAATTTATATTTAAAAAATAACATATAAGGGTTCTCCACANAGAGAGTGTCATATAGGAAAAACCTAAGGAGAAACATGTCAGGACACATATTAATCAAACTAACAAAAATTAAACAAGAAGAGGAAATATTAAAAGCAGCAAGGGAAAATTAAAAAAAAAAATACCTGTGGCAGATTCATGCTGATGTATGGCAAAACCAATACAATATTGTAAAGTAATTAACCTCCAATTAAAATAAATAAATTTATATTTAAAAAATAACATATAAGGGTTCTCCACAAAGATAACATCTGATCTTTCAACAGAAACTCCACAGGCCAGAAGGGAATGGCAGGATACACTTAAACCACAGAAGGAAAAAATTTACAACAAAGATTACTGTAACCAGCAAGGATCTCATTCACATTTAAAGGAGAAATCAAAAGGTTTACACACAAGCAAAAGCTGAAAGAAAGCAGGGTAACCGAACCAGCTCTTCAACAAATGCTAAGGAATCTTCACTAGACAGGAGACACCAAAAAGGTTTATAAAAATAAGCACAAAACAATAAAGTAAGTGATAACAGGATCAACAATAAAGTAAGTGGTAACAGGATCAACAATAAAGTAAGTAGTAACAGAATCATACTTATCAATAATTACCTTAAATGTAAATGGGTTAAATGTTCCAACCAAAAGACAAAGACTGGCCAAGTGGATACAAAAACAAAACCCCTAAGTATATCATCTACAAGAGATCCATTTCAAACCTAGGAACACATACAGACAGAAAGTGAAGACCAGGCAAAAGATATGTCATGCAAATAGAGACCAAAAGAAAACAGGAGTAGCAATACACATATCAGATATAAAATATTTTAACATAAAGACTGCTATAAGGGATAAAGTAGGATACAACATGAAGATCAAGGGATCAATCCAAGAAGCTATAACAATTATAAATATATATGTCCTGACATAGGAGCACCTCAATGTATAAGACAAATGCAGGAAACTGTTAAAGGGGAAATCAACAGTAGCACAGTAATACTGAGGAATTTTAATATCTCACTCACACCAGTGGACACTTCATTCAGGCAGAAAGTTAACAAGCAAACACAAGATTTAAATGATACATTGGACCAATTAGACCTAACAGATATTCTCAGGGCATTTCAACCAAACAATGGATTTCACCTGTTTCTCAAGTGCACAAGTCACAATCTTCAGGCAGGCTCATAACCTGGGTGACAATACTAGCCTTGGTAAATTTTAAAAAGTGGAAATCACTTTAAGCATTTTTTTAAAAATCATAAGACTGTAAGATCAGATATCAATTAGGGACACAAAAAAAACTATAAAAACACAAACATACGGAGGCTAAGCAACACATGTCTGAAACCAAGAGATCACTGAAGAAATAAAAAACGGAAATCAAAATACAAATCACTTCAGTTCAGCTCAGTTGCTCAGCCATATCCGACTATTTGTAACCCCATGGACTGCACCATGCCAGGCCTTTGGGTCCATTGCCAACTCCCAGAGGTTACTTAAACTCATGTCCATTGAGTAGGTGATGCCATCCAATCATCACATCCTCTGTCATCCCCTTCTCCTGCCACTTTCAATCTTTCACAGCATCAGGGTCTTTTCCAACGAGTCAGCTCTTCAAATCAGGTGGCCAAAGTATTGCAGTTTCAGTTTCAACATCAGTCCTTCCAATGTATATTCAGGACTGATTTCCTTTAGGATGGCCTGGATCAATCTCCTTGCAGTCCAAAGAACTCTCGAGTCTTCTCGAACACCGTAGTTCAAAAGCATCAGTTCTTCAATGTTCAGCTTTCTTTACAGTCAAACTCCCACATTAATACATGTCTACTGGAAAAAAACATAGTTTTGAAAAGATGGACTTTGTCAGCAAAGTAATGTCTCTGCTTTTTAATATGTTGTCTAGGTTGGTCATAACTTTTCTTAGAAGGAGCAAGCATCTTTGCCAGGGTCCAGCCCCTGAGACAACGGGCTTACACCATCTATGTAAGGCCACAGGTGCCCGCTTGAATAGCGGAGGGTGCCCCACCTTGGGCTCCCTCTTGTGTGGGTCTTAGAAGCCCAGGCAAATACGTAGACACGGTGAGCCTCTGTGTTCCAGATGGGAATTCAGCTTGAAAAGGAGAAAAAGAAAAGAAGACACAGTGGAAGCCAGTTTTCTGAGAAACTGGTTCATCCTTTATTTTTCAGGAAAGCTTTTATACTTTTTTTGTACATAGAGATCAATGGATAATACAAAGTCATGCAGGGTCAGCAGCCCTGACCCTCATCAAGACCAGGCTTTCTCTCTGCATGCCTAGCTGTATACACAGGTCTTAGGTGATTTACATCATCTTTTGGCTAGGAGGCCTATTAGCATTTTATGGCCCTTTGCTGATAAGGATCCATCAACCAGAAAACTTATTTGCCCTAAAAGTGTTGTTCTTACTAAAGTTTGGTGCCACTCTCAGAAAGAACTAATTAAGGTTACATTCTTACATAGCAAGGACACAACAATTTATAACAAGGAAAGAGGAGTACTGCTGGGGGCCAGCGTGAGGAACTCCGCCCATGGTGAAGGTCATGAGGAAGGAGGCTTCAGCATACGCAAAGGCGTGATCAAGCTTCAGGAGACCTCCTGTTCCCGAGCATCTACCCCAAAACCAGAGTCTGTTTTTTTGCTCTCACCTACACCTTTGACTTTCCGGGGGGCTCTCTCCCATAACCGTTTCTCTCGGAGAAGGAGTAAACGTGCAGCTCCAAGTCAATAAAAATTCCTGCAGAACGGACTTTTGGACTCTGAGGGAGAAGGAAGAGGGAGAGGGAGAGGGAGAGGGAGAGGGAGAGGGTGGGATGATTTGGGAGAANTTTAGAAAGATGGTAATGAGGACTCTGTATGCAAGACAGCAAAAGAGACACAGATGTGCAGAGCGGACTTTTGGACTCTGAGGGAGAGGGAGAGGGAGAGGGAGAGGGTGGGATGATTTGGGAGAATAGCATTGAAATATGTATACTATCATGTAAGAAATGAATCGCCAGTCTATGTTCAATGCAGGATGCAGAATGCAGGATGCTTGGGGCTGGTGTATGGGGATGATCCGGAGGGATGATGTAGGGTGGAAGGTGGGAGGGGGGTTCATGTTCGGGAGTTCGTGTACACCCGTGGCAGATTCATGTCAATGTACGCCAAAACCAATAGAGTACTGTAAAGTAAAATAAAAAAATAAAATAAAATAAAAAAGAAATCCACAGACACATAAAACCTTGCCTGGCCAAGACCTGGGGCACTGGTCATCTTCTCAGACTAAAGTAGATATCACTGTCTAGAACTGATAGCTCTTACTATCTTCTCTTACATCTAAATAGTTCATTAAAGCTACCGTATTTCTGTTTCCCTGCCCTTGATTTTCAACCTTTTCTTGTCTGAGTTAAACAAGGGCGGCAGGTAGAAGTGGCTGAGATGCTGGGACATAATTTAGCAATCCTGCCCTTCTAAAAAAGCTACTGTGATGAGATGATTTAATGTCTCCAAGTCTCTGTGCCGTCATTTATAAATGGGAAATAACAACACTCACTACTCAGATCGCAGGGTCACTGTGAGAATTAGATGAGAAAATGCATGTGAAGCCACTCAGCAATGCCTGTGAAGAAAGGTTAGCTCCTTCCTGGTCTTCCCCGCCTCGAGGGGCCATTTCCTCTGTTCAGAAAACGGTGGTGGAAGAGGGGAGATGACAAACTCGCACCCACTATCTCCCTGGAGGAGAAGGGAGATTCATCCTGCCTGGCTGGCCTTTCCAGGTGTCCTGCAACCTTCTGAGGATCCCTTGAGCACTGAATGAAACTGGATTTCCAATAAAGTATTCCACGCCAGGGCATCGTTGCGGCAGAGGCTCTGACGCCTGTCCAAAATTGAGCTGAGTTTGCCATCTAGAGGACATGCATGGACAGGCAGTCACCAGTGCCCACTTGGGTGCCTGGCACAGAGATGGAGTTTCACTCCTTCCCTAACATGCAGAGAGCGTCCGCTGTGAGCCACACACCGAGATGGAGTTTCACTCCTTCCTAACATGCAAATCTATACATGACCACTGGAAAAACCATAGCCTTGACTAGACAGACCTTTGTTGGCAAAGTAATGTCTCTGCTTTTGAATATGCCATCTAGGTTGGTCATAACTTTTCTTCCAAGGAGTAAGCGTCTTTGAATTTCACCATCTGTAGTGATTTTGGAGCCCCCCAAAATAAAATCTGATACTGTTTCTACTGTTTCCCCATCTATTTGCCATGAAGTGATGGGAACCAGATGCCATGATCTTCGTTTTCTGAATGTTGAGCTTTAAGCCAACTTTTTCACTCTCCGCTTTCACTTTCATCAAGAGGCTTTTTAGTTTCTCTTCACTTTCTGCCATAAGGGTGGTATCATCTGCATATCTGAGGTTATTGATATTTCTCCCAGCAGTCTTGATTCCAGCTTGTGCTTCTTCCAGCCTAGCATTTCTCATGATGTACTCTGCATATAAGCTTTTCTATTTCTGTGAAGAATGCCATTGGGATTTTGATAGAGGTTGTGTTGAATCTATAATTGGCTTGGGTAGTATGGATGTCTTAACAGTATTAATTCTTCCAATCCATGAACACAAGATAGTTTTCAATTTTTGTGCGTGTCTTCAGTTTCTTTAATCAAAGATGTAGTTTTTGCTATGTAGAAATTTCACCCCCTTAGTTGAATTTATTCCTAAGTATTTTATTGTTTTTGGAGTTATTGTGAATGGGATTTTTTATTTCTTTTTGGTTGTTTTTATTATTATATGGAAAGGAAACTGATTTTTATATGTTTATTTTATAACTTGCAACTTTACTGAAATAATTTATTAGTTCTAACAGTTTTTTTGGGTAGAGTTCTTAGGATTTTCTATATATAAGGTCATATCATCTGCAGAGAAAATTTTGCTTCTTCTTTTCTGATTTGAATGACCTTTCTTTTCTTTTCTTGCCCAGTTGCTCTGTCTAGGACTTCTAGTACTCTGTTGAGTAGAAATGGTGAGAGTGGGCCCCCTTGTCTTGTTCTTGATCTTAGAGGAAAAGCTTTCGGCCTTTAATCATTGACTATGGTGTTAGCTGTGGTCCTGTCATACATGACCTTTATCATGTTTAGGTGTGTTCCTTCATACCCCATTTGTTGAGAGTTTTTATCCTGAAAGGATGTTGTAATTAGTCAAATGCTTTTCCTGTATCCATTGAGATAATCCTGGATTTTCAGCTTTTATTTGATTAATGCAGTGTGTCACAGATAATAATTTGTATACGTTGAACCATCTTTTACCCTAGGGATGAATCACATGGTGTTGATTGATCATGGTGTTCAGACCTTTAAATGTGTTATTGAATTTGGCTTGCTAGTATTTTGTAGAGGATTTTGTATCCACATACATCAGTGACACTGGCATTTTCTTGTAGCGTCTTCATATACATCAGTGGCTCTGGCATTTTCTTGTAGCGTCCTCATCTTTGGTATCAAAGTAATGCTGGCCTGATAAAATGGGTTCTAGAGTGTGGCCTCCTCTTGAATTTTTGGGATGAGTTTGAGAAGGATTGCTGCTAATTTAAAAAAATATGTTGGGTGGATATTTGGGAACCCAACTGGTTGGAGTCTTTTCTTTTTGGTAAGTTTATGATTACTGATTCAGTCTGCTTATTTGTTATTGATCTTTTCAGATTTTCTGTTACTTCCTGTTTCAGTCATGGTAGGCCACATGTTTCTAGGAGTTTTTCTATTTTTCCAGGTTATCCAGTTTGTTGGTGTGCAGTTGTTTATAGTAGTCTCTCATGATCCTTTGCATTTCTGTATGATCAGTTGTAATGTCTCAAATTTCATTACCGATTTTATTTATTTGAGTCTTCCCTCTTCTTTTCTTTGTCAATTTTGTTATTTTTTTGAAATACCACCTCTTAGTTTTGTTGATCTTTCCTATGGTTTCTTTTTTTCACTCTGACTTTAGATATTTCATTCGTTCTACTAACTTTGGGCTTAGTTTGTTTTTCTTTTTCCAGTTCCTTGAGGTATAAAGTGAGGTTGTTTATTTGAGATATTTCTTTTTACTTAATGTAGGCTTTTATCTATCACTATAAGCTTCCATTTTAGAACTGCTTTAGCAGCCTTGCATAGGTTTTGGTATGTTGTATTCCATTTTTTTGTTTGTTTGTTTCAAGATATTTTTTAAAATTTCCTTGAGCTATTGGCTGTTTAGGATTGTGTTGTTTAATTTCCATATATATGTAAACTTTCTAGCTTTCCTTCTGGTCTTAATTTCTTCACACTACTGTGGTTGGAAAAGATACTCGGTACAAGTTTAGTGTTCTTAAGTTTGCTAAGACTGTGTTTTGATCTAACATTTGGCCTATTCTGAAGAATATTCTGTGCTTGAGAAGAATGTGTATTCTGCTTTTTTGGAAGACTGTTCTATAGATGTCTGTTTTAGGTCCACTTGGTCTATAGTATGGTTGAAGTCCAACATATCCTTGTTGATTTTCATCTGGATAATCGATCCATTGTTGAAAATAAGGTATTGAAGTATCCTGGTGTTATTTATTGTCTATTTCTCCCTTCTGATCTGTCAGTATTTGCTTAATATATTTAGGTGCTCTGATGTTGAATGCATATATATTTATGATTGCTATCTTTCTGATCATTATATAATGACCTTCTTTGCTTTTCACTACCATATTTGTCTTAACATCTTATTTTGCTGACATATGTATAGTTATCCCTACTATCTTTTGGTTTCCACTTGTATGGAGTATCTTTTTTCCATCCCTTCACTTTTAACCTATGTGTGTTCTTGAAGCTGAGCTGAGTTTCTTGTAGAATATATATAGGTGAGTCTTGCTTTTTTTCAGCCACTCTGTTTTTCATTGGAGAATTCAATCCATTTACATTTAAGGTAATTATTGACAGATGAGGACTTACTATGTCATTTTTCTAATTGTTTTTTTTTTTGTGTGTGTTTTGTTGTTTTGTTGTTCCTTTCTTGCTGTCTTCCTTTGTGAATTGATGGTTTTCTGTAGTGGTATATTTTGATTCCCTTCTCAATCTTTTGTCACTCTACTGTAGGTTTATGCTTCAGGATTTTTACCCTGAAGCTTCCATAAAACATCATATCTTTCTTTTTCCTTCCTTCCTTCCTTCTATCATGGTACTGTGGGCTGATAACAGTTTAACTTTGATTGGATGCAAAAATTTCACCCTTTTATTCCCCCTTGTGTGTTCTTTCATGTCACTATTTACCTCTTTTTTGTGTGTACTGAGCTGCAGGTACCTGTGAAGCGGCTGAGGTCAGTTGCAGACACACATGTAGTGATGAGGACAGTGAACCTTGTGGTCTGAGGCCACAAGGGCAGCTGGTGAACTGCGCCTGAATCCAGAAACCAGCTTAGATGGTTAAGGTCCAAAAGTGCTTATTAGGTCCGGAAGTTATTTGCTGGAGAAATTTATGAAAATTAGCTCTTTTTCTTCCCTTACTGTTTTTTGTACCCCCTTTCTTGTCTTTACTAAACGATTCAGTCTTAAATGAAGCATTATGTGGGTAGAGCAAGGAGGGTGTTTGTTGAATGGTGGGATGGGGGAGGAACAACTGGTCTGGTGCAGGCAGTCAGAGCTCTTGCAGGGTGACTGTGCAGGGGGCTGGCTTGGCAGTGGTGTTGGAGCCTAGGATGAGTGAAGAGACCATCTCTGTAGGGGTGGGGAAACCGTTCTGACATCAGAGCCTGTGCAGGCTGAGAAGTGTGTCCACATGTGGCTGTGGCCTGGTATGGGGTGTCATAAGCAGCCTGGTCTGGGTACCAATGCCTGAGAGGTGAACAGGGTATCTGTGTGGCAGAGTGGGGGTTGGTGCAGGGGGCTCATGCAGTGACCAGGGCATCCTTGCGGGGTGGTGTCTGAGCCCAAGCAGAGGGAGGAAGGCATCCATGCAGGTGTGGGTTTCAGAGGCTGTCCACATGATTGGAGCACAGCGTGGAGACTCAGAGCCCAGGCAGGGTGAGGAAGGCTTTCACACAGGAGGGTGACCTTGGACAGGGTGTCAGAGCCTGAGTGGGGTGAGAACGGATTCCATGTCAGGGTCAGGGCACTGATTTCAGGAATCAGAGTCCAGGTAGAGTAAGGAGGGCTGTGCTGTGGAAGGCGGCAGACCTGGGCAGGGTGAGGAGAAATGGCTGTGGGGATTGGCTGTCTCAGTGCAGGACTCCCATGCAGAACGGAGATGGTGTCAACAGCAGTAGGGCCTGGGTGGAGAGAGGAGCCCAGTGGAGGAGAGAAGGGCATCTTAGTTAAGGAGGGAGGGGCAGCCAAGGTAGAACATGGGCTAAATCTAGGAAATTAATGCCTTTGAACTCTGGTGTTGGAGAAAACTCTTGAGACTCCCTTGGATGGCAAGGAGGTCAAACCAGTCAATCCTAATGGAAATCAACCCTGAATATTCATTGGAAGGACTGATGCTGAAGCTGAAGCTCCAGTACTTTGGCCACCTTATACATAGAGCTGACTCATTGGAGAAGACCCTGATGCTGGGAAAAGATTGAAGGCAGGAGGAGAAGGAGGTGACAGAAAATGAAATGGTTGGATGGCATCACCGCATTAATGGACATGAATTTGAGCACACTCCAGGAGATGGTGAAGGACGGGGAAGCCTGGCATGTTGCGGTCTATAGGGTCGCAAAGAGTTGGACACAGCTTAGTGACTGAACAGCAACATTGATCAAATAAGTAAGTAAGGAGAATGGAAGCAGTTTTCTTACTGTCACAGAGGGAGTTAGAGATGCAGAAAGAGAAAAAGATAGAATGAACTCTTTGTGTAGGATTGGGATTAGAGACGTTAGTGTGAACTCATGGTTGTCAATATATTTAGACATAGAAATAAATACAGAGGTAAATGCTTGTGGTGTGTGTGTGTGTATGTGTGTGTTTGTTATGCAGGGGAGAGAGGAATTAGGTGGGGAGACTAAAAGAAGGTGAATCAGTGGAATTCCCTGGCAGTACAGTGGTTAAGAGTCTGTACTTCACTGCTGGGCTCTGGTGGGGGAACTAAGATCCTGTTAGCTGGGTGGTTCACCAAAAACTGGAAAAAGAAAAAAAATAAAATGGAGACTCATTTGGGGAGAGCTGAATCTTGGGTGTGAGCTGGGAGCATGTCTGCAAAAAGATTCTGCATGAAGGATTTAATTTTGGTGGTTCTTTCCTCTTGGCTTATATGTAGTACTTAGTTCCTCATCTAAACTGTGAATCCATTAAACTATCCTAATTTGTTAAAGGCTTGTGTATACCCATAAGCCTTTTGTTGTGATGTAGTGGGGATGAAAGAGAGAAGGACACCCTTCTCTAGCATCCAGTAGAGAGCTGCTGTCAGGAGCTGCTGGGGGCACTTGAGCAGAATGCATGTGGAGGCATAATCGACTTAATCAAGAACAGGGATGAGCAGAGAACACAGGAGAGCAACTTCTGAAGGCACATAGTCTACACTTTGACTTCCCACTGCATTAGAGGACTCTGACTTTTGGAAGTAGGGAGCCTGGCAAGAAAGTTGTTCTGTCAGTTGGAATGTAATCCCCAAAGTTGCCTGCTCAACCCCAGAAGATGAGGAGAATGCAAACATGAATGAGTATATACTCAGGTTGGTGGGTCTACAAATGATTTTGTTTGCAGGTAGATGCTCACAAATGCTTTAATTTCATCCTTTCTGGTAAATTCACTGTTCTCAGGGAGAATGTCTCTGCTTTGTTCCCCTTTTCCTTTCCTTCTTATTTCTCTCCCCTACCCTTTGACTTCCTACTTCTATTGCTATTTGCTGGCGTGATGTTTAAAGGTATGATTAACATTGTGCCTGTTTTGGGGTTTGGGCCCCTGAGGTTTTTAATTTTCATGAAATTGTTTGTCCAGGGTCTCTGTTCTCATCTAGTTGGGTGACAGGATGTATGAGAAGTTACCACCGTGCTTGCGTTTCATTTTAAGTGGTTTTCACGAAGAGACGGACAGGATTCTTTGACAAGAACAGAAGATCTCAGCATGACTTCAGAGGTCACTTATGCTGAAGTGAAGTTTAATAAACCCAAGTCCTCAGGCACCAAATCAGAGCCTCCTGAAGGTAAGACTCGCTTTCCAGTGGTCAGAGTGAATGATGGATAAAGGGTGAAGAGCAAATACTATAAATAAAGCCTAGGGAATGTTGGTTGCTGGTTCTCTGGCCATGGTTGGGAAACACAGGATTTTCAGATCGAGTTGCCTGAAAAGCATTAAGGGATGGTATAGGTATGCCGTGACAAAACTGAGGTGTGAGAAATCCACTATGGCCCTGAGTTAAGGAGAATGGTAATGAAGCTGAGAAGTTCTTGTGTGCTTTCTGAGGTGAACTAAGACTGCAGTGTAGAGTGGGTTCAGGTCTTGAAATCATCAGTCCAGATGCAGGGGCTAATGATGAATTGGTGGGTTTTGTTTCTCGATCAGTCACAGGAGAAGAGTTTGAGTTTAGAGTGTTTGAGTGTATTGGTTTGTATCAGACTAACATGGAACAAACCACTGCAGATGAAGGCCTAGAAAGTCTTATACAGAAAGTCTCATGTTTTGAGGGCGGTTGCTCTGCGATCAGAAAATCCATTGCACACTGTTTCTGAGATAGATTCAATGAAGTTTGGAAGTAAATAAAAGGTAATTTCAATAGCATGTATGGTATCTCAGATACAGAAGAAAAGAGGAAAAAAACCGTGGAGACTATGAGAAGTTGTGAGAGGGAAGTTATGATTGCTTATGTTTTCCAAAATTCTGTGGAAACATGGAAATGCTCAGGAAACTGTTTTTTTCCCCTTAGAAAATTTATAGGGACTTCCCTGGTGGTCCAATAAAGACTCTGTACTCCCAATGCACAAGTTCAGTCCCTGCTCAGGGAATTAAGATTCCTCATGCTGCCTGGCACAGCCAAAATAAATAAATAAATAAATACTTGTTAACCTTTAAATAATAAATACAAATTAAAAAGTTTATATAAGTTTGTTATTATATGCTGCAATGTTTATTATAGAAAAAAACCCAGAGATACACACAAAATTATTTATTTTTAAAATTTTTATTAGTTTAATTGTTTTACAGTGTTCTGTTTCTGCTATACAGCAAAGTGAGTCAGTTACACATGTACATATATCCACTGTTTTAGATTCTTTTCCCATATAGGTCATTACAGGGTATTGAGTAGAGTTCCCTGTGCTACACAATATGTTCTCATTAGTTATCTATTTTATACATAGTAGAGTGTATATGTCAATTCCAATCTCTGAATTCATTCCACCCACCTTTTTCCCTGCCTTGGTGTCTGTACATTTGTTCTCTACATCAGTGTCTCTATTTCTGCTTTGCAAATAGATTCATCTGTACCATTCTTCTAGATTTCACATATATGCAATAATATATGATACTCGTTTTTCTCTTTCTGACTTATTTTACTCTGTTTGACAGTCTTTAGGTCCACACACAAATTTAAATTGCTATATTTATTCTTACTATCTAGAGATAACTATAATTTACATTTTGTGTACATCCTTCCAAATATAAATATACATCAATGTGCATATGTGTGTTTCCAAAAATGAGATCACAGTATACATTATTGCAGGTTTTATCCCCACTTAGCAATATATTATAACTTTGAGAAAATAATTCTTTTTTTCAATTGAGAGATGACTGACAAAATTATACTAGTTTCAGATGTATAAGCACAATGGCTTGATTTTTATGTATATTGCAAAATGATCATCACAATGTCTAATTGACATCTGTCACCATGCATAGTTTCACAGTTTTTTTTCTTGTGATGAAGGCTTTTAAGATGTACTCTTCAGTTCAGTTCAGTTTAGTCGCTCAGTCGTGTCTGACTCTTTGTGACCCCATGAATCACAGAACACCAGGCCTCCCTGTCCATCACCAACTCCCGGAGTTTACTCAAACTCATGTCCATCGAGTTGGTGGTGCCATCCAGCCATCTCATCCTCTGTCATCCCCTTCTCCTCCTGCCCCCAATTCCTCCCAGCATCAGAGTCTTTTCCAATGAGTCAACTCTTCGCATGAGGTGGCCAAAGTACTGGAGTTTCAGCTTTAGCATCAGTCCTCCCAATGAACACCCAGGACTGATTTCCTTCAGAATGGACTGGTTGGATCTCCTTGCAGTCCAAGGGATTCTCAAGAGCCTTCTCCAACACCACAGCTCAAAAGCATCAATTCTTCTACATACTGCTGCCCTCCCCCCCTCACATTCTCTGAGCCAGCCAGGAAACCACACTGTGCTACTTTTGAGAAGTAACTTAACTTCTCTGTGCCTCGGGTTCCCTAGCCTTAAAACGGATGCAATGTCAGTGCCTACTTGGCAGTCCTGTTGGAAGCTACAGAAGAGTTATCCCAAGGAAAGAATTTCATCCAGGTCCTGGCACATGGTGAGGACACGAGGAGATGTTCATCTAAACTGCTGTTTCTTCAACCTTCTACCCATCCTGGGTCAAACCCAAACTCACGCCATCTGTAACTTAACAGTGGAATCGCAGCATTAAAGGCCTACCTGGTGTGCTCATGGATTGTGACTATGGTTTTTTAAAAGGGATTTTATCTTTTGGAATGGTTTCCCTGGTCGCTGAGCAGTAAAGAATCCACTTCCCCATGCAGCAAACACAGGAGACATAGGTTCGATCCCTGGGTTGGGAAGATCCTGCAGGAAGGCGTGGCAACACATTCCAGTGTCCTTGCCTAGAAAATCCCCATGGACAGAGGAGCCTGATGGGCTAGAGCTCATGGGGTCACAAAGAGTCGGACATGGCTGAAATGACTGAGCACGCAAGCACATCTTTTAGATAGAAACACATTTTTTAAAGTCTTTAATTACTCATGTTGTAGTCTGCAAATTTTGCTCCCAATTGCATGTGATTTTTGCTTCTATCTTGTAAGTTCAGTTCAGTAGCTCAGTTGTGTCTGACTCTTTGCAACCCCATGAATCACAGCACGCCAGGCCTCCCTGTCCATCACCATCTCCCAGAGTTCACTCAAACTCACATCCATCAAGTCGGTGATGCCATCCAGCCATCTCATCCTCCTCTGTCGTCCCCTTCTCCTCCTGCCCCCAATCCCTCCCAGCAGCAGAGTCTTTTCCAATGAGTCAACTCTTCGCATGAGGTGGCCAAAGTACTAGAGTTTCAGCTTTAGCATCGTTCCTTTCAAAGAAATCCCAGGGCTGATCTCCTTCCGGGGAAGGCAATGGCACCCTGCCCCAGTACTCTTGCCTGGAAAATCCAATGGACGGAGTAGCCTGGTGGGCTGCAGTCCATGGGGTCGCTAACAGTCGGACAGACTGAGCGACTTCACTTTCACTTTTCTCTTTCATGCATTGGAGAAGGAAATGGCAACCCACTCCAGTATTCTTGCCTGGAGAATCCCAGGGATGGGGGAGCCTGGTGGGCTGCCGTCTAAATATATGATACTCGTTTTTCTCTTTCTGACTTATTTTACTCTGTTTGACAGTCTTTAGGTCCACACACAAATTTAAATTGCTATATTTATTCTTACTATCTAGAGATAACTATAATTTACATTTTGTGTACATCCTTCCAAATATAAATATACATCAATGTGCATATGTGTGTTTCCAAAAATGAGATCACAGTATACATTATTGCAGGTTTTATCCCCACTTAGCAATATATTATAACTTTGAGAAAATAATTCTTTTTTTCAATTGAGAGATGACTGACAAAATTATACTAGTTTCAGATGTATAAGCACAATGGCTTGATTTTTATGTATATTGCAAAATGATCATCACAATGTCTAATTGACATCTGTCACCATGCATAGTTTCACAGTTTTTTTTCTTGTGATGAAGGCTTTTAAGATGTACTCTTCAGTTCAGTTCAGTTTAGTCGCTCAGTCGTGTCTGACTCTTTGTGACCCCATGAATCACAGAACACCAGGCCTCCCTGTCCATCACCAACTCCCGGAGTTTACTCAAACTCATGTCCATCGAGTTGGTGGTGCCATCCAGCCATCTCATCCTCTGTCATCCCCTTCTCCTCCTGCCCCCAATTCCTCCCAGCATCAGAGTCTTTTCCAATGAGTCAACTCTTCGCATGAGGTGGCCAAAGTACTGGAGTTTCAGCTTTAGCATCAGTCCTCCCAATGAACACCCAGGACTGATTTCCTTCAGAATGGACTGGTTGGATCTCCTTGCAGTCCAAGGGATTCTCAAGAGCCTTCTCCAACACCACAGCTCAAAAGCATCAATTCTTCTACATTCAGCTTTCTTCACAGTCCAACTCTCACATCCATACATGACCACTGGAAAAACCATAGCCTTGACTAGACAGACCTTTGTTGGCAAAGTAATGTCTCTGCTTTTGAATATGCTATCTAGGTTGGTCATAACTTTTCTTCCAAGGAGTAAGTGTATTTTAATTTCATGGCTGCAGTCACCATCTGTAGTGATTTTGGAGTTCCCCAAAATAAAGTCTGACACTGTTTCCACTGTTTCCCCATCTATTTGCCATGAAGTGATGGGACCAGATGACGTGATCTTCGTTTTCTGAATGTTGAGCTTTAAGCCAACTTTTTCACTTAGCAACCTTCAAATATGCAGTATTTTATATATGTATAATATAACCTATAGTATTATTAATTATAGTCATTATACTGTACCTTATGTCCCAGGACTTATTTATTTTGTAACTGGAAGTTTGTACCCCTTGACCCCCTTCACCCATTTTGCTGACCTCATCACCTCTCACCTCTGGCAACCACCATTCTGTTCTCTGTATCTATGAGTTATTATTATCTTTTAAAGATTACTCAGATAAGTGAGGTCATACGGTATTTGTCTTTCTCTTTCTTACTTATTTCACGTAGCCTAATGTCCTCAAGGTCCATCCTGAAGGTGAGATTTCCTTATTTTTTATAGGTGAATACCCATTCCATACAGTTGTCACATTTTCTTTATCCATTCACCCATCAATGGACACTTGATAAAATAATTCTCAACCATGAAATGGTGACTAAAAAATGTCTGACTTTTTAACACAACATTGTAACTCAACTATACCTCCATAAAAAATAAAGTTAAAAAGCAGTCTGGCTGAGTAATATTCCACTGTGTATATGTACCACAACTTCTTTATCCATTCATGGACATCTGGATTGCTTCCATGTCCTAGGTACTGTAAATAGTGCTGTGATGAACAATGTGGTGTTTATATGGCAGAAGCCAACACAGTGGTGTAAAGCAATCATTCTGCAATTAAAAATAAATTAATAAATTTAATAAAGCAGTGTGATTTTATTTTAAGGATGTGATGAGGGACAATTATAAAGAGTTATCTGCTATGGCATTATGTAAAGTAGTTAAAGTTAGAAATAATCTGGAAGATTATTTAAATATATAATGAAATACTATGCAGCCACAATACAGTGGGTAAAAGAAGAAAATATGGTGATATAGTCTATAAGAAAATAGTAGGTCAGAACCCAATATATATGGTATGTCAGTCATGTGGCAAAATGTGCATGCATGTATATACACTTAAAAAATTGCTGAAAGAATGTATACCAAAATATTGACAGTTATCCCCAATGGGTTTCCCTGGTGGCTCAGACAGTAAAGAATCTGCCTTCAGTGCAGGAGACCTAGGTTTTATCCTGGGTCAGGAAGATCCCTTGGAGAAGGGAATGGCTACCCACTCCCATATTTTTGCCTGGAGAATTCCACGGACAGAGAAGCCTGGCAGGATACAGCCCATGGGGTTGCAAAGAGTTGGACACGATTGAGCGACTAACACTTTCACTTTCATCCTCAATGGTAGGAGTTTGTGCTCTTATGTATTTTCTAGCGTTTCTACAATTAACATTACTAGTTCCTTTGTAGCTTCATATTTCAAATAATGTCATGTAATAGTAATAGTGTTTTATACAAGAAGAGGGAGAGGAGGAAGAGAAGGAGCAAGAGGAAGTCAAGGTCAGAATTTATTATTCATGATAATAATAATTTGATTAATTTGATTCCTTCTTCAGCTCCCAAAAAGACCAACCTTCACCAAAGTGGCCATAGTTTTTCCAAGCTACTTCTTACATCATTGCTGATACTTCTGCTACTATTGGCAATCTCATTTTTGATCGCTTTTATCTGTAAGTATCCAGATGGATCTATAAGAAATATCTGCCTGACATGAAGAGATGGCATCAAATAAACAGATAAACTATGAGTTTATTCAGAAATCTGGGAAGGAAGTCTTCTCTGGGGGAAGACATAGGTAGTGGGAATTCATTGTGAGCTTTGTGCTTTATTTGCATTTAGTCACTCTTTTATAGAAATAATGGCATTCCCTCTCTTTAGAGAAATTGAAAGAAGAGTATATGTGTGTACACGTTTCTGTTTTGCAGAATGAAATCTATAGGGCACCATTTCTACGCTAGACAGTTGTTTACGTGAGACCAAATCTGTATTTCCTTAATAGTGTTTATAAGGCTATGCCTGTTGAGGACATAGACACATATTTTGGGACGAGCAGATGGACAAGAAGGAAATGGGAAGAAATCTCCCAGGCAAATATTCTACTGAATTTTCATCTTAATTATTTTTATCTTTCTCAAAACTGCATGAGCTCTTAAAATCCAGTTGACAAATAGGTAGATTTCTGCCTATCAAGAATTTGTCAAGTTTTTAAAAATCATAAAACGAGTATGAGTTTGGGTAGATACTTTATTCATTCATTTGGTCATTCAATAAGCAACAGTGGCCATCTAGTCTATGTCAGGCACTGTGCCAGATAGAGACAGCAGAGTTGTAGCCCTTGGTTTTGAGAAGTTTGGAGGATGATGACAACTGGTTGAATGAACCAGTGTTTATAACAATGTCTGGTAAATGTTCTGTGAGTAAGAAGCACAAGAAGCTGAGAAAGGCTTCCTGGAGGAGATGACATCTATACCTGTGTGGACCAAGCATGACAGATGTGGGAGAGCTTGAAAAAAATTTGGAAAAATGTGTTAAATGACTGTGACATATGGTGCTAAGTGAATTGTGAGGTTGCAGATGGGAGAAAAAAGCAGGGTTCAGATCATGAAAAGTGTCCTGTACAATTCTAAACAGTGGATTTCCTCCTGCCCCCCTGCAGATTATTTTATCAATTATCTTCTGTTATTTAATAAACCAGTCTAAAACTTGGTGGGCTAAAACAAACTGTTTTTAGCTCATGATTCTGTGGTTTGTCAATTTGAACTGCGCTCAGCTAAATCGTTTCATTGGTCCTGGCTAAAGTCATTCATGCATACATAGTCAAGTACCAGCTGCAGGTAACCCAGTTTCTAAGGAAGAGGATGTAAACTGGAATGATGTGGACAGATTGGTTCCACCTCTTTATAATTCATCAGGCGAGCTTGAGCTTGTTGATATGGCAACATGTAGGCTGGCAGAGTGAGAGCAGTTGTGAGCAAAGCCTCTTGAAGCCTTAGCTTGAAACAATCCTAAAGCAAATCAACCCTGAATATTCATTGGAAGGACTCATGCTGAAGCTGAAGCTCCAATACTTTGGCCATGATGTGAAGAACCGACTCATTGGAAAAGACTCTGATGCTGGGAAAGATTGAAGGCAAAAGGAGAAGACGGCAGAGGATGATATGGTTAGGTAGCATCACTGACTCAATGGACATAAATTTGAACAAACTCCAGGAGATAGTGAAGGACAGGGGAGCCTGGTGTGCTGCAGTCCATGGGGTCACAAAGGGTCAGACATGACTTAGCAACAAACAACAACAGAGTTGCTTTTGTACATTTTGTTGGCTGAAGGAAGTCAGAGTCAGTCTAGTTTCAAGTGGTGAATAAATAGACCCCACTTGTTGACTGGAAAAACTAAGAAGTTATATTGCAAAGGGGTGTGAGTACAGGGAGAGTTGAAAACTGTGGGCCATTTTTGCAATGTGTCACAGTCATGGAGAACCATTACGGAATTTTAAGCAAGGAAGTGATATAACTAAATTTGATTTATAGGAATACGCTTTTGGCGGAGATGTGTAAAATGGATGTATGAGGAGAGAATTGAAAGCAAAGAGAATAATCAGAAAGACAGTTCATTGTCCAGTTGAGAAATAATGAGAATCTGATTTAAGGTAGTGAAGAAGGAGAAGGGGAATACCTTTGAATGATAATAAGGAGGTAGAATCAAGGAGGTGGAGGCTTGATGAATATTTAGATCTGTGTGTTGGCCTGCTGAGGAATAAGAACCAACTGGGAAGTTACTCTATATTTAACATGGATAACCAACAGGGACAGTACTGTAGAGGACAGGGAACTCTGCTTAATATTCTGTAATAAACTAAACGAGAAAAGAATTTGAAAAAGAATAGATACGTGTCTGTATAACTGAGTCACGGCTGTATCTCTGAAACTAGCAGAACATTGTTAATCAACTCTACACCAATATAAAATAAAAATCAAAAAAATATTGCATTTTATCTAGACATCTGTTTTATCTGACGTTAGTATAGCCACTCTAGCCTTTTTTACTTTCATTCGGTGTTTAAGTTTGAAGTTAATTTCTTATAAGCATAGAATTGAGCACATATTTGAGTCTTGTTTCTCTATTCAGACAACTTCTTTTTTTTAAAATTAAAATGTTTATACTATTAGAAAAAAGAATGAAGCTATAATGCTACCAGGAAAATGAATGATTTTATTCTTTTTTTCAGTTTTTTTTCAAAAATGTTCTTATGTTCATAAAGAAGAAAAGGCTACACAAGAACTCACTCACACAGAATTGGAATGTGTGAAAGAAAATTCAACCTCAGAAGGTAAAAATTAATGTGCCTATGATTCAGTTCTTGACAGTACTATGTCCTAGGTCAATATTTCCAATAAGTGAATTATACTAAGAAGTTGAGTCTTATGAACATTTTAAGTTTTAAGTATACACATATTTAGGGCCTAAAATTTTTATAATATGCATATCTTTAATTTATTTGTGCAAGGAAATAGTCTTAATTATGAAAAAGTTTACATTGCTTTTCGGTTTCTTCAGTCTTTGCTTCTTTCTGAATTTTCTGTGCATACTTGCTCTTTTACTCACATACCAGTTAAAACTTATTTGGTCAAAAGAGATTTAATTTGTATATGTTTTAAGAAATCATATTGTACGTACATAAAACATTTTTGGGAGAATACATAAAATCAGTTCAGTTCAGTTGCTCAGTCGTGTCCGACTCTTGGCGACCCCATGAATCGCAGCACGCCAGGCCTCCCTGTCCATCACCATCTCCCGGAGTTCACTCAGACTCACGTCCATCGAGTCCATGATGCCATCCAGCCATCTCATCCTCGGTCGTCCCCTTCTCCTCCTGCCCCCAATCCCTCCCAGCATCAGAGTCTTTTCCAATGAGTCAACTCTTCGCATGAGGTGGCCAAAGTGCATAAAATACTCTGCTTTAAAAATTTCCTTTTTTTAAAAATCCCAATCTAAACTCTGTTAGCAGTTCTATGGTTTTGCTTCGCTTTTTAATGGTCTGTTGTTAGATACATACAGTTTAAAGATTGTTCTGGTTTCTTGGGGGGTTTCCCTGCTAGTTCAGTGGTACAGAATTTGCCTGCCAGTACAAGAGATTTGGGCTTGATCCCTGGTTCAGGAAGATCCCCTGGAGAGGGAAGTGGCAACCCATGCCAGTATTCTCGCCTGGAGAACCCCATGGATGGAGGGGCCTGGCGTGCTACAGTCCATGTTGCTGCAAAGAGCCACGGCTTCGTGACTGAACAACAACAGCAGCAATAACATGGCTTCTTGGAGAACTGAACAAGAAAAAATTCCCTTTGTCCTTATTCTATGTCCATCTTAACTCCGAAATCTTTCCTTGCTCTGAAGTATATATGCTGATATATACTATGTATATCTGCTGATATATATATACTTCCTGCTTTGTGTGGTCTAGTGTGAGTATGCTACACTTTTATCCATTTTTTAAAAGATGAAATATTAGTATGTTTCATGGTCTTTTTTTTTTTTCATTTGAGATATCTTTCCATTTATCAAATTATTTCTGATTGAAAAACTGGTTCTGCCTGGTAATGGGGAGGGGATGGATCTGGCTGCTCTCCTGATACAACCCAGAGATACAGCCCATCTCAAGTTTGTGTTCATAACAAGCTCCCAGCAGATGGCACTGCTCTCTGGAAATTATGAATGGAAGCAACAAATCATGATAGCATGTGTTTCACCAACAGAAATCACAGTCGCTTACAGATTACGTTGCAGTTGCAGGCATCTTGTAATATTTTTTCTTTTTTAAACTAATTTTTATTGCATCATAGTTGCTTTAAAATGTTGTGTTAGCTTCTACTGCTTAGCAAAATGAATCAGCCATAGATACATAAATACCCCCCCTTCTTGGGTTTCTCTGTCATTTATAACACCAGAGTGCGTTAAGCAGAGTTCCCTGTGCTGTGCAGTAGGTTCTTATAGTCATCTGTTTTATACACAGTGTCAATAGTGTCGAGGCTTCCCTGGTGGCTCAGTGGGAACGCATCCACCTGCCACTGCAGGAGCCTGTACAACAGCAGTTCGATCAATGACAACAACCACCTTGTGGAGCTCCAGGATGGGAAACTCAGGGAAGCGTTGGCGCCTCTCCATTGCCTGGGTCACCCTGGACTTTCGCTCGCTTAGAGTTGTTCACACTGTGCTTCCAGCAGTTCCACAATTACAGTTCTGGTTTCTCTACCCTGGGACTGGCTCCCAAAGAGGCTTCTGCTCCAATATACTGCGATTTTCCATATTGCCTTTGTGTCTCTCCAGATCTGGGAGTGATGGTTTGCTCTGTGTGTGAAAAGTTG
The DNA here is from genome assembly GCA_006410675.1 of Oreotragus oreotragus. Classification (NCBI taxonomy): domain Eukaryota; kingdom Metazoa; phylum Chordata; class Mammalia; order Artiodactyla; family Bovidae; genus Oreotragus; species Oreotragus oreotragus. Next base: position 663,525 of record SJYX01000999.1, read on the forward strand.
TTGGTTTTCAGTTTGTTTAGCTTTTCGCTTGTTAGAATTACTTGCTCAGTTGAGTAATTTCCATTATTCTCTCTTCTAATTCACTGATTTCTCTGTCTTCTTTATTCTGCTGTTGAGCCCATCTACTGTGCTTTTAATTTGGTTATTATGTTTTCCAACTATTCTGCTTGACTCTCGTTTATATCTTTAATTTGTTTGCTGAATTATCTATTTCTTTGCTGAGGCTTCCTATTTTTTCATATGGTTCAAACATTTGTACTTACTTGTTGAAGCATCTTTCCATGGCTTTTAAAAAATGTTTGCCGGATAACTTCAGTATTTCTTTTATCTTGGTATTGGCATATATATATATATATATATATATATGTGTGTGTGTGTGTGTATTTTTAAAGCTAATTTTTGAGAACTTTGTGGTTCTTGGTATGGTTAGTAATTTTCCATTGAAACCTGGGTATTTCTCTGTTATGTTCTGAGGATCTTCTTTAAACTTCTGTTTTAGCTGATTTTTCTGGATACCACGCAGGCAAAAGAAAGGGGGTCCTACCTTTTTACTGTCTGATACAGGCAGGCTTGACCTCCTTGACACCTGACAAGAGTCTTGTTTTCCATGTAGTCTCCTCTGGTCCTTAATTTTTTATAATTTATACACTTTAAAAATTACTTTTATTATATTGCACTAATATAGCCTTCTTCTCAATACAGGGAAAGACTGGAGCTGCTGCCCAAAGAGTTGGGGGCCATTTAGTTCTAACTGCTATTTTATTTCTAATGAAGATAATTCTTGGAATGATAGTGAGAAGGAATGCTTGAGAATGAACGCTCACCTGCTGGTGATCAACACCAAAGCTGAGCAGGTATTACTAGTTTCTAATTGATAATAGAGTCAAGGGTGTTGCTTGGTTTTTTAACATCTCTCTTAGTTCAGAAGGAGATTTTTATTGTCTTAGAATATTGATGCTGTGTCTAAAGGCTTAAGAAAATGAATAGAAAAGGCTACCTAAGATATTACATTCCATGCCTTTTTCCTTCTTCTATAAAACTAACCTCTGCCCCAGATAAATTGTGGCATTGAAAATATACTACATAGGGGTTAAGTGGAAGGCTGAAAATATTTCAGCTTGAAATATGATTTCTTTTATTTCAAATAATAAATATTAATTATCATTGTTGAAATATAAAACACATACATGTTTTATAAATTATTAACTATATAACAGGGAAAGGGAATTAAGTCCAACTGGGAAATGAAGTTCAATCATGAAGAGTCACAATCAATGATCAGAAATGACCGCTAACCATCTGACATTGTTAAGAGGAAAATTGTTTAATTTGCAAAATTTTTCTCATGTACAACTTTGAAGAATACCCTCTCTTAGAGAAGAAACAAAGGGAAATGAGTCTGAGATGAGAATTCATTATGCTTGTGAATAGAAATTGCCTCCATATGTATCAAACATGGCTATGTTCTGAATGTTTGTGTCCTGTCACCCCAATCCACATGTTGAAATTCTAACCTCCAAAGATGATCTTATTAGGAAGTATGGATTTGGGGAGCTGCGTAGGTCATGAAGGTGAAGCCTCTGTGGATGGGATTAATGTTTTTAAAAAAGAGATCCTACAGATGAACTTCTCCTCCTACATGCGTGAATGCACACAATGAGAAAACAGGAATCACTATCTTACCACGTGGTACCCTGACCTGGGATTTCTAGCCTTCAGAACTGTGAGAAACAAATTTCTGTCACTTATAAGCAGTCCAGCCTGAACAGACTAAGACCAACCTCAAGCTCACAAGTGGTATATTTGATTCTATTCTGCTCTGCCAGAAAAAACCCAAGGCTTCTCTGCAGGGCCCCCATGTGCTTCATTATGAATTCACTTTTTCTTTTCTCTGTAAAGCCTATGGAACTCAATTCAATCTGACTGTTCTAAAGGCTATAACTCCTTTCTTTTATTCCTTTAGGATTTCATCACCCAGAAACTGGAATTTCACTATGCTTATTATATGGGCCTGTCAGACAAGACATTGGGAATGGGAGAAAGACACTGGCAATGGGTTGATCAGACACCATACAACGAAAGTGCCACGTGAGTACAGAATTCAATAAAGAAACCCAGGTTCTCCATTCTACAGGGATTTTAGGGTGTTCCATTGATCAGCTATTAAAATATAAAATAGCTCATGAGGTAAACTTGAAACTTACACAACATTGTAAATCAACTATACTTCGAAAAAAGAAAATACATTATTTTAATTCTTGGGCACTAGGTTAAATAATTTTCCTTATTACCTCACTCATCAAATAATGCTATGAGGCACACATTATTATTATTCTCACTATAGAGATGAAGAAATTGAGTTTAAAGAGTTTAGATAACTCAGTGGTTATCTAGCAGCAGTTACAATGGTCCTCAAATCCCAGGTCTGTTTGACATCAAAACTTGTGCTTTCAACCGCTACTATTTTTACCTCTAAATATAACAGAAATGTATGTCAATTAAGATCGTGACCAATTATCAAGAATTTAATATCTCTCATACAGAAAATAAGTTAAATTCTCATAGTCTTATATCTATGCAGTTCTTTTGAAACTCTTAAGTATTTTAATACATTTTAGTACCTTACCACCTTTGATCCTCATATCACTGTGTGAAACATACAGAGATATTAATCTAGTCCCTATGAATCTGTGAAATTAAATTCCTTGTCCAAGGTAACAGGGATAGTAGCAGATTCAGAGATTTTAGCTAGCTCATCAGACTCCAAAAGCAGTGCATAAAAAAATGAAGCATACTACATTGATACCTGAGACCTGTATGAAGTCTTTTACATCTTTTAAGAGAGTCTGTGGATTAACAATTTCCTGGTAACAGGACATAAGAGAGACAAACAGAAGGTAGCTTCTGGAATGTCTGCTGGGAGGGTGCTTAATGCAATAAGATGACACAGTGCTGGGTGATGTAAGAACAATTTTCAAGGGAAATATCAGAGATACAGAGAAAGAAAAACTCCGTGAGAAGTGGGAAAGAATGATTTGGGCATATCTGACGTCGACTTTCATGCCTAGCCATCTCCCTTACTGTCTCTTTTCAAAGCACTGCTTAAAGAAACGTTCTCATCCTTTCCCTCCCCCTTTCTGGTGCTCAGATTCTGGCATCGAGGTGAACCCAACGATCCTAGTGAGCATTGTGTTATGCTAAATGCTGTTTCAAGAAAATGGGGCTGGAATGATTGTCCTTGTAATGAGCTTCACAAGTTTATTTGCAAGATGATGAAGATCTACTTGTAAAATGGAACATTCTCCATGACCATGAGGTTGAATCGGTATCCTACATCATAAAGATAGCTAATATATTCTTGTTATTCATATTTCTTGTTTAAGGATCTTAATAGAATTTTCCAGAAGATTGTGCACACATTCATTCATTTATTCATTCATGAAATTTAAGGGGAGCAAAATTTGCCACTCCCAAATTTTTTTTTGGCATGTTCATTATTTCGAGCTGAAAATATTAGTCAGTGCTGGAACTTTACTTTCCATCTTTTTATAAATGTCATTCATAGCCTATTTTCTTTCATCTTCCTTTGAGTACCAGCAATTGTTTGTATATTATAGATTTTATGTAAGATTTGTGTCTAAAGAGTGAGATTAAAATGAAGAAGTATCCAGCTGTGTACCAATTAACAGACAGAATTGTGAAAATAATAAACAGACGTTTTAAACCACTAAGTTTTGGGGTGGCTTATTCTTCAGCAATATGTAACTTAAACACTTTCAAAACAGTTTTGAGCTAAGATTTGCAAAATAATGTAACATATCATAGCACACTGTTTTCTCTAAAAATAATAGTAGTAATTGAAAAGTGAGAGTAGATTAATTTTACTATCAGTGAATAAAATGCAAAATTAAAATGTTTATTTTTATATCATTTTAAACCCTTATTCTTATATAGTAGGCATATTGTATGATATCATAGGTATGTAATTCTTATATAAATAAGTGTTCAACATGAAGTGTTTATATTCAAGATTTTGTTAAGGATGTGTAATAAAAATTGCTCTGAGATCACTATTCTAGAAAATTAATCTTAAAATCCTTTTTTAAAAAATCACTTATGTATCTTTGGCTGCACCGAGTCCTGTTGCAGCGCGTGGGCATTCTCTAGTCGAGACCAGCGGGGGCTCCTCCGTGTTGTTGTGCACAGGCTTCTCAGTGTGGTGCAAAGCCTGAGTTCCAGGGTGCTCGGGCTTCAGTAGTTGCAGCATGTGGGCTCAGAAGTTGTGGTGCATGGGATTATTTTCCCTGTGGCATGTGGGATCTTCCCAGACCAGGGATCAAACCTGTGTTCCCTGCATTGGCAGATGGATTCTTATCCACTGCACCATCACGGAAGTCCTTAAAATTCTTGATTAAAATTTAGGTAAATATTCTCTGAGGTTAAAAAAAGATAGGTTACAAATGAATTTATTTATGAAAGAAATACAGTCACAGATGTAGAAAACAAAAGTATGGACATTTAGAGGGAAAAGGAGGGTGGCATGAATTGGGAGACTGGGATTGACATATGCATACTACTAAATATAAAATAGATAATAAGGACCTAGCATACAATACAAGGAACTCTACTCAATACCCTGTAATGACCTATATGGGAAAATAATCCAAAAAAGAGTGGATATGTGTATATATATATGTAACTGATTCACTCTGCTGTATACCAGAAATTAACACAATGTTCTGAATCAGCTACTCCAATAAAAACTAATTTAAAAAGAGATAGACTACATCCAGAACTATTTGAACACTGTGTTTATGTGTTGGTTTATCTGGCAGATATATTTAAGTCTGTAAGTGAAATATGTCTTAGAATTTTAGCCTCTATATTCATCTTTCTAGTTGCTTTAAAAACAACATATAAACAAAAAAAAGTCTATCAACACTTTCAGCTTTTTTGTCATTTATAAATGGAAGAGGATGGAGAAACTTTGAAATGTCCAGTACTAGGAAAAATACTTTTGTCCTTTGGAATTAAAGTGATCAACTTGGATATCTTCTCTGAAGGTAGAAATCTGCTGACACTTGATGACCCGTTATGGTCTGTTAAGTGTTAACTTTGCTCACGTGATATTAAGACTGCAACATCAATTAATCAATCTGTCTTTACCAGTATAGAAATCATCAATGTTTAATTTATATACAGTAAAAAGCTAACATTTTCAGAGTACAGTAGAATAATTTTGACAAAGGCATGCAAACCAGTAGCCACCATGTCAGTCAATATAAAGAACCTTTCCATCAGTGTGGAATATTTCCTTGTGTCTCTATGCCAGAAAAACAGTGATCTGATTTCTATCAACGGTGGATCATTTGGTAAAGAATTTGTCTGCGATGAGAGAGATCCAGGCTCCTCTGTCCATGAAATTCTCCAGGCAAGAATACTGGAGTAGGTAGTCATTCCCTTATCCAGGGGATCTTCCTGACTCAAGGATCGAACCTGGGTCTCTGACATCGCAGACATGGGTTCACAAAGAGTCAGACACAACTGAGTGACTAACACTTTCATTTTCACACATATTTGTTTTGCCAGCTCTAAAATTTCATAAAGGAGCAATAATAAAGTATGCTGTTTTGTTTCTACCTCCCTTTGCTCAGTGTTTGTGATATTCATCCATGTTTTGTATTTTTTCAGTTCTACATTCAATTTTACTGTTGAGTCGTATTGTATGCAATATATCATACTGTTATCCTTTTTTCTTTTAAAAACAATTGACTCCTTTCTAGGTTTTAGATATTATGAATAAAGCTGCTACAAACATTCATTTATATGACTTTTGTGTTCATGTGTTTTTGTCTTTGATATGTAACTAGGAATGTAATGTATTAACCATTCAGTTCAGTCGCTCAGTCGTGTCCGACTCTTTGCCACTCCATGAACTGCAGCACACCAGGCCTCCCTGTCCATCACCAACTCCTGGAGTTCACTCAAACTCACGTCCACCCTGGACGGTAGCCTACCAGGCTCCTCTGTCCTTGGGCTTTCCCAGGCAAGAGTACTGGTGTGGGTTGCTGTTTCCTTCTCCAGGAGATCGTCCCGACCCAGGGATCAAACTCAAATCTCTTGCATTGGCAGGTGGATTCTTTACCGCTGAGCCACCTGGGAAGCCCCTCCCAGCGTTAGGATTTGGTTAATGTAGGGTAGGGGAGAACACACTGACAAAGGTTGTTCCTGTCTTAGTATCCCTTTCCCAGATAACTCTGGTTCTTTGAAATTTTTTAAAGGATGTGGCAATGAGTTCATTAAAATAACTTCAATGAAAGAACTCCAGAGTTTTTCACAGAAAAGATACAGATTTGAGCAGCTGCTGCTTGCCTCTTTAGGTGCAGGAAGAAAAGAAAATGGAAGAGAGTGATTAGGGAACTAGTCTTGCCAGGCCTTTGCCAAGGCCGTCAAGTTGAGTTGAAAGTAACAGGAAGACTGCACTTGTTTATGTGTAGACTCAAATAGTGTTGCTCTTTTCATTTGACTCTCTCTATAGTTTTCTTCATTGTTTTACTTCTCACTCATCCAGTTACTCACTACTACTAACCCCATCACCCTGAACTAAAAATACTTGATTCATTGAGTGGGAGTAACTGGAGTGAGAAGAGTGGAGATGAGACAGTGAGAACCATGGGAACCATGTTCAAGTGTCATGACCTTGGGCTCAGGGCGCAGAGTAGGGGTGTTTGGATGATGGGTCAGAGGGCAGGTTGTCCATATCTTACCTCACTGCAGCTGGTGAGACAAACCAGATTTAGCAATCGGAGCACAGGGTGAAGCCAGCACAGAATAGCAGTGATAAGCAGTGCAGATGGAAGTGCGGCACAGGTTTACTCATCCGCACGCCCCACATTCAGACAGCTGATGGTTGAGGACTTGCTGGTTCACCTTGCTGTTGGAAGCCCCTTGGAATAATAGGCCTTCTTTCCAGATGGGGCTTCCCTGGTGGCTTAGCTGGTAAAGTATCCACCTGTAGTGCTGGAGACCTGGGTTCGATTCCTGGGTTGGGAAGATCCCCTGGAGAAGGGAATGGCTACCCACTCCAGTATTCTGGTGTGGAGAATTCCATGGACTGTATAGTCCATGGGGTCACAAAGAGTTGAACACGACTGAGCAACTTTCACTTTCATTTTCCAGAGTGAGGAATAGGCCTCCATGTACGTATATTTTTTTAAGACAGTAAAAAAAACAAAATCACCATTGACCTTTGATAGTAGACCTAGTAGAGAACTAGTAACCTTGGTGTTAATGAGGAAAATCTCTTCGTATTTGAGTCGTAGGCATTTTGCTGTTTACTGGCTCGAGCCTTAAAGAAAAGAAAGAAAAATCCATTTATAAAAAGAAAGATTGATAACTGCATCTAAAATTTCTTTTTTTTTTTTTAACTGTGCGATGCTTATAATTAATGTGACTAGATATTGAACAAATGTATCAGAGCTGGTGTTGGCATATGACTGTTGTTCCCACGGTCACCTCAGGGCATTTGCCTCTCTTATCCACCTCTACTGCCCTTCCTTGCTGCCCTAGGGAGAGCTGAATTCTTCCTCAGAAACTGTCTTCTGAGACTTTAGTTAGTTCTTTGAAATATATTTGTTTGTGGGAAATCGTTTTGAGGCCCAAGTATTTAGGAAGAGATCTGTTAGAGCCAGAATGGGTGATCAAGTTCAATGATACCATTTTTTTCCTCTCTCCCTCCTGAAAAGATAAAGGGCTTATTTTTCTGTGTCAGATATATCTGTATATGGGCTTATGAGCTGACTGTGAAGTTAGCTTCTAAAGAAGAATTGCCAAAGTATCTCAAAAAAGTTTTGCAAAAGGGTTTCTGTTTTGTTAAGTACACCAAATAACAAGTGCGTAGTTTGTAGCATTTTAATGAAAAAATTTTCCTGTATTTTGTTTTCGAGGATTTGATTTTAAGTGGCAGCACATACAAGGATTGCTTTTTCTTCAAGGTATAATATGCTTTTTTTGCCTCCTGGTTATTTGGAAAAACCTTATGGGATTCAGCAGTCAACTCTCACTCGTTTGCTTAAAAAAGAAAATCTTGAAAACCAATCCTTTCAAATATTTCATTACTTGGGAAAGCCTGCTTATCACCCCCCACCCCCGCCCCCAACTTTGACAAATCACTTTCCACCTGTGTGGAGGAATCCTTCTTAAGGATCATTAAAAGTGATTCCTTCTTCCCTGCCTCCCTCCTTCCTTCCTTCCTTCCTTCCTTTCTTTCTCCTTTCCTTCCCTAGGTAATACTTTCTTGATGACCTTATTTTATTTCCTTCAATCCTAAAAGGCTTTATCTTGTTACGTGCCAGTGGGTTGTTCTGTTTAATTCCATAAGGTTTGCTTGGAGTGTGTTTCTTGTTATTTAATCCAATTAATTCATCTGTGAAACTTACCTCTCCACATGTACAGTCAGGCTCCATGATCTAGGCCTACATGAAGTAATTACTTTTCTTCTCCAAAAAATCACTTTGCATTTACATTTGCTCTTTAACGCATCTGCCCATGTGAGGTTTGTCTAGTATGCATTCCAGTGGTTAAAGAACAGGAAATAGTCATAGAATCAAAGCTTGCAGAGGGGTCATTTGCCTTTGAGTTCAACGACTCCCGTGTGTTTGGAATTGTTTTACATAAGTCCATGTCTTAATGAGGGCAGGTTTGAATTTTTTGCGTATGCTTTTTCTTTCATGTTTTTCAAACATAGTTTGTGCTTAAACTTAATTTCTAAGTATTTCAAAAGCTTTGAGTTAATCCCCTCAAGCCACTGATTTATTTAAACCAACTCAGAGAGGATGGAGAGATGAATATAATGAAAGAGCAACAAATACTCTCAGGCGTTTAAATAAACTAAGCAAGAGGGAAGGTTTTTAATGTTGAAATACTTAAATGATCGCATTTAGCTAGTCATTTGCCTTGCAAAAAGGAATTGCAAAAAAATAACTGGTTTCTTTCACCGTTACATGTAATTACTACTCAAGATAACTGTGAAGGTGAATAGTACTATCATCTCCCTTTCGAATGCTGAGAGGAATATACATATAAAGCAGTCCTTGGGAGTATTCCTCTCCTTCCAGCTTGCTAGTGAGAATGGATAGATGAGAACAAACTGATGCTGCAGAAACTGTAAGAATATGTAGCTCTGAGTCTTGAGGGAAGGAACCATGCAAAGTTTAAATGTCAGTTATTGAACCATTCTAGTGAAAAAGATTTGCCCTGTTAGCGATTAACTGAAGGTACTAGATATGTAGGAAAAGCATGTGATATTTTCAGTAGAGTTACAGAATTAATTTTATTTTGTATTTGCCCTTGATTTTTATGCCCTTGAACAGAAACATGATAGGAATGGCTTGCCTGTGTTTTCCATTTACAGTTACTTAGATGAGAAATGTAAACCTGAGAGGGGAGACTTTTAGAATGTACAAACACAGTAGAGGGGCTTCATTCCATATTGCTGTTAGATGCATTTTCTTAGGAAAAAAGAGTCCCTCCCCTCCAGCAAATCAACAGTATATTGTATGGCTGAGAGATTTGCTTTTGCTGTATTGACCTAGATTAAACCACCAGTAATTAGTATCTTGACATTTACTCTTAAGCCCAAAGAAAACATGTTCCAGTTGCCAAGTCATTGCTGACTGTTTGCAACCCCATGGTCTGTAACCTGCCAGGCTCCTCTGTCCATGGGATTTTCCAGGCAAGAAGATTGGAGTGCATTGCCATTTCCTTCTCCAGGGTCTTCCCAACCCAGGGATCGAACCTGTGTCTCCTTCCATGGCAGGCAGATTCTTTACCTCTGAGCCACCAGAGAAGCACAAAAGATAAAATATGTTCCTTCAAAATTGGCAGAGTTTTCAATGGGTACTGAATTATATGTAATGTCTCTGCAGAGAATTACATGTGGAAGAAAGAATCATGACACTGTGGCCCTTTTGTTTATGGGATCTGGTGGCATAGAGTCTTTGAAGAGTCCAGGACTGGGAAGGAACTTCTAGGATAGTAGATAGAGTTACCATCCCCGTTCCTGCTGCTAGTTTTTTTTTTCTTTTCTCCCAGGAGTCTGTGCCTTCATCTTCCCCAACTGGTACTCCCAAGCACAGTGTGAAGAAAATGACAAGCATGGAGGACCTGAAGGGGACCCACTCCGAGGGGCTGATCATGATGCCTCCTGTTGGAATGAGTCCAGGCAGCTTGAAGAGCGAGTCTGTGCCGAGCACCTCGACCAAGCAGCAAGGGCAGCCAGCCACACCCTCTGTTGGCCGAGCTTCCAGCAGTCCAGGTAAAGGAGGAGAGAGGAGCTGCATGAGGAAGGAGGGGAAATTCATGAGACCATTGCAGGGTCCTAAGGGGCGCTGCATCCCATTCAAGTAGATGCTAACAAAGTGGTAGCATGTCTTTAGTAATCATCTGATTCTGATACTGGTTTAGAAGGCTTTAGAGTTTTAGGATGTAGATTAGGATTGGGTGACTTCTAAAGTAGGATCGTTGTTGTTGTTCAGTCGCTCAGTCATGTCTGACTGTGCGACCCTGTGGACCGCAGGATGCCAGGCTTCCCTGTCCATCATCAACTCCCAGAGCTTGCTCAAACTCATGTCCATTGAGTCAGTGATGCCATCCAACCATCTTATCCTCTGTCGTCCCCTTCTCCTCCTGCCTTCAGTCTTTCCCAGCATCAGGGTCTTTTCCAGTGAGTCAGCTCTTCACATCAGGTGGCCAAAGTATTGGAGCTTCAGCTTCAGCATCAGTCTTTCCAGTGAGTATTCAGGGTTGATTTCCTTTCAGGTTGACTGGTTTGATCTCCTTGCACTCCAAGGGACTCTCAAGAGTCTTCTCTAGCACCACAGTTCGAAGGCATCAGTTCTTTGGTGCTCAGCCTTTTTTTATCGACCAGCTCTCACATCTGTACATGACTACTGGGAAAACCATAGCTTTGACTATATGGACCTCTGTAGGCAAAGTAATGTCTCTGCTTTTCAATATGCTGCCTAGGTTGGTCATAGCTTTTCTTCCAAGGAGCAAGCATCTTTTAATTTCATGGCTGCAGTCACCATCTGCAGTGATTTTGGAGTCCAAGAAAATAAAACCTGTCACTGTTTCCAGTGTTTCCCCATCTATTTGCTATGAAGTGGTGGGACCAGATGCCAAGATCTTTGTTTTTTGAATGTTGAGTTTTAAGCCCGCTTTTTCACTGTCCTCTTTCACTTTCATCAAGAAGCTCTTTAGTTTCTCTTTGCTTTCTGCCATAAGCATGGTGTCATCTGCATATCTGAGGTTATTGATATTTCTCCCGGCAATCTTGATTCCAGCTTTTGCTTTATCCAGTCTGGCATTTCGCATGATGTACTCTGCATACAAGTTATAAGCAGGGTGTCAATATATAGCCTTGGCGTACTCCTTTTCCAATTTTGAACCAGTCTGTTGTTCTATGTCTGGTTCTAACTGTTGCTTCTTGACCTGCATACAGGTTTCTCAGGAGGCCGGTAAGGTGATTGCTTTATCCAGTCTGGCATTTCGCATGATGTACTCTGCATACAAGTTATAAGCAGGGTGTCAATATATAGCCTTGGCGTACTCCTTTTCCAATTTTGAACCAGTCTGTTGTTCTATGTCTGGTTCTAACTGTTGCTTCTTGACCTGCATACAGGTTTCTCAGGAGGCCGGTAAGGTGGTCTGGTATTCCCATCTCTTTAAGAACTTTCCAGTTTGTTTTGAATTACTCAGTCAAAGGCTTTAGCATAATCAATGAAGCAGAAGTAGATGTAAGATTAAATTAGTAAAATATAGGTACTTTCCTGATGGGCCAGTGGTTAAGAATCTTCTTTGCAATGCAGGGGATGTGGGTTTGATCCTTGTACAGGGAACTAGGATCCCACATGCCTGCAGTCAACTAAGCCCACATGCAAGTACTCAGCCCATAGGCTTTGGAGCCTGTGCACTACAATGAGACAGACCCGGAGCAGCAATGAAAGCTCTCACATGATGCAACGAAAGATTCTGTGTGATGCAGTGAAGGTCCTGCATGCAGCTGAGACTCGACACAGCCAAATAAATAAATAAATAAATACGAGAGTTTTAAGAACAAACCAAATAGTAAAACGCAGTATAAAGAGATTTAGGTCGTCTCTAAGGGCTTGTCAAGATAGTTGCCACCAGATGGTGGTAGTGTACCTAGAGTAATTCCTGCATCCTTAGACACATCCTTGCGAGTGACCTTTTAGACACAGTCCCTTCAAGTCACTGGTTAATTCTGGAGAAATAAAAATCCTGAAAAATAGGTAACAGCAGAAATACCATAAGTAACAATTTTTGAAAGACATGAGCCACCCAGTTATTGGTGTACTTCTCTTGAATTTGACAGTTAGCCATTGCAGATGAGAGTCTTGATTTTGACCTTCTGGTTTTTCCAGATAGTGTGGATTGGATAAGTGAGGTGTTGCTCCAAGAAGTTTGGGAAGCAGAATGTGATTTACCACCAGAATCCACTGGTGAAGTCAGTCCAGTGTGGTTGAACTTTGAGAGATGTGGGGTGCTAACTGAGGGATATGTTGGATGGATATAAAGAATGGTTAATCCCTTGTGGCACCTTGTTGTCCCAGAGGGGACAGCAAAAGGGTTTATGGCTACGTTGATGATTCAGGGAGATTATTGTAATCCTCATCAGAAGACTGGGTATTGAACATTTACTATATGCCAGACATCGTGGCACATTTTTTCATAAATGTTTGCAGTTTATCCTCATGATACTCCTATAGGGTTTTATTTTTATCCCTGTGTTATAGATGAAGAGACCCAGAATTTTTGAACCAGTAACCAAGAGACCCAGAGAGATTGAGTAACTTGCCCATAGTCATGTCAATGTTCATGGTAAACGGTAGTATGAATCTAGGCAGTCTATCTCCAGAGCCTGAAGTCTTAACCTGCATGATATCAACCAATCTATATACATAGTGGACACTCACAGCATGGGGTAGGGGGGTGGGGCAAGCTGGGTGCATACATAAGGCCAGTCAGTATATGAATCTTCTGTTGTTGTTGTTCTGATAATAGTGATGATTAGGAATTGAGGCCAAAGGTACGTGGGCCAGCAGTAAAGAATCCACCTGCAATGCAAGAGTCGTGGGTTAGATCCCTGGGTTAGGAAGATCCCCTGGAGAAGGAAATGGCAACCAACTCCAACAATCTTGCCTGGGAAATCCCATGGACAGGCTGCAGTCTATGGGATTGTGAAAGAATCAGACATGACTTAGCGACTGAATGACAATAGTACATATATTTGGAAGCCTATTAGGAAGTGATTTGGAATTTTTTAAAATTAATTTCTGTTGGAGTGTTTACAATGTTGTATTAGTTTCCACTGTACATCAGAGTGAATCAGCTCTGTGTATGCATACATCCCCTCTGTTTTGGATTTCCCTCCCATTTAGGTCACCACAGAGCACTGAGTAGCGCTCCCTTAGCTGTACTGTAGGCTCTTACTGGGGTGTTTTATAGAAAGATCTCTTTCCTGACCATATTTTGCCTCCCAAATTGCTGTTTGTTTCTGGAATTCTGTCTGTGATTAAGATGGGGTTAAGGCAGTGGTTTTCATATTGCTTCTATATTCCTAGGATTCCATGACAACCCTTGGGAATTATGAAGCCCTTTCTTCCTGTCCCTTATCCCCTTCTAAGAGATCAGCTCTACTTTTGTCTCTTTCACTTATTTATCCATATAGTAACGAGGCAAGAGCTAATTTAATTAGTGCCTGCCTAATCTAGGTGTTCAGTGTTTCATTCTCCTATATAGTAACAAGCTATTAGACATAGTTCCTGCCACCTTGTGAATGATATGAGAAAGCCAATAAGCATCTAAATAAGGACAGATTAAGATAAAAGTAGAGCCATTATTTTGTCAACAAAGGTCTGTCTAGTCAAGGCTATGGTTTTTCCAGTGGTCACGTATGGATGTGAGAGTTGGACTGTGAAGAAAGCTGAGTGCTGAAGAATTGATGCTTTTGAACTGTGGTGCTGGAGGAGACTCTTGAGAGTCTCTTGGACTGCAAGGAGATCCAACCAGTCCATCCTAAAGGAGATCAGTCCTGGGTGTTCATTGGAAGGACTGATGTTGAAGCTGAAACTCCAATACTTTGGCCACCTGATGTGAAGAGCTGCCTCATTTGAAAAGACCCTGATGCTGGGAAGGATTGAGGGCAGGAGGAGCAGGGGACGACAGAGGATGAGATGATTGGATGGCATCACCGACTCAATGGACATGGGTTTGGGTGGAGTTAGTGATGGACAGGGAGGCCTGGCGTGCTGCGGTTCATGGAGTTGCAAAGAGTCGGACACGACTGAGCGACTGAACTGAAGATAAATGTCATGGGAAAGACAGAATGGTAAGAGGGAAAGAACAGAGAAGGAGAGAGGAGGGTATTGCTGTGGGCAAGACTTCAGACAGTGAAGAGCCTGCCACGTGGGGGAAAACAAAGACCAGTGAGCCGGCAGCTTCATGGGCAAGGTGGAGAATGGGTTGAGATGAGGTTGGAAAAGTAGGCAGTGGGCTTTTTATACAGGGTTTTCAAGGGATTTAGGAGAGTTTCACAGAAAGAACTGTGGATTAAACTCAGTCATCAAAGCATATAAAGGAAGGGAATGTTTTGGTCTCAGTCATTTTTTTAAGGATTACTGAGGTATTTTGTGAGCAGAATGGTTTTGTGAGGCAGACTGGAATGGAATGGGTATGTTGGAGGGGAGTTTGTGGTGGTCTAGGCAAGAATGGTGGTGGTTTGGGTTAGATGGCGCTAGTGGAAATGGTTACGTGTGATTATTTGTTTGGAAAAAGCACTTTGCTGTGGAAAATTTTGTAAACCTTTGGGTAAAATCATCTCTACACAAGACCCCTGTGGGATATCCTTGGGAGGGATGCATGTTAAGTCCTTTTAGTCATAACCCCTTTAGCCTCTGTTAGTGTCTTGGGACCTCAGTGAAACCCTGGGAGGATGTGGCCTGGTTTGTGCCTGTGTGCAGGGGGCAGGTAGGCAGTGTCCAGCACGTGGAGCATTGAGGAGGGAGGTCTTGATGCCAGAGTCGAGACTGATCTAAACATTTTCCAAAGACAGGATGAACATTTTGGGGCTGTTTAGTTTTTTTCTGGAGCAGCCCCTTCTGAGTCCCATCTTCTTCATTGTCTCCCTTTCCTTGGTTCCACGTAGAAGACCATGTATGTCTGCTGGATTGCATTGTTGTCGATCTCCAAGACATGGACATCTTTGCTGCAGAGAGACACCCACGAGAGTATTCCAGGGTCTCAGAAAACAGCAGCGGAGACCTGATCTTCCCCTCCTATTTCGTGCGACAGACAGGAGGAAGCCTCTTGACTGAGCCCTGTAGGCTGAAATTGCAGGTGGAGAGGAATTTGGACAAGTGAGTGGTTTATTTTCAAATAACTATCTGTTGTAAGTAGAACTGTGATAGCTTGGAAATCAGTGCTGTTACGTCTGGAAGGGCATGGGAATTCACTTAGATTTTCATCTATGTAACAAATATATGTTGAGTCCCTACCATCTGCTAGACATGAGGGCTCCTATGATGAAAGAAAAAACTTCTGCCTTTATGGAGTTTGCATTTCGTTGAGGGATATAGAAAGGTAAGTATATGATTCTAATTTCGTGTTTGATTCAATTTTAAACTGTATTGTAGGATGACAGTAGGTGCCTTAGAAACAAAGAGTAAGGGACCTGAATTTAGCATGGATTTCGATGGCAGAAGGGAGGTAGTGATGGCACGGAAGAAGTATTTGGAAGAAGTGACATTTGGATTCTGTGTTTCAAATGCAATAGCTTCTGGACCTGCTATTGATATTTACCCTGGAGCTCCAGTGAATCAGAGTAACTGTTTAGATGCTATTTTGCCCATTTTACTCTAATTAGCCATCTGAAAGTCTCCATAAAGACCATTGAACTGACTGTAATTTCCTTCTTAATTGGCTTCAAAGCACAGGATGCTTAATTTCTGTAGTTTGGCGCATGGCCTCAGATAGTTCTATATCTGACTGGGAAACTGACTGAAAAGGAATGCACTCAGACCCAATCTGAGACCAGCAGAAGCTGACTCTCAGGACCAAGCCTCAGGTGCATATTAACAAGGTCCTCTGGTAGTGCTTATGCTCCCCTGGCCCCAGCAGTGGACTGGGACTGCTGGTTACAGTGTGTGATGCCTGTTCAGTTTGGGGCATTAATTTTGGAGAAAGCAGCAACACTCAGATCTTAACTTCAGGGAGAGATGAGGCGTGGCTGTGAAGTAATGAAAGCAAATGATATTCATTTGCAGCATTTTGAAAAACAGTGTCACTCCTTTTCCAGAGTGTGATTTTAATCCCTCTTGGGCCACTCCCTTTGCAGTTCATCAGTTTGGGCAAGTCATTTAGTGTCACTGTTTTGTTTCTCTCTGGATTAATGATACAGCATAGCCACTCTCCCTGGGATTTTTGTGTTTCATTCTTACTTGTTATTCAAGTGCTCTCTGGCTGGTGTTCAGTTATGGTTGGCATGGGCTGTATTTGATTTTACTGGCTTAGACGTCTTAAGAGGAGCTTCATTATTTAGAAATTGAACATTTTGTTTTCTTTTCAAGTAATGCTTTCCAAAAAAAAATGTGCTTTACTGCTCTGCTTATCTAAACTTCACCCACTTCCATCAGTGTTTATGTGCGGGTAATTATGCCCTGTTAGCCCAGATAGAAGGGGATGAGTAAACACAGGGTATCTGATCAGCTTCTCCTGCCCTGGACCTGGCAGCCCAGGGGGTTCTTGGTAATCCTTTCCAGCTTTTCTTTCTTAATTGCATGACTGGTCTTTTTTCACCTGGTTGTATGAAGGTTTTTCTCCATAGACAAAGTAGTTTTTAATATTTCTCTTCAACTGCAAATCCTGGCCCTCTGCTTTATATACTTGGAGTATAGCCTCTATAGGATCCATGATATCCACGTCACCTTTAGGAGGGTAGAGAAAAAGCTCTTCAGTGTTGGGATGAAGTATATTTCCCCTTCCCTGGGCATTTTTTTTTTTTTTTTTTTTTAAGATTACTTTTTGACTGCGCTGAGGTCTTTGTGGTATGAGGGATCTTTAGTTGTGGCAGGCAGGATGTAGTTCCCTGAGCAGGGATCGAACCTGGGCCGCCTGCATTGGGAGCACAGAGTCTTAGCCACTGGACCACCAGGGAAGACCTCCTTGACCTGGGCATTTTCAACATCATTCCTGCCTGCTCATCTCAGCTTGATATGAGTGACTGAGTCAGATTTTATCCTAGTGTCCCATCTTGGCTCATTATGAAACACTGGTTCCTTTCTTTTGTTACCACTAAATGGATAAAGAGCTTGTCATTTTTTCTTTTTTACTGAAATATAGTTGCCGTACAATAATGTGTTAGTCTCAGCTACATGGTAATCTGACATTTGCACACATTATGAAATGATCTCTGCTATGAGCCTCGTAACCATCTGTTTCCACACAAAGTTATTGCAGTTATCATTGGCCATATTGCTCATGCTGTATAGTATAGCCCCATGGCTTGTTTATTTTATGGCTGGAGGTTTGTACCTCTTAATCCCCTTCTCCTATTTTTGTACCACCCCCCACTCCTCTGTTCTCTGTACCTGTATCTTTCCCTTTTGTCTTTTTTCTTTTTAATTGCTCTCCCAACTATAATGTGTAAGTTATTTCTGAGTCTTATGAAATTTTTCTTTATTTATCAATTAGTTAGGTCAGATTTGGGAGCTTTATAAGTGTATATTTGGGGAGAAAAATAGCCTTTTGTAGCTGAAAGATGACACTCAGTTGTACTAACTTACTTCACTTGGACTCATGAAATTTTTGTCATTGAAGGTTAGAAATTAATTGGTTGATAAGGGAGGTGGGTACATGTTAGCGCTTATATTTAGGTGTGAGCTGTGTCAGTGTTAAGTTCATGATTTTTTTGTGGAAGTGACCTTTTATCTTTTTCCATAGAGAAATAAGTCATACGGTGCCAGACGTATCTATCCATGGCAATCTCTCCTCAGTCCACTGTTCTCTGGATTTGTGCAAGTACAAGCTGATCCGGGGTTTATTGGAGAACAATCTTGGAGAGCCCATAGAGGAATTCATGAGGCCTTATGATTTGCAAGACCCAAGGATTCACGTGAGTGTGACGTTAGGTTCTTCTGTAACTCTCGTGGTCTCATGATCATCATTCTGTGTATCTGTTCCTCAGAGTCAGCTGGGGAAAGAAGATGGAGCCACAAGCAAATTAGATTTCATGACATTAACTCCATTTTTAGATTGACATCAACTATGAATTGATTGATACTTTCCTTTTCCAGACTGTTCTGAGTGGAGAAGTATACACGTGCATGTGTTTCCTCATTGATATGGTAAATGTAAAGAAGATGGAGCCACAAGCAAATTAGATTTCATGACATTAACTCCATTTTTAGATTGACATCAACTATGAATTGATTGATACTTTCCTTTTCCAGACTGTTCTGAGTGGAGAAGTATACACGTGCATGTGTTTCCTCATTGATATGGTAAATGTAAGTCTGGAGCTGAAAGATCCAAAAGGAAAAGAAGGTGCTGGGTCCCTAGCCAGGTATGGCTGTGATTATATGGTTTTACTATTAGTAATGGTAATAGAAATCCTGTACACCTTGTGTTATCGCGTAGAGCAGAGTGGCAGAGTGGTGGTTCACAGCTGAATATGGTCTGCCTGCAAGATGCTTTTTGGTTGGTCTGCACAATGGTTTTTAAATGTTTAAATTCATCTATCACTCAGGACAGCTGAGGTTATGCTGTGATAACAGGCACTCCAAAATACCAGTGACTTAGAAGAGTAACAGTGTTGTTCTCCTTGTGTTTCGTGTCCATTATGGGTCTTGGACTGCTCTGCTCACTGCAGTTATCCTGGCTGACAGAGCAGCTTCCTGTGCCAGTGAGAAGAGCCCTTGAGTGGTCTCGAATGGCCAGATCCTGGAATGGCCAGATCCCACCTTGAATGGTGGGATCCTGGTAAGCCCCGTGGGGCTAGAACATGGTCCCATGTGAGTGCAGAGTTAGGAAGTAGTCTCCCTGTGTGTCTGTGTCAAGGGAGTTCAGAGGTATCTGGTGAACACCGGTGTTGATGGCCTCACTGGCCAGAATTAGTGAATTGTACATGAAAAAGTTTGGATTTCAGCTTCCTTTGAAGAATTGTAAGTTTTGGCAGCAGAGGGCCAGTGTTCTCAATTAGAAGCATCTGGGAGCTGAGTGGAAGCTTGGGCGGCCTTTAGGTAAGGCATGTGCTCACCCAGCAGTTCACTAACTGATGTCTTCTTGGTTACTATAGACCAGGAATTTGTGATTACTCGTGTAGAACCCTCAAGAGTGCATTGTATTTTCACACTTGATGACATTTTCGTCTCTTGACAGTCAAGTAAAGTTGAGCAGATATTACTCCTGTTCTCCAGATAGTTTTTGACAAGTGTAAGATCACATGACTGGAAAAGTGGTTCCGTATTTGAAAATAGGACTTGAAGGCTAGTAATTTTTCTATGGGACATGCTCTGTCTTCTGTTTTGATTTTCCCTTAAAAATTCATCCAGGTATCTAACTCAACTAATGAGAACATGATATGATGGAGTTGGGGTCCCAGATTGATTATCTTGTGAACCAGCAGTTTTTTCTGATCACTGGTTATGCCCTTACTTTCTTCCAATATAGGGTAGTTCTGTCTGGATTGTCATGATGGTACTGAGTGGTTAAGAGCTGCCCATTGCAGCTCTGCCTGTTATTTAAAAAATGGCAGTTGCAGATGCATTTTCTGTTGGTAGATGAGTTGGATTACTTCTCTCCATGAAAAGTGTTATTGTTGTGGTGGTTCCCAGGAACTTCCTGCATAAACATTCAGCAGACTGTGGAGAGAGACTCTTCCAAGCAGGCCGGGATTTGACAGATGAAGGACTAAAGGGACCTTCACCCTTGGGGATTACGAATATATAGTCTTACTAAACTTAGGTGAGAAATGAGAATGCTAACGAACCAAGCATGCAACAAATATGTGGTATTATTATTCCCCATGAAGTTCCCATGGACAAGAGTGTCTCCTTAGAAATGGAAAAGAAGGTACAAGGCAAAATGACACTTCCATCCGTTTTGTGGAGACTGTTAAAATCAGTGACAGATCTCAGAGTGAAGTTATCTCCTTCATAGAACTTAGGCAGATTTATGGGTTTGTTCTTTTATCTTAAACATATGTAATTTTGTAAAATGGAAGCATTCAACGTCTTGACTGCTTTCTCTCATAGATTTGACTTCAAGAAATGTAAACTGCTCTATGAGAGCTTTTCCAACCAAACCAAGTCCGTTAACTTGGTTTCCCATTCCATGATGGCTTTTGACACCCGCTCTGCTGGGCAGAAGACCAGTCCTGGTGTGACCAACGTGTTCACCTGCATCTTTCAGCCCTCTAAAAGCAGCAGCACCACTCAAGGCTCCATTCAGATCGAACTGCACTTCAGGTGGGAGATCCAGACCCTAACCTTGCCTTTCTTTATCATGACATATGCCCTTTTGTGGCCTGTGGGCCAACACCACGTAGGCTTTAGAACATCAGAGGACTGAGCAATCTTTGAGAAATAAATAATGGCTTATTAGTGCAGTGTACTGTATATTGAGTGTTCCTGCATCCATGCAGTTTTGCTGACTGGCCAAAAGATGTCTCTGTTGCCTTAAGGAAAGTAGTTAGGATTACACCAGATTTCTTAAAATCAAACTCCCTATCAGATGTATGTGCGCACGTGCATGCCCAGTCCCTAAGTTGTGTCCAGGTCTTTGCAACGCCATGGACTGTACCCTGCCAGGCTCCCCTCTCCATGGGATTCTCTTGGCAAGAAAACTGGAGTGGGTTGCCATTTTCTCCTCCAGGAGATCTTCCCCACCCAAGAATTGAACCTGTGTCTCCTGCATTGGTAGGTGGATTCTTTAGCACTGTGCCACCTGGGAAGCGCCCCCATCAGCTGTAGATTTTTAATATATAAAGCGACTTGGGGAAGGAAGGAATTATACTCATGTAAGGGGAAAAAGTCTTTTGGTCTATAGAAATAATAGAAGGGAAGTGGTGTTGACTTGCATTATCGAGTTATCTGTGCAGGTCTTAATGACTGACTTCTTGTAAAATGAGCTTTAGCCTCCTTGAACTAGATTATGTTTTTCTTCTTGGTATTATGGGAGGCACTGTTATGTGTGAAGAGAGCATCGGTTTTGGGATCACATAGATCTGGGCTCAAAACGTTCATCTACCACTTCCTAGTAATGTGTCCAAGGACAAGTTTTTTCATCTCCTTCACCTGCGTTTTCATCTACTATAAAATAGGAAAGAGTTACTGTACCTACCTCATAGGAAGGAGGTGATAATTAAGAGGCAGAGTGCCAAAGAATCGATGCCTTCAAACTGTGGTGCTGGAGAAGACTGTTGAAAGTCCCTTGGACAGCAAGGTGATCAAACCAGTCCATTTTAAGGGAGATCAACCCTGAATACTCGTTGGAAGGACTGATGCTGAAGCTCCAGTATTTTGGTCATCTGATGTGAACAACTGACTGATTAGCAAATCGATGCCTTCAAACTGTGGTGCTGGAGAAGACTGTTGAAAGTCCCTTGGACAGCAAGGTGATCAAACCAGTCCATTTTAAGGGAGATCAACCCTGAATACTCGTTGGAAGGACTGATGCTGAAGCTCCAGTATTTTGGTCATCTGATGTGAACAACTGACTGATTAGCAAAGACCCTGATGCTGGGAAAGATTGAGGGCAGGAGGAGAAGGGGGCAACAGAGGATGAGATGGTTGGATGACATCACTGACTCGGTGGACATGAATTTGGGCAAACTCTGGGAGATAATGGTGGACAGAGGAGCCTGGCATGTTACAGTCCATGGGGTCACAAAGAGCTGGACACGACTGGGCAAGTGAACAACAACAATAATTAAACATGACTTTGCCGACAAAAATCTGTGTAGTCAAAGCTATGGTTTTTCCAGTAGTCATGTATGGATGTGAGAGTTGGACCCTTAAAGAAGGCTGGGCAACAAGGAATTGATGCTTTTGAATTGTGATGCTGGAGAAGACTCTTGAGAGCCTCCTGGACTTCAAGGAGATCAAACTAGTCAGTCTTAAAGAGAATCAGCCCTAAATATTCATTGAAAGGACTGATGCTGAAACTGGAGCTCCAGTATACTTTGGCTATCTGATGCCAAGCGGCAACTCACTGGAAAAGATCCTGATGCTGGGAAAGATTGAAGGCAAAAGATGAAGGAGGAGGCAGAGGATAAGATGGTTCGATAGCATCATGACTCAGTGGACATGAATTTGAGCAAACTCTGGGAGATAGTGAAGGACAGAGGAGCCTGGAGTGCTTAGTCCATGGGGTTGAAAAGAGCTGGACACGACTTAGCAACTGAACACCAACATATAATTAAACAAGATATTCTGGGTACTGCTTGGCATAGATGGGAGCTGTTGTGATTATTCCTGATGTAGCTTATGTTATGATACACTACTGTAAAATTTTTTGACTAAGTGGGCATAGACATGAAAACTGAAAAGTTAGATACAGTCGATAGAAATTTCAAAAGGCGACCTTTGGAACTGGTGTCAGTTTCATTCTGTTAGTGCTTAATGTCATCAGATAAGTTGTTATTATATAAACCAGTAAGTAAAAAGGCTGGGAAAAGCTTCTTGGCTGGGCAAGAGAGGAAAAAAAAAAACTTACCAAAATTGTACTTTTATTTGTATATGTGTGACATTTCAGTGTGCTGTTCAGTGAATTCCTCAGGGTTGAGTTTTCCTAGGGGGGTTGTGATCTCCATATGTGTTTAGGAACTCTGCCTAATTAGATATTTAAACTTTTGCATGAGCTTTTAAAACGTTGTATTAATTATTTTGTTTTTGGTTGCACTGGGTCTTCGTTGCTGTGTATGGGCTTTCTCTAGCTGCCACTGGGGCTAGTGGTTGCTCTGGGGCTAGCTGCTGTTGATTGCGGTGAGCGGGCTTCTTGTGGCGGTGGCTTCTCTTGTGGAACACGGGCTGGAGGCGTATGGGCTTCTGTAGTTGTAGCCCAGGGCTTCAGTAGTTGTGGCTCGCCAGCTCTAGCGCATGAGCCTAGTAGCTGTGGTGCACAAGCTTCGTTGTCATGTGTCATGTAGAATCTTTCTGGATCAGGGATCCAACCGTGTACCCTGCATTGGCAGGTGGATTCTTCTTCACTGTACTGTCAGGGAAGTCCTTGCGTGAACTTTAAAACAGTTTAGAAGTGGGAATGCTACTTGCCTCTTACTGAGCCTTACCAAGGGCCAGGCACTTTACTTGCCTTTAACTTAATTCCCACAAGTTTGTCCAGTGGGCGACTTCTTCCCCATTTTACAGATACAGGCACAGAAGCTTGGAGGGGGTTAAGTAACTCTTCTGAGGATACACAGCCAGTAAATGAAGTAGTCAGAACTCAGGCTTGGGCCTCTGATTTTAAAGCCTGTGTCTTGTCTAACAATTGTCAAGCCCACCACATGTTAGTGACTGGGCTGATTGCAGTCAGATGATAAGCTGGCTGTGATTTGCAGTGCCTTTGTTGGAAGATGATGTTTGTTTGAACAGGAGGCTTGCATACATTTGGTCCATCTGCTGAAACAGTTTCTTTTTTCGGTTTTGTTATTGAACTGGCTTCCTCAAAATCAACTAGTTGTCCTACCTATTATATTTTTAATATTCAAGAAGCCTTAAAATATTAATAAATTTATATACTAAAGATGTATAATTTCTCAGAGGCTAATAATAAAATCGTCTACCTTGGTTCTTGCTAACAGAAATACCGTTGTTAGTGAGAGGGTTAAAATGTTCTCTTGATTGGAACTTTTGAACGCTTTCTGTGTCTCAAGAAGAATTGCTCTTCTGTTGGGATTTTGTGTGTCAAATATAAATCACTTTACAGTGTTTAAAGGCTTGAAATATTTTCCAGAAAAGGGATCAGACATACTTTGACTTTCCAGTTAGTTCATAGCGCTGACGATCTGTGTTCAAAATGGGGTGGAAAAATTTTACTGAGGGCAACATTTTTTCTCTATTACAAAAGGGTAAAGTGTTTCTGTGAAAAATACTGTGTCTGTATGAAGGAGACATGCACCACAGTGCCCTTTTTTAGGGGCAGTGAGCCAGGTTTAGAAGAAACAAGAGGCTAGAGAAGCCAGCCTTAAAAAAAAAATCTCCGAATCAGCTTTTCCTGAATAGAAGCCCCTTTTAGGGCCGTGAAGCAGGTATGTGTAGTAGTCAGAGCCCCAGAATTGATTTTGGGCTCACAGAACAGAGTTCAACCCTGAAAATTATAGGGGCATCCCTGCCCATTTTTCTTGTCTTGCCTATCTCTGTCCACTAATATACTGACAATGCCTGGCCCTGACCACACCTTGGCTTGAAGCCAGGCCTCAAGTCCTTCTAGGGTTTTCACCTCAAATGTAGAATTGAGGGTAATGATGGCAACAAAACCAGTACCCCCTCCCCTCTCCTGCAGCTCTACTTCTAGGGTGCTTGGGGTGTCAGCCACAGTAAACATCATCTTATTTGTCCTCCCTCTTTGGCTGAAAGATCTGGGGTCTCAGGCTAGTTCCAGCTAGAGAAACCATCATGTACTAGTATGTAAATTTGATGTTTATAAAGAAGTGATCTTAACGTTGAAAAAAGAGTGCCTGCCTCACTGATCTTTTAGAAACAGCCTGTAGTGGAGGGAACTGACATTTTTCAGACCTGTTATGTGCCTGGTGCTTTCTCTCTTACTGTTTTATTATTGCTCGGTTTATAAATGAGAAAACAAAGATAAATATATGATATTTATATGTGGAATCTGAAAAAAATGGTACAAATGAACTTATTTGCAAAACAAAAATAGAGTCACAGATGTAGAAAACAGTCGTCTCATTACCAGAGTAAAGGGGGAGGAGTGGTAAATTGGGAGACTGAGATTGACAGGTACACACTACTGTATATAAAATAGGTAACTATTGAGGACTTAGTATATAGCACAGGGAACTCTACTCAATACCTTATAATGACCTATATGGGAAAAGAATCTTAAAAGAGAGTGGATATATGTATACATAGAACTGATTCACTTTGTTCTACAGCAGAAACTAACATAATGTAAATCAACTATTTTGTTATTGTTCTTTAGTTGCTAAGTCATGTCCCACTAAGTCAGGTCTGACTCTTTTGCCCTTGGACTGTAGCCCTCCATGCTTCTCTGTCTATGGGATTTTCCAGAGAAGCATACTAAAGTGGGTTGCTGTTTATTTCTCTGGGAGATCTTCCTGACCCAAAGGTTGACCTGCTGATGACTCAATGGTGAAGAATCTGTCTACTGATGCAGGAGATGCAGGTTCAATCCCTGGGACCGGAAGATCCCCTGGATAAGGAAATCAGCTATACTCCGATAAAAAAATTTTTTTTTAAGTGAGGAAAGAGGCTCAGAGAAGCTAGACAACTTACCCAAGATAACACAGCTTTTAAGTGACACGATTTAAGCCCATGCTTTTTCTACCACACCACGATTTCTCAGACCCAGCACTGGTGACATTGTAGGTTAGATCATTCCGTGTCGTGAAGGCTATCCTGTACATTATGGGTTGTTTAGCCGCATCCCTGATTTCTACCCACAAGATGCCTACAGGAACCCCTTCCCTTGTGACAAAAATGTCTCCAGACATTGCCAGATGATTCCCAGGGGATGGAAACACCTGAGATGGGGATGTCTGAGAACTGCAGGATGACATACTTGCTACTGCTTTCTTGTAATACATTCCTTCTTGTTTAAAAATATGATTGACTTTTGAAAACATACTGAATGTTTTATTAGACTCGGGCTCAGAGTTTATTGACATTCAAATCTTAGTTTAGAAGATGCCGGAGGGCTTTCCTAGTGGCTCAGTGGTAAAGAATCCACTTGCCAATGCAGGAGACATGAATTCGATCCCTGATCTGGGAAGATCATACATGGTGTGGAGCAGTTAAGCCCGTGTACCACAGCTGTCGAGTCTGTGCTCTAGAGCCCAGAAGCAGCAACTACTGAGCCCACCTGTCGCAACTGTGGAAGCCTGTGTACCCTAGAGCCCATGCTCCACAGCCTGAGAAACCCAAGCACTGCAACTAGAGAGCAGCCCCTGCGTGCCGCAACTAGAGCAAAGCCCACGCAGCAGCAAACACCCGGGACAGCCATAAATAAATAAGTAAAATTAAAAAAAAAAAAAGAAAAGAAAACGCTAGAGTATCACCTGCCCAAATTGAGTAGTATATTTGCCGGTTAGTGAAATGTCATGTTCCTCTTTTCCTATTTTATTTTTATGATCTTCTTTCTTGTAGGTCTACAAAGGATTCCTCCTGTTTCACAGTTGTTCTCAACAATCTCCGTGTGTTTCTCATATTTGACTGGCTGCTGTTGGTGCATGATTTTCTCCATACCCCCAGTGATGTTAAGAAGCCAGCTAAAGTTGCTCCTTTTCGCCGCCGTAACTCGAGCAGCGAATCTGCTGTAATTCCCAAAACTGTGAAAAGTGGAGTAGTTACGAAGCGGTCTTCCCTTCCTGTGTCCACCGAAAGGCACCTGGAGGTCAAGGTCAACGTAACAGGTAAGTGTATGTAGTTGTGAGTCACCTATTCTTGGTTTGGATTTTAGGCTAATTTTGTGAATTACAGTGACTTTTCTGTTGCCTCTGCATTTTGACACAAACACTTACGTGTTTCCACGTTTTGTAGACTAACAACTGTTGACATTCTTGACCTGTCTTTTCAGATGGGAATTGCCTGGTCCACAGTGAAGGCTGTAAGATCTAGTCCCTCTCCTCTGACCTCCCCTAATGCATGTGCCTGGCCTGAGTACCCACCTGGGCAATGATCTTTTTTCCCAGTGTTAAATCTGGCTTCAATTTTCTGTTTGATCTCCAGGGCCCCAACAAATGTGCCTTACTGAGTTTAGGCAAAAGTGGTATGTGAAAAATCTCAGTTTAGAAGATAAATAAATGAGAGGATTGCTGCTGGCTTTACAAAAAGAATGTTTTCCTTTATAAACAGATTTACCATGGTTTTTGTTAACTAGCAGACTCTCATAGCACATCTGTACATATATGTGTATTTATTGTTAGGTTTGTGATATATCCTATCTCCTGCACAGTGATTTGAAAGAAGCTGGATAGCCCATGGCATTTAAAATAGATTTAGTTTCAAAAGTTCAGTTTATACATGTTTTTTGATGAAAACAAAAAGTAAATTTGCCTTGTCCATGTCCAGATGAATAGAAAACTGTCTGTGTCTGTCAATTTAAAAAGCAAAAAAAGTGGTCCTCATTCTTTGTAAACAACCCAGAACATATACTCAGATGACCCGGTGCTCTTTGCTGCCTGAACAACATCAGTATCTGAATCTGCTTCCTGGGAACTTAAAATAGATCGTCGCTTGGAGAAGGGGTGGTTTCCTGAACTTCTTAGTGTCTGTTCTGCCTCCCAGGAGACCTAGCGTACAACTACATTCTAAAGAGAGAAGGTGTGTCCTGGTCTTATGCCTGTGCAGTGCTCTGT
Source organism: Oreotragus oreotragus (assembly GCA_006410675.1). Taxonomy (NCBI): domain Eukaryota; kingdom Metazoa; phylum Chordata; class Mammalia; order Artiodactyla; family Bovidae; genus Oreotragus; species Oreotragus oreotragus. The sequence goes on from SJYX01000999.1 coordinate 691,156, forward strand.
TGGCTCAGCTGCGCCTGGCCAGATCTGCAGGACCTGCTCAGGGTGTCAACAGAATGCTGATAGACGTCCTGGACATCCGATCTTTCTGGCTGACCTGTCGGCCCCCCACCCAGTAAATGTGCTGCCTGGCTTATGACATTTACTGCTTTCACTTCCCAGCTTTGGCCTAGTTGACGATACTATCCTTTCCAGGCACGGAGTTTGTGGTCGTTGAAGATGTATCCTGCTTTGATACCAATGCCATCATTCTCAAAGGCACCACCGTGCTCACCTACAAGCCCCGATTTGTCGATCGGCCCTTTTCAGGAAGTTTGTTTGGTGTTGAGGTAAGAAGTCTCTGTGTTGATTGAAGCACTCAATATTTGGCTTAAGAGAAAAGCATCTGGAGAATAATTTTACCTCCTAAACTTTCCTTCAGGGTGATCATTAATGGGACCAGAGGACCCTTGCCCTCTTCTCTTCATTTTCTCCTCATATCTACCAGGTTATTTAAATGTGTGAATTCAGGCCCCCAGGGTCAGGCTGGGAATGTGTGGAGGGACTGTACCTCTTTCTCTTAGACCCAACCTTCCTCAGAATGTTCAAGGAAGCTCTTCTAATCTCCCTTTCCCCGACAGGCTCCTTGTCATGTCCTCCTGGTTCTGTGGGTCTAGGCCCTGGCTAATCTGTGAGGGTGAGAAAGGGGTCCTTGTTTCTCCTGCATCGCTTTCTGCACATTGAGTGCTTGTCCTCACAAACACCCAGAGCTTTCTGGATATAGAAACGTGGTACTAAAGTGTTGGGGACTTTCCATGCTATCCTTCCAGGAATATCTGATCTATTAAAGGGCACCTCTGGAGAGTCGGCCCTGACCTCAAGGGCTGAATCTCTAATTGTGATGCTCATGGCTCTGATCCAGTCTCATGAAGGAGATAATTTGCATTGGGATGGCTTTTGTAGCCAGAAGATTACATTCTACAGTATTACGCAAAAACTGCTCTGTCTCTTCTTAAGCCAGGATGTGTGGAGACAGAAGGAGAAATGAGGCAGATGATTATCTCCTCTGGCAAATATTCTTAAGTCACTGATCTCTGCTAGTATTCCTCTTGTTAGAATACTAGAATATTTGGTCAGAGTTACTCATCATTTGCTTACCATTTGTGATTAAACTTTTTCATGTTCACTTCTTTCCAGTGGTATTTCAGAGGCTGAGGGAGCAAAAATTGCTTCCACCCTCAGCAGCAGATAGTACTTTTTTTTCTGGTCAGAAATAGCTGAATAAAACCTGTGGAGATTTTACTTCCTTACCACTTGTATCTCTCATGTAAAGAAACCTCAGTGTGAGAGGAAGTATTTGCCTGCTAGTGTGATGTGACTTGGTCCTAAAATTGCAGTTCGTCTGCTTTCCAAGCCTCCACAATACCAGCTTTGAACGGGAAAGTTTGGTGATTGATTAATGAACTGTCAGGTACAATTGGGTTTTGTGTGGCAGATGCCTGGGAAGAAAAAAGGAAAATGGAACTTTCCTGCTCCAGAATCTTAGAAAAACTCAATGGCAAAATATTCGAGCTTCCTGGAAACTCCTTTCAGTCTTATTCTTAGGGTGGCACAGTTGGATCTGAATTTTAAAACTACTCTAATACATCCTTGGGGGGTAATTTGTAAAGAAGGCAAAGTGAGCTAATGTTGAATACAGCAGAGTACCTTGGTGTCATATACTTTTCAATAGCTCTAGAAAATTCCAGGCTTCCCTGGTGGCTCAGATGGTAGAGTCTGGCTGCAGTACAGGAGACCTAGGTTTGATTCCTAGTTGGGAAGATCCCCTGGAGAAGGAAATGGCAACCCACTCCAGTACTCTTGCCTGAAAAATCCCATGGATGGAGGAACCCGGTAGGCTACAATCCATGGGGTCGCAAAGAGTTGGACATGACTGAGCAACTTCATTTTCTTTTTCTTTCTTTAGAAAATGCCAGAAAAGAGGAAGGAGCAAGGGAGACTAAAGCAATGCTTTCTTCTTCCTCCTCTACTCTTGCTGAGGATGCAGCATAATATGGTCCTGGAATGGGCGTCCTCCGTCCCTGTTCTCTCCCCATAAATATGTTTTATTTTTATTAGAACATCTCAAACATACAGAAAGTAAACAGAATAGTATAATGAACCCCTATGTACCTTTCACATAGCTTCAGTGATTAATGTATTTATTTTCACTTACGATGGTAACAACTATATTACATGAAATTAGGGAAGGGGTGGGAAAAACCACTTATCGCCACCTATCTCACCTACATAATCTCTGTTGACATTTTGATGCATTTCTTCCTTTATAGTTTTGGCGTAATGTTATTTTGATTGGGCTGCTTTTTTACAACCAGTATTGTAACTGTTTTCCTGCCTTTCTAGGTAGTCTTTTAAACTGTTACTTTTAAATGGCTACAAAATACTCTGCTGAGTAGATGGGGAATATCTTGAAAACGTTGATCCTCTTAATTTTATTTTTTAATTTAGCATTAAATGATGTTTTGGTAAATTTTTCTGTGTTTTGACTACTTCCTTGGACTGGTTCCCATCAAGAGTAGGATTATTGGATTAAAGGGTGTGAGATTTTTAAGTCTCTTGTTATGTATTGCGAAACTGCCTTTCCCACGGGTAAAGCGCTGTGCTGCTGGCAGTGGGTGAGGCCACCAGCCTCACTCTTCACAGTGTTCATTTCAGTGGTTGTTACGGGTCTTTTATAGGAGAGGACTGATGCTTCCGAGATGGCCCCCTTTTCTCCTGGTGGTGGGACTGTTCCTAAATCAGACATTAATTCACGCCATATTGCTTTTCATCGTCTAGGTATTTTCGTGCCGACTGGGGAATGAGCACGACACAGCTCTTTCAATCGTTGATCCAGTACAAATTCATATGGAGCTGGTGGGAAATTCTTCTTACCAGAATAGTTCAGGATTGATGGATGCATTCAACAGCGAAGATTTTCCTCCCATCTTAGAGGTAATGATGACAAGTCTGGATAACACACTGAGGCTCTCCCAAACACTTCCCTTTACTTGAACTACTTATTTACTCTGCCAGACTCAATAACAGTGCCATTACTTCAGCAAATACAAAATACATATGACATTGTCTCTGCTGTAGAAGATCTTTCAGTCTTGTGGAGGATGAAAGACCTTTTGATTGTCTGCTATGATCTTGAAGTTCTATGAAAGTTTACAGAAAGCGGAGTTCAACATAGTTAGGGATATTGACTGTGAGTGAAACAAAAGAAGAGTCTATCAGGAGGGTAGGATGTAAACAGGCTAAGAAGGAGAGCAGTTCTGAATTAGGAAGCAGCAAAGTCAGGGGTAGAAGTGGCCCAGCAGAGCTGAGACTGAGGGAGGTCTCACTGCAAGAAGTCTGGGGACGTGAGGAGGAGGGAGAGGAGAAGCAGAGCAGGTGAAGCCAGGGCAGGACCAGTTAAGATTTGGATGTTTATTTCTTTGGTAGAGAGGGAGTAATTAATTCATAATCCATTTGAACTATAGGAGGTTTGAAAGAAAAAAGCCATTCTGATTTTTGGGCTTCAAAAAGAAAAAAAAAAAGGTAAAAGTAAGTAATAAATAAAGCACTATACCCAGACTTCAAGCAGACATCCCATTTTAAAGTGGTCTTGTGTTGGTGTCTGTACAGCTTTTTCCACTGGTAGCTGAATTGCTAATGACTGAGGAACACCAGATTTTTAGAAATATTAATATAGAACTTGACTCATTTCAGGCTCTGTTTGAATAAAGGAGAGAGCAATTTTGTAGGGGGTTCAGTTGGCTTCAGAAATTTAAAAAATTAAATAGATCAAAACAAAATGGATTAACAGAGTGTTACTAATTGGCTCTGGAGGAGGCAAGGATCACCTTCCTCTGATTCTCTGCTTTGATGATTATATATACATGTAAGAAAATCATTCTACTGAATTATTAAGTGCTCTAGTAATTTGCCCCATGTAGTATTTTTTGTTTGGTACAGTTTTGTGGCATTGGACCTCACATCTGAGACATCTTACCTCATGGCTATTAGTGCTTGATTTCAAGATCTCCCCAGACTTCAAAATGAGGAAGTGTCTGTTGTATTTCTAGAACCAGAGTTAGAGTGGTACCTCTGAGAGGTGTGGACACAGAAGCCACTGCAGCTTTAAAAACTGCCACCTTTTAAATCTTGTTAGATTCAGTTACAGGCCCTGGATATCAGACTCTCCTATAATGATGTTCAGCTGTTTCTTGCCATTGCAAAATCCATCCCAGAGCAAGCTAACGCTGCGGTGCCAGACGCGGCGGCCTTGGAGGCCAGCTACCTTCCTGGTGCTTCTCGAGGGGGAGAGGAAGTCAGAGAAGGGACAAGACACACTTTAGACCCTGTCTTGGGTAGGTATTTAACCATAAAACCCGTTCAGCCTTCTCCCAAACTCCTCTTCTTCTTAATGTTTAAGATTTTCTTTTGCACAATTAGATTATTAAGGTATAATTGTAAGTCATTAAGTATAATTGTTAAGTCATAAGTATGACTAATTCTTATTTTTAAAATAAAGAAAACACCCCAAACCAACTATTCTAACCTACGGTATTTTTCCTTTTACCATTTCTTCTAGAGATACGGGTAATGCTAAGGTTTAGTTTTAAACTTTGTTTATAAACTTTTGTATATGGATAATAATACTGAGTTTCAGTTTTAAGCTTTTAAAACATAGCCAATATAGGGAAAAGACTTAAAAACTTCAGGGTATACTTGATAACTTCTAATTAGGAGCTTATTTTTGCCTATAGAAGTGAAATGACTGAGTCACCAGTTTCTGATTTCTTTTTTTGCTTCAGTTAGTCTGTGGGTTAATTTACATTAAATTACTTATAAAAATATATATACCATTTCCCCCGTAGAATTACAGCTGGCTAGACTGCAGGAGCTGGGGTTTAGCATGGATGACTGCCGCAAAGCTCTCTTGGTGTGTCAAGGTAATTTGAATAAGGCTTTTTCCTTTATCTATTATCTTGATAAACAATAATGTTTGATAATGTTTATCTTTCCATTTCCTCCCCTACTCCCATGGATGCCTTAGTGAGCTGGAGTGTGTTTTGAAAGCCCTCTGTGGTTTTCTGTGGGCCGAATATAATCTTGGGCCAGTAATAATGGGATGCAGTATTTTATGGTGGATGTAAATGTGGTTTCTGGAGCCAACTGCTTGGCTTCAGATCCTTGCGCTGTCCCCTGCTGGCTCCTGGTTTGTGACCTGGGCAAGTTTGACCTCTGTTCCAGTGCTTCCTTATCTGTACAAGTGAGGATTAGAGGACCTCCCTTGGTCCTTTGTTGCTGAGAAGCGCTGTATACAAAAGACACAGCATGTGCCCTGTAGACTGTTAGCACTGTTGCTACTGGGAGTGGTAATGGTGGTGACACTGATCACCTTGGCCATTGATGGAGCTCCTCTGTGCCTAGTCCTGTTTCTTGTCAAATCCTCATTCCCTTGGTGGTGGCATTCTTAGCCTCACTTCAGATGGGGAACCCGGCTCAGATGGTTTGGTAAGGCTATGGTTTGGTAAGATGGTTTCATCTCAGGCTATGTCTTAGCGTGGGGCTGGGATGGGTTTAAAGCCAGGTGTGCCCTTCTTCCTTCCACTGTGTAACACCACCTCTCCACCTCCCTCTGTGCTCTCCTTGTCTTTAAATCAGAGGTACAAAAATAGCTGTATTTTTTCCTAGTCTTGATACTTAGATGCATATCCTCCGTTTTTATTTCTCTGTGTGGTGGCTCAGTGGTTAAAGCGTCTGCCTGCAATGCAGGAGACCTGGGTTCTATCCCTGGGTCAGGAAGATCCCCTGGAGGAGGAAATGGCAACTCATTCCAGTATTCTTGCCTGGAGAATCCCATGGACAGAGGAGCCTGGTGGGCTACAGTCCATGGGGTCGCAAAGAGTTGGACATGACTGAGCAAATTCAGCCAGTTCAGCCAGCCATGTACTATATACAGGCGTACCTTGGAGGTTTTAGGGGGTTCGTTCCAAACCACCACAATAAAGAAAGTACTGCAGTCAAGCGAGTCACACACATTTTTTGAATTCTCAGTGTGAATAAAAGTTGCTTTTACACTCTATTGTAGTCTGTTGGGTGTCCAGTACCATTATGTCTATAAGAACAATGTATGTATCTTTATTAAGTAATACTGTTGGGAAAATGGTGCTGATAGACTTGCTCAACACAGGGTTGTCACAAGTCTTCAATGTGTAGAAACTGCAGTATCAGCAAAGTGCAATAAAACAAAGTATGCTCATGTATCCAACACACCCCCCCACACACATACATATATGTGCACGTGGTATTTATACATGTTGGTAAATTGTATTGCAAATACTTCATGGAATTACAGTTACAATTTTATTATAATGTTAGCAGCAGCATCCCTTGTCATTAAAATTATTTGTAAACAATTCTTTTACGTTGATCTGAGGACGTATTATAATTTAGTCTTCAGTTGTTTTCATTCTTTCATTATTATACACAGTTCTGTTATTAATATTTTTGTGTATGAACTTTTGTCTACATCTTTCAGTTTCTTTGGTAGTGAGACTTTTAAAAAATTTTTATCTGTTTATTTGACTGTACCAGGTCTTCATTGTGGTACAAAGGGTCTTTAATGTTTGATGTGGCATTTGGGACTTTTTAGTTGTCACATGTGGGATCTTTAGTTGCAAACTCTTAGTTGTGGCATAAGGGGTCTTAGTTGCAGCATGCAGGATCTAGTTCCTTCACTAGGAATTGAACCTGGGCCCTCAGCATTGAGCACTTGGAGTCTTAGCCAGTAAAGCACCAAGGAAGTCCCCCTTTGGTAGTGAGACTTGAAAGTGAAAGTGAGAGTCTCTCTATTGTTCGACTATACAGTCCATGGAATTCTCCAGGCCAGAATACTGGAGTGAGTAGCTGTTCCCTTCTCCAGGGGATCTTCTCAACCCAGGGATCGAACCCAGGTTTCTCACATTGGTGGTGGATTCTTTACCAGCTGAGCCCACCAGTGAGACTTAGTATTGTAAAAACTGAATCAGAGGATATAGATATTTTTTGAGGCTCTTTACTTGAATCGATAAATCTTTTTCTGAAAGGATTGTACCAGGTTAAACTTTGACCACTTGTGTGGTCTTGTTACATGATTGTTTGCATTACCTATCCTTTACCTCTGAAAACAATTGGAAGATAGGCCTAATTATCTTGTGTGCCTTAATTTCTTTTTTTCCTAATCATCATTGCTTTTGTTGTAGTTAACTTCATATCCCGTAATGTTTACATTTTTTTTTTTTTTACTCTTTAGCAATTCAAACACATTAAAAAAAATTTCCAAGAGCCTTTTGGATTTTTGTTACTCTTTATTTCTTTAGTAACTGAGGTTTAGTTCCACCAATAATAAAGATGATAATACCAACTAATGTTTATAGAGCCTCTGTTATGTGCCAGGCTCTGATCTGAGAACCTCCCAGGTGCTCACTGGTTTCCTCCTCATGGCAGTCCTGTAAGTGGCTGCTGTTGGGCAGAGAGAGACCAAGCAACTTGCCCAAAAGCCAATATCTAGTCAGTGCAGGATCAGAAGCCAGGCCATCTTGCTCCAAAGCCTATGCCCTGAACCACCCACCACTGTTACATGCACTGGCCTCTGGTAATTTCTAAGTATAGGGCTGCATTGCTTTACATTTCGGTTCTGTTCTTTTTTAGCTTTGGCAATCTGGTTGTGTTCAGGGGGCTGTTGTTTAACAGTTTTACAGTACACACATGGTTGAGAAGATCAAGTATGTACAACCTAAGGCCTTTGAGAACAGTTACAAAGCAGCACATCAGAATATGCAGAACTACACAGTGAAGATTAAATGCTTGAGTACCGAGTGGCACCTGGAAGTTTGGAGCCTCTCCATTCCTCTTTTCTCCTCTCCTTCAGTAGATGTCACTGTAGAGGAAGGATGGCTTCCTGCAAGCATTTTGAGCCAGGTCATGCGGTAAACTTGAGTAGAGGTGTGTAGTAAAGAGGGCCTTGTTCTGTTTGCCAAAAATGCAGGATTCCTATTACTGTGCTTCGTTTTCCTTGTTCTGTCTGAGACTACAGTCTGGCATCAAGGTTCTCTTGGGCTGTCTAGTAGGTCCCTATCAAATGTATTTCTCTGTTTCCCCGTGAGTTGCTTGAGTAGCAGTGGGAAGAGGTCCACCTGATCACCTTTCGATTTCTTCACAGGTCAGCTGAAAAAAGCAGCCAGTTGGTTGTTCAAGAATGCTGAACCCCGGACATCCCTTTCCCTGGCCTCCAACAGCCAGCAGAGCCAGGGGGTGGCACCAGCCCGGGTGATCTCGGGCGTGGAGATGAAAGCCGAGAGCGTGTGCATCTGCTTTATCGATGACTGCATGGACTGCGATGTGCCTCTAGCCGAGCTCACCTTCTCCCGTGAGTGCTCACCCAACCCTTAGGTTCATCTCCAAGACTGGCAGCGACTGCTGTCTTTTCTTCATGTTACTCATGCTCTTCCATTTCTAATAGCATGGGAGAGATTTAGATAATGGTTTTACGTGTGTTTTCCATTATTTGTATTTTAAAGACATGTATTTATTTGCTATATGTGGCCTTCAGACTGTGGGTTGGGAATAATAGAAATTGTCGTTGATGAAATTTCTGTTCTGTTAACATGTGTGCATGCTCAATCACTAAGTCGTGTCTGATTCCTTGTGACCCCATGGAGTGTAGCCCACCAGGCTCCTCTGTACATGGAATTTTCCAGGCACGAATACTGGAGTGGATTGCCATTTCTTCCTCCAGGGTATCTTCCTGACCCAGGGGTCAAACACGTCTCTTATGTCTCCTGCATTGACAGGTGGATTCTTTACCACTATGCCACGTGGGATGTGCCACATGGGAAGCCATTGTTCTATAAACAGCCCTAGTTAAATAATTCCCGATCTCTCCACTTTGTTTATGTTTTCATGTATCTTAAGATTGTAGTTATTGTTTAGTTGCTAAGTTCTGTCCAACTCCTTGTGACCCTATGGCTGTAAGCTGCCAGGTTCCTTTGTCCATGTGATTTCCTGGGCAGGAATACTAGAGTGAATTGCCATTTTCTTCTCCAGGAAGGTGGGTTGCCATCTTCCCTGAGCCAGGGATCAAACCGATATCTCCTGCATTGACAGGTGGATTTTGTACCTCTGAGCCACCTCTGGCTTCAGGGAAGCCCAAAGATTGTAGGGAGTACTGTTATTAAAGGGATTTAAAAGATAAGCGTAGAAAATAGAGTTTACATGCTATATAGACAATTAAAAAACACAGAGGCTTCTTAAAATGCACATCCCATTGTCTCCTCCATAGGGCCAGATAGGAAGAGAAACCTTGTTCATCTGAGAGCTGTCCCTCAGCAGAGTGGGGTAACTGTAGAAGGGCTTTAACCTCAATGACATCATTGTAAGCCATGCTAGATGCAGCTACTAAAGAGAGAAAAGGAAAACCTCACTTCTGTGTTTACTTCTAATTTTCCATTATTTTGATCTTGTAAGTCACCTTTCCCTTCAAGGAAAATTCAATTCTGGGGATTTAGTTCAACCTTTTACACACTGGGAGTTTTCCTTTTCTCTGTGTTTCTAGGCACCAAAGGGCCACTTGATTAAAACTAACAATGGGAATTTTGACTGTTTGCGTGTCTTTTCTGCAGAAAATAATATTTATTTTTCTATGGTAATCTTAACATTTTGAGCTAATATTTATGAGGGTATGACTGTTCTCATTACACTACCTTCTTTTCAGATATTCAGGAAAAAATGTGTTTTTTATGTTCCCTGGTTGCTGGGGCTGGGATTGGTGGGGAAGCAAATGAAGCATTTACCTCATTCACAACATTTAAAGGGCAACCACGAAAATCAGTGATTAAGATAAGTGATATTTTAATGCAATATTTTTAAAAATCAGAATTTATTAAATAAAAATCCCATGATGAGCAAAATATCAAATTTCTGTGTGTTCTCCTATAAAATCATTAGTATTAATTATAACTAATAGCTCTTTGGGCTTCTCAGGTGGTGCTAGTCATAGAGAACCGCTTGCCAGTGCAAGAGATTTAAGAGACGCAGGTTAATCCCTGGGTCGGGAAGAGTCCCTGGAGGAGGAAATGATAACCCACTCCAGTTTTCTTGCCTGGAGAATCCCATGGACAGAGGAGCCTGGCGGCTGATGGTCCGTGGGGTTGCAAAGAGTTGGACACAACCGAAGCGACTGGGCACAAAAAGTCTTTATTTTTATTAAGATAACATCAGTTTATAACATACAACTTTCTTGTGTACAGCCTTATATTTCCACTTCTGTATACCCTACAGTGTGCTCACTACCAAAAATTTAGTTTCTCTCCATCACCGTACAATCGATCACCCTTGCTCCCACCCCTGTCCCTGCCCCTCTGGGAGCCCTTCCTCTGTTCTCTGTATCTTTGTGTTTGTTTTTCTAACATCTCTTTAGTATGCTGTGTCAGCAACAGAAAGTTTTGGTTGTTTCCGCCCCACCACTGCAATAAGATTTGCTTTCATTGCAGGTCTGAATTTTCTGCAGCATGTAAGAACTAGCCCTGAAGGCTACGCCCACTTCACCCTTTCTGGAGATTATTATAACCGTGCTTTGTCAGGTCAGTATAATTATCATGGGATTTAAAACATACACTTTAGCATTTGCCTGGGCCTATCTCTACGTAAATCTTACATGAAGCAAAGGAGTGGGACAGGACAGGGAAAGATGAAAAATAAGGGCACAAGCACAAAAGACACAGATTTTTTTCGTATTTCTAAAAATATATTTGGTACATCACAACGGAACTATTTAAAGTTTTCATAGTTAATTCTTTTTGATCCTGGAGTTTGGCTCATTTCAGAACATGAAATTGCTCAGTAGTGAAGGATCACTCATCTGGCCCTGAGAGCAGCTAAATTTCAAGTGAGATTTAAGCCCACACACACGCTAAACTTAAGGCTTCCTCACTTCCTTCTGGGCTTGTCTCATTAGAAGAGCACTGAGTCAGGGACAGCAAATAGCCTGCCTTGCATGCATAAGTACTGTTACTTCAGCTGTGTCTGACTGTGTGAAGCTATGGACTGTAGCCTGCCGGGTGCCTCTGTCCTTAGGATTCTGGCTAGAATCCTAGAATACTGGAGTGGACTGCCATGCCCTCCTCCAGGGGATCTTCCCTGCCCCGGAATTAAACCCGAATCTCTTATGTCACCTGCGTTGGCAGGCAGGTTCTTTACCGTTAGTGCCACCTGGGAAGCTGGTAAATGAGTATAACCTGCCTTATTTATTCCCTAAAGTAGAACATGGTTGCTCAGGGCAAGCTGTTCTTCCAGAGACATAAACCTGGATAAAGTGCAAGTCATTTTCATATGTCTTTCCTTCCACTGGAAAGACCAGGGTAAGGATCTATACAGATGGACATTCAAGAACAATCCGGTAACAGGGCTGAACAGTTTGAGCTGTGACATTCTTTACCTTAAAGAGAGTTCTTTGTAGGTATTGTCAGAGTAAATCAGGTAGTGTTGAAGAGCAGTTGCTCCCTTTGAAGCCAGTGGAAAATTAAGCTTCCATTGTGTTTTGCTGCCTGCTAATTGTTCTAGAGTAGTGTCACATTCAATTTTACATGTTAGTTAACATTCTCCCTTCTCTGTTCTGGATTCACTTAAAGGCAACACTCTTTTTTCCTAATTGTTCAAAATGTTTAACTTCAGAATAATGGTCCCAGCCCTGCTAGTTGAGAGAAAGTTTTACAGGGCATATGGTAGCTATTTTTTTTGAGAATCATTTATTTTCCCAGAGCAAATATTGCTTACTTTTACAGTTGCAGGAACACATTCAGGTCACTAAGCACTAAATGGTGTGAGGAGATGAACGTACCAATGTTAAGCTACATGTTAGATTGGATTTGTATTAGTAAATCACCTCATCTATGGCCGGTGTATTGTGTTTAGGGAAAAATTAACTGGCTTTGAAAAGCCGTCTTTAAAACCACAGTAAGATATCATTTTTCTCATCCAACAGATGGGCAAAAAGGAAGGGTGACAGACCTAGTATGGTGAAGATATGAGCCATAAAAGTGTCATTTCCTACGGTCAGAATTGTAAATTGGGACAACCACTTTTGAAAACAATTTGACGTGACCTATAAGCATACTTGGCAACCCTTCAACATTCTTCTAGATCTGTGCCCTTGAGGGTCTCCTCTGTGTCCTAGGAAACAAGTGAAAAAAGACTGCTTCTAGTAGTGGTTTTCCAAATAGCAGCAAAGCTGGAATCAGATGCAGTGTCTCTTAGCAGTAGAATAGATAAACAAAGTGGTATGTTCATAAGTGGATTGGAACTCAGTGGTGAAAATAATGTACCACAGATACATGGCATCAATGTGAGCTGATCTCAAAGACATGTTATTGATCAAAAATAGAAACACACAGTTGGATTCTATTTATGTGAAGACCCCCTATATTAGCAGGACACACTAATGTATTTATTCTTCAGAAATGTATACATGGATGGTAAAACTACAAAGAAGAACACAGGAAAGATTAAAAATTCAAGCTAATGGAGTTGAGTGGGAGAGGTTTGGTGGGGAGTGTTACTCAGGAGCTTCAAAAGCACGTCTAATGTTCTGTTTCATAAGCTGAGTAGAGGGCACATGAGCGTTTGCAGTGATTTTATTCTTTAAACCATACATAAATGTTGTTTAAATATACCTTTGTACAGATGACACATTTTAAGATGAAAATTTCAAAAAACTTAATGAATTGCTAAATATACCCATTTGTTCAACCAGTGGTTCTTGATGTAAGAGGGTAGTTAAATTTAATAGTTACTTCAGCCACTGACACTATTTTTCCAACCTGAGTCTGAGACACTTTTTTCCATCTTGAGTGTATCAAAAACAGAGCTTGCCTGCTCTTTAATAGAAGAGGGCACGTCCTGCCTGCCTGCCTTCCTCCCACCTCTGGAAGACCATGGTTGGGGTGCATGTATGCTCTGCTGCCCATGTCCTTGAGACAGCACAGACACCTGAAGCTAGGGAGGGTGCCTTCCATGTAAAATCAAGTTGGAAATAAAAAGCTGTTATCCATAGTGTGTCCTTGCCGAGCATTTGTGAACGGTGTTCCCCTGTAAACTCTTGGTATCTGCTGAGCAGATGTCTTATTTCCTGTGTTCTGCTAGGCTGGGAGCCATTTATTGAGCCCTGGCCATGCTCCGTATCCTGGCAACAACAGGCTGCTAGTCGTCTCCATCCTCCTCGACTGAAGCTGGAAGCCAAGGCCAAACAGCGCTTGGACGTCAACGTCACCTCTGTGCTAATTGGTGAGTGGAAAGTTCTCTTTCGGACACTGGTACCCTTCTGTGCATACGTCCCTTGTCTGGAAGGCTGTTAATTCTGGTTTAACAATTGCTTGGGCCTGTACCAGACGTCGCTTACTCCTCACAGCTGCTTTCCTGATAAACCCTAACTTGGCTTCATGGTGCTCCTTACCCCATTGCTCCAGAAGTGGCATCCTATGCTGGTGCTCTTGGTGCTTAAGCAAGAGCTTAGACCATGTGGGAAATACCCATGTCCACGATGAACTTTCTCCCCATGATGCTTGGTCACTGGGGTTTATTAAATGTCCTAGAAGTGAGTGTAGATTCATTTTTCTCACACTACTCACAGAATAATTCTTGAAATGTATGGTTTTGAGTGTCTAGAGCAACGTCAGTTGTCTGTGCTGTTTCTCATCAATTATCGTGTTGATATAACTCTAAAAATCACTGGGTTAACGGGTTGTCAAGCTAATGGCGTGAGCTCTGAAAGTGTCTTTGACAACACTGAAATGTACACTCCTGGATTCAGTGTAGTGAGTCAGAATCTTGTCCCTATACTTGTCCTTATATCAGAAGAATAGTAACATTATCACACAGTGAGATAGTGCCTTTGTTCACCATGAAACTTACACTCACTGTTTGAATTACTGATCTGTAGGCTCTGATTTTTGGTTACACTGTAGTGTCTGAGTGATAGTAACACATGCTATAGTTGTGCCTCAGTATCCAAAGGGATTGGTTCCAGCACCACACTCCCTACCCCTCACCTCCCCCGCCCCCATCCACATCTGTGACTGCTCAAGTCCCTTGTGTAAAATGGCCTAGTGCAGTGAATATGGTTGGCCCTCCGTATCTGCCTGCAGATCCCACAGATATGGAGGGCAGACTGTCCTGCAAATCTGTGAACTTTGTTCAGGGTATGTGTTAGGCTGAGTCTCGTACAATATCCGTTGTCTTAGTCCATGTCAGAGTTAAGAGAATGTGTAGTGAAACGAGACCAGGAGTTTATTGATTCCTAAATTTTAAAAACACTGTTTTATAGGTTTCATTAATATCAGCAATGTAATGGTAAATAGATCTCATGATTCTTCTATATTATTTTGGCTTCTCTGTTATTTCTTAAATAATTTGTTCATCTGGAAGTTCAGTTTAAGTTTGGGACAGTGTTTTGAAAAGCCGTGGTAAATAAAAGCTTACCTCAAACAAAAGAGTTCTATTGATATATTTCTTATGAGTATCTAATTAAAAATATCCTCTAAAAAGCATTCTTGTCATTGGTAAAGCTGTCTTATTTTTTTAACCTTTAATTCCTTATTTCTAAAATGGTGCTGAAACCCAGAAACATTGCTGTGACCTCTTAATGTTTAAAGAAATATAATTTCTGTAGCCAAATACTGGAGCTGAAAACCAGAAACTAATCATCCTTGTTTAAAAAGTGTGATATTTTAATTAGTAAAGAAGATCTTTTTCCAAGTGTGGTGTGTAATAACTTTGTTAACCTGCTCTTCCTGTTATAATTATCCTGTTGAAAAAGTAAAGCCACTTCTAAAGAACTGTCAGCTGGATTTCAGCCTCCTGAGTTTGGTGGCCTCCTAGCTGGTCTTTCTGCCTCCAAACCCTGCCCCTTAGCATGGTATGCCATGCTCTTCACAAAGCAAGTTGTTCTCTTTCCTAGACTTCTTTGCTATGTCCCTTGTACCCCATCATGTTATACCAGAGTCACATCACAGTGTTCTGTGTTCCCTAAGTGTGACATGTGCTTTCATATCTTAAAGTCTTTACATGTGCTGTTCTTTCTGCCTGGAATATCCTGTCTAGTCCTATTGGTAACCCTCCCTGCTTCAAGACCCATAACAAAGGTCCTCACGTCTCTGGTGATTGCCATGCACTTGGCTGTGTTGTTCCTCCACTTCTCCCAACGCAGAGTAAACCTTCCCCTGTTACATGCTCCCATAGCATTTTGTTTGTATCTTTCTTTTAGCTCCTTTCACATTATGGGATAGTTTTGTGGTGACGGTTGTTTTTGCTAATGTTCATTTCTTCCAGTGGAGCATGAGGTTGTTTAGGGAGCCAGTTTTCTCGGAGTCTAGCATAGGGCCTCACATTTAGGCAGGCATTTGATAAAAGCTTGTTTTGCTGAATTGAATTGATCTGACTTGAACTCTTAATCTTTACCATTTGTGTTCTCAATATCTTTGGGAAATTTTTCCTAGACCAATACATAAGTACCAAGGAATCGTGGATGGCAGATTACTGTAAACAGGACAAGGAAGTAGACCCCACCCCATCTGAAGAGTGGATGGGCTCGTCAGTGGATCCTCCATGCTTTGGACAAAGTAAGATTTTTCTCTGCACATGTCTGACTAAATCACCTTTGACCTACACAGCCATGTTTCAGTGAGAAATTCAAATAGAACCATCATTTTCTATGGAAAAACCTACAGGAAATTCCGATTGCCTTCTACAACTGTTTTATTCTGTGGAAGGGACATTTTTTTTCCTGGCGTGACACGCTGAACTTTTCCTCTCACCTCTCATTCCACCACTGTGGGAGGAGAAGGACCTGCCGTGTGCCATTCCTGAATTCTGGTCACGTGGCGCATGAACTGGGGCACCTGGAAATGCACTGGGGCGGCCATTGGTCAGTTTGTGATTTGCTCAGCAGAACAGTTTAATTGACTGGACTTTGGGCCTGGATTTTGAAGAACATCTTTTCAGGTGTCTAAATCTAAAGATTAGAGAGTTTGGATATATTCTTGAAGAGAGGGAGGGCGGGCTCCCACGTGGAAGCAATTGTTTCATGGTGGGCGGGGGCTGGGGGGGGACGCAGGGGCGCCTGTACTATAAAGGAGAAGAGAATTGAATGCCCAGCCTCTGAAAGATAGAGAAGTCGGTGTGTTCTCTTAACCATGTTTTCTTTCCTTATTTAACACTTCACCATGGAGCTCTGATTTCCTCAGAGCTGGGGAGGTTGTGATGGCCAACGGCACGGTCCTTAGTTGTTCCACAAGCCATTGTCATCCAAATTCAACTCAGCCCCAGCTCTTTCAGTGTGGTTTCTTTGGGGAGTCTTGGCCGGACTTCACATAGCTCATGAATACTTAACTATTCCATCTGGTCTGCAAACGTGTCCCGGGAAGATGGATTTTCTCAGTGTACGAAGTATTTGAACTGGCTTGTCTCTCCTCGGGGGTATAAATGGACTTTCTGTCTGCCTTGTACTTCTTGAAGGAGGAGCAAGGCCACGTCAGCTCTGTTTGCTCTGTGTGTTCCCAGGCTGTTCCTTCTGAGTCTCAAGGCCACTGCTTGGAAGCCAGGGCTTCTCAGATATCATCAGTTTCAATTCTAGCTCCTCCTCTGACCTTCCCCATTTGTGTGTTGAGAGAATGTAATGGAGTCTACCCAGAAGGCTCTAAATAATCTTTGTAATATGTAATGTGTCCTAAAGAGTGTGTTTCTAAAAACATTATTCATGCAGAGGGATCTTAAATCCAGACTCCGTGCAAACACTAAGAAGGCTGAATCTGTAGGATTCTGATGAAGGACTTTCTTTTGTCCCTCTCTCACTGCTCCCTTCCCCTTTTATTTTAACATCTCCTCTTTCTTTGTAGTTAATAAGCTACCGTATGTATGGTAAATGCCTAAATTAAAGCTAGATTTTTATTTACTTATGGATTTTTGTGGTTACTTAGGCTTATAAAGTTTTAATGTATCTTTTAAATTAGGCGTGAGTGAACATACCTAAATTTCCAAACTCTCTTCTTATTTAGACTTCTTGGATGATAGAATAGCAAGTGAGATTGTATGCTTCTACTAGGCCTGCTAAAGTAATTGCTGGGCATTTGTTTCCAAGGTCAGTCGGTTTAGATCTTGTTGAACCAATCCCAGACCTTCAGCTCTTACTCTGAATATTTAGTAATGATCCCCCCCCCGCCCCCAGATTTGTGCATTTTATTCAGGCCAGCTTCAAAATAAGCCGTTGAACTAGAGGTTCTTAATACGAAGTTCAGCCTAAGGGAGCCACTGATTTCTTATTGTTTCTTTGGCTGGAAAAGAAAATAATGGCCTCTTTTTTGACATTATCATTGGCTTTGTTCAGTAAGGGCTAAGATTCTGTAGGTGAACCTGGATGGCATGGCACCTTAATTCATTAGTTTTGTAATCAGGAACCTTTTATGGAAATGTTAAAAAAAAAATGTTCTAGAAATGTCCATGGTTAACATGTAATGTAAATAAGACCATGACATAACTCCTCAGCTGAGACTATAGCCTTGGAACACAGGCTGATTATTCCTCTTGAATTTTTGAGACCCGTGGCGGGGCTAGCATTCTATTGCTACCGCTGTTTCCAATTGGAGCGGAGCAGCTCCCACTAAATCTGTACTGCTTGTTCTTGGTAACTTTTCTATGCCATTTGAGAACAAGCATGCTTTAAATTAAAAATCCTCAAAAGGCTGGTCATTCTGTTCCAAGTGAACGTGAGTACATTTTCTTTCCCCAACAGAAAAAAAGGAGCATGCTCTGTTGACACAGGCTCTGCAGTAAAACCTAGCATTAAAGCTGTCTGGCTCACCTCCTCAAGTACCTCGCGGGCGCCTAGTGATCACCAAAGGAATGAGCCAATAAGTGCATGATGCTTGCTGTGTTTGTAATGTACACTGTTTGCGCTAATGTTTCGGAGACGAATCTTCTTTTTCGCTGTGTTGATTCTCACTCTCTAACTTTGTCTCTCCTGTCTACCAGGCCTCCCCCTTGTCTACCTTAGAACTAGGAGTACAGCCAGTCTGACTAACCTAGAGCACCAGATCTATGCTAGAGGTACAGTACAGCCAAGCGAGGGCTTGCTTTATTTTCCTGTTTTAAGAACTGCCTTGTACATCTTATTTTCTGTGAACACGGGAGCCAAATGGGGGTATACCCAGTTATGAGTACTTTGTTGTAGTAACAGGAAAGATCATTTCCAACTAATGGACAAAGTGCCGTCTTGTATTAGAAGGAAGTGACATGCTGATTCTTATTCTGCCTCTTGCATCTGCTTTTTAACCTTTAGTGGAAATGAAATCAACTCCACAGTGTATGATGCAGAAACATCCAGTGTCAGTTAGAGGTGATGTCTATACTGAAAATCAAGAAAACCGTCCTCCATCAAGCCCTGCAGCAAGTCTTTGTTTATAGACTACTCTGTGAATGTTTATTCTCATGGTAATGCAAAGGGCAGTGTGGAGTAGGAGCTATGATGATCAGGAACGGAGCTCAGAAAAAAATTTCCAGTAAATAATTGCTTAGACACAAATCTTAATTTCCTTAGAAATGAATTGAGGTTCTTAGGAGGTAGAAAAAAGAAAAATCTGTACTGCTTGTTCTTGGTAACTTTTCTATGCCATTTGAGAACAAGCATGCTTTAAATTAAAAATCCTCAAAAGGCTGGTCATTCTGTTCCAAGTGAACGTGAGTACATTTTCTTTCCCCAACAGAAAAAAAGGAGCATGCTCTGTTGACACAGGCTCTGCAGTAAAACCTAGCATTAAAGCTGTCTGGCTCACCTCCTCAAGTACCTCGCGGGCGCCTAGTGATCACCAAAGGAATGAGCCAATAAGTGCATGATGCTTGCTGTGTTTGTAATGTACACTGTTTGCGCTAATGTTTCGGAGACGAATCTTCTTTTTCGCTGTGTTGATTCTCACTCTCTAACTTTGTCTCTCCTGTCTACCAGGCCTCCCCCTTGTCTACCTTAGAACTAGGAGTACAGCCAGTCTGACTAACCTAGAGCACCAGATCTATGCTAGAGGTACAGTACAGCCAAGCGAGGGCTTGCTTTATTTTCCTGTTTTAAGAACTGCCTTGTACATCTTATTTTCTGTGAACACGGGAGCCAAATGGGGTATACCCAGTTGTGAGTACTTTGTTGTAGTAACAGGAAAGATCATTTCCAACTAATGGACAAAGTGCCGTCTTGTATTAGAAGGAAGTGACATGCTGATTCTTATTCTGCCTCTTGCATCTGCTTTTTAACCTTTAGTGGAAATGAAATCAACTCCACAGTGTATGATGCAGAAACATCCAGTGTCAGTTAGAGGTGATGTCTATACTGAAAATCAAGAAAACCGTCCTCCATCAAGCCCTGCAGCAAGTCTTTGTTTATAGACTACTCTGTGAATGTTTATTCTCATGGTAATGCAAAGGGCAGTGTGGAGTAGGAGCTATGATGATCAGGAACGGAGCTCAGAAAAAAATTTCCAGTAAATAATTGCTTAGACACAAATCTTAATTTCCTTAGAAATGAATTGAGGTTCTTAGGAGGTAGAAAAAAGATTGTTCTTTGTTTCTATCTCTGATCCTTTAAGGGTTCTTGAGAATTTGACTGGTAAGTAAATATGAGAGGAAGACATCATAAACTTCAAGGAATTAGAATCCCAAAATGTTCAGTTCTTCTTTTGTGTGAAGGAGTGCAGTTTAATGTGTATGATTTATGCTTGTCCTTGGCTACCACCACCAGATCCTGGGTCATAGTGTACTTTGTAAAAATATACCTTTTGAGCTTCCTCTACTAGGAGTTCAGAACACAGATATTAGTAAAGGAGGGCAGTACTATGATTTTTTCCTGAAAGGTTTTGTTAGGATTGATGTTCGTGAGGAGGGCTCCCAAAGCCCAGGCTTGATTCTTCATTGTTTCATGAATTTATACTTCTAAGTTTTTCTTTATCTGTTATTTCACCTTTTGGGCTAAGCAGAGCATTATTCCTGTGTAGTCCATGGGGACACAAGCTCAGAGAGACTAAGTAATTTGCTTCCATTCACATGAAAGGCCTGGGACTTTATTTCTCATGATTTACAAGCCAGGTCCTTTCTGATAGGTTGAGCTGCTTACAGAGCATAAGAACCCGCACTGTGTATAATGGTCACATTTCCCTGGGGATCGGGTCCACAGGGCAGACATTTCCTCAGCCGGAGCTATTTAAACTAAACGTGGATGTGAGGAGCTTGGGGTTCTTTCAGCCTATGAACCAATTAGTTCTGGTCACCAAAGGCGGTTTCTGAGGCCACCAGGGAATCCTGTTCTCTTTGGTGAGCTTGGGGCTTTTGTCCTCTGGCGCTATGCTCAAGCCAGGTACATAGCTGATTTGGACTCTAAGTGTGGAAGATGTCCGCTCCTTCCCCTGTGAGTTTAGACTTTTGAGCCTCTCCACGTATTTTTATCCTCAGTGAGGCAGGCTGTTGAAGTCTCTGTGGGTATGTGCAATCCACACAATCAGCGTGGGGACCTTAGCAGTGTGCCTACCTAGGCTATTTAATTTCACAGCCATATACTCGTGAATACCTTTATATGGGTTCCTAGCACTTTATTCCATGTTACAGTGTGATCAAAGCTATTTGCCACCTGTTCTTTTTAAATCTAATTTGCAAATGGAAACTTAGCGTCTGGCTCACAGTGGGATATGAGAGCACATCTGGCTTCTTTTCCTCCTGGGCCCTTTATCTCCTTCAGTAAAGCTGCTCTCTGGCTCAAGGAGAGGGAGGTTCCTTTCAAGGTGCCACAGTGAGTACTGTTTACCCTGCTGACAGCTCTTAAATTTTTTACTCCCCCTCTGCTCTTGTCAGCAGCCTCACAGCTACTCCTTAATTTTCAACTTGTTGAACACTGATTTTTTTTTTTTTTAAATCAAGCCTTGGGAACTAAGTGAGGCCATTGGGATGAGAAATGAGCATATTCTAGGTGGAGATTATATTTAGATGCATTTGGGGTGTCTCTAAAAAGCTAACCACTAAGTTGTGGGAACACGCTGGAGCCTACTCATTTAACTTAGACTCCCCTGAGCCATTCTTACCAAAACAGAACTTGTCTTAACCTGAAATGGCTTGTTGTGGTGTGTGTAGAGCACTAACTTCTGAAAACTTGAGAAACTACAAAGGGAAAAGGAAACAGTGGTTACTTTTTAGAAGATGTGACACTGACTTAACCCTACTGCCCCTGTGCCCTACCCGAGAGGTGGGAGAGGCAGGCTTTGGTGGGGTTGGCCTTCTTGATTTTGCTGGCAGGAAACACACGGTCCTAGAAGATGAATTGAATTTTGCTGTAGTCTTCTCAGCCGGCAACTGCAGGCACCTCCAGCTGTCATTTTCTCCACAGCTGCAGACCACTTGGATCCTGGTCTTCCGAGGGCTGTCTTTGTGCTTTAGAGCCAGACACAGAGTAAAACTGCCATGCCGGTTTTTGTAGGCCGGGTGTGTGTTGCTGAGCACGTCAGCCTGGAGGCTCCCAGCCCTGGGCTGCTGCTGCCTTTGTAGTTCCTGCTCCCACCTCACTCTTTCTTTGTGCGGCCAGTAGAGGGAGCACAGGCCCTGGTAGGAGCCAGGGCCCCTTTGCTCCCAGGAGTACGCAGCAGGCCGCACGGGCACCAGAGAGCCTTCCTCAGTCTGTTTCCAGTGTTCATCGTCAGGTCCAGCTCCCTCTAGAACTGGCTCATATGCATCAGTGTTTCTCTCCAGTTTCCCCGATTAGAAGCTGCTTTGTGAAGGAAACCATATTTTGTGTTCCTCTTGGCATCTCCATAGAACCTGCGTAATATAGATGGTGAGGATACCTGTGGAAGAAAAATGAGCTTAAAACTTTATTTAAATAGCTTTGAGATAGTTATCTTTTTGAACTTCCAGAGAGGAAAACCCATAACTGCATATGTAAGAGAACAGGAAAGGGTGTTTTTATTTTTTTATAAATGTGCTTAGTATGACTCAAGGGTAACTCTTATACAAAAGAGAGCTTCCTGAAAGTACAAGTGTTTTGGACAAAGTAATACAAGTACACGTGTTCTGTCTTGCTGCAGTTCAGGTTATCCATTTAGAATGGCTTTCTTGGAAGCAGTGGAGGTTCATGTCTGTGTCTTGATGCCAGCCGTGTTAGGTCTAATGCTTTCTGCTGAGTTAAGGCCCATAAGAGTCACGGGAGAATTGTGAGGTGAGACTGATCAACCGTCACAGTCAGTTGTTGGGGGACTGAGTCATCTCACAGTAGGTGGCAGAGTGCATGGAGACGTCCTGCTTGGCCTGTCAGCACAGCTGTGGTGCTTGTTCTTTTTTCTCTCCACTGTCAGCCTCTCTGCACAAGAGGCCGTGGTGGGCACTGCCTCCAGGTGTGGGGAGGGTCTCTGCCGCGCAGGCCAGGGCGTGCGCTAACGGCCTTCTGTTTGCTCACAGCAGAGATGAAAGCCCCTAAGCGCCGGCAGCCGTTTGTCCCTTTTGCTCTGAGGAATCACACAGGCTGCACTTTGTGGTTTGCCACCCTGACCACCACGCCCACCAGGTAAGGAACACAGGATCTGTCACCCGTGCCGTCTCTATCACCGCAGGCCCCTGTGCACCAGTGCGGCAGAGCAAGGCGGGCCCTCCGTGAGGCTCTTAGGGTCCATTGCATTTGAACCAATAACGTGCTGTCTTGCTGAGACTTATGATGGAGGTTCTAGTTCTACGTAGAGTCTGTAGTCAGAGAAGTAGATCTTGAGTCTGAAATAAACTGTGATCTTGATCCTGGCATCCACTGTTTTTAAAGTAAAAGTTGAGCAGTTTAAGGATGTGAAAGAAAAGTCACTCCATCCTTTCTCCTTGGTCTTCATTTCTACTTCCCCCTTTAAGAGAAGCTGTATGCTGTTATGAAATCAAATGTTTTGCCCATTTTTCTTCCAAAACTGCTTGAAAATACCTCTCATATACCTCACCTCTACCCCGAATTCGGGGAAGGCAATGGCACCCCACCCCAGTACTCTTGCCTGGAGAATCCAATGGATGGAGTAGCCTGGTGGGCTGCAGTCCATGGGGTCGCTAACAGTCAGACAGACTGAGCGACTTCACTTTCACTTTTCTCTTTCATGCATTGGAGAAGGAAATGGCAACCCCCTCCAGTATTCTTGCCTGGAGAATCCCAGGGATGGGGGAGCCTGGTGGGCTGCCGTCTATGGGGTCACACAGAGTCGGACACGACTGAAGTGACTTAGCAGCAGCAGCAGCAGCTACCCCGAATTATCTTCCAAACCTGCAGCACACTTGAGTCCAGGTGGAACTGGGTGAAGTTGGGAGAACAAATGAGTTCACCTAAACCAAGTGAGAAGACTCTCTAACAACTTTCTGCCGATTTAGACCTTGGTTCAGCTCTCCAAATGCAGGCCTATCTTCCCAATTTAGTAGTGAAGTATATGAAATGAGGACCACAATCAGTTGATTTGAGAATGTATTTCTCCTGCCTCCACCAAGTATGGTAGTGCTCCAGAAGAAACTTTTTAAAGTCACTTTTTAGTTAATAGTCACTTAAAAAAAAAAAAGTCACTTAAATATTGGGTTGGCCAAGAAATTCATTCAGGTTTTCTAAAACTATAGTTAAAAGTCATAGCTAGCTTACATAACCCCTTGGGTACCAGACTCTACTGCTGGTAGCAGGCGATTCTGCAGTGATTGCTTTCCAGCTATTTGTAAAGTTTCAGCTGTTGTGATTGGCCATGAAGTTAACTTGAGTTACTGACCTTTAAGGTCCTCTTTTGCAGCCCGCTTATGTGGCCTTATTGCTGCGAATTACATCCTGAGAGGGTTTCTGCTCCCAGCCCTGAGTTCTGGGTGAGAGGGAGGTGGAGAGAAAGAGGGACCAGCTGATACTGTCTGCTTTGCTTCCAGGGCAGCACTGTCTCACAGCGGGAGTCCAGGGGTGGTTCTGGAAGGGAACGGGACACTTCTTGATGATGCTCACAACGTGAGCGAGTGGCGAGAAGTCCTGACGGGTGAAGAGATTCCCTTTGAATTTGAAGCAAGAGGAAAGCTAAGACACAGGTAAAACGTGGTGTTTTTTTTGCCTCAAAAAAGGGGGGGAAATATATATATATAAATAATTGTCCCTAGTGTTTTGCCTCTTCACTTTCCTTTGTTAATGACTTTAATGTTTTATTTTTAAAAGCCATTTAGAAAACCAGTGTTTCCTTTTTTAAAAAATATAAAGACTATTTGGGAATACATTTCTTTGATCAGTTATCCCTTTATTTGACATGTGAGGTGGTAACCGGTATGTTCCGTGTAACTACTTTGGTTGAAGCATAGACAGATCATAGCTCTCCAGTTCATTGCATCCTAGCTGGTTTTCATGATGGAGTGGTGACATGGTCTTAGGAAAAAACATTATCACAGCAGTGAGTTTTAAGCTACACATGTGCCCTTTCAGCAAGCAGATGGTTTTAGGAAGCAAAGCCAAGGAGATGCTCTCATTCTTTTTTTCCTCTTAATATTTGTTTATTTGGCTGTGTCAAACCTTGGCTGTGGCACGAGGGGTCCTCACTGTGCCATGTGGGGTCTTCTAGGTGCGAGGCCCAGGCTCTTGAGTGTGTGGGCTCAGTCGTTGAGGCTTATGGTTTAGTTGTTCCACAGCATGAGGGATCTTAGTTCCAAGACCAGGGGTCAGACGCATGTCCCCTGCATTGGAAGGATTCTTAACCAGTGGGCCCCCAGGGAAGCTGCATAAGATACTGTCATTCTAAGAATAACTCACTTAGGGAGACCGCTGGCTGATGCACTCAAAGCCACCAGCCAAAGGCTGGGAATAAATGCGAAAGAACATTGTGCCTGGTAACCGAGAGGGTGTAAAATGTGTAATAAAATGTTCTTTTACTTGCCAACATTTTTAAGTAGAAGGGCTGTCCGGTGGATACTGAATAGTTAAGATTTTAGCATTTGCGCCTCAACATCTAAAACTTCAGAGATTGGCTTCAGCCTTCTCTGGTCACATGTGTCCTTGGCGCGTTGGTTCTTTGTGTGCAGACGTGCTGCTCAAACACTTCGTCCTTCCATATAGCTCTGCGCCTGTGCACATTACTCCCTAGTGGCAAGAGTTCTGAACTTGGGTGCCTCCAGTGATTTTTATTAAAAAAATCACTGCACTGGGCACATGTACCTGGAAACCATGTTAGAATTTCCAGGGAAGAGTGGTGAGCATTTTTCTGTTCCACAGAGTTCCTGGAGAAGCTAATTATAGAACCATTTGCTGTATTTCTTAATAAGCACTGCCTCTGTTGTAGGAGCAGTTTGGCTTTTTTGTCATTTCCGTTTCCATGTTTTGTAACTCATTTCAAGTCCCACCTTTCTGCTTGAATTCATCGAAATAAATGCCTTCTCTGGCGTTTCCCTCTTTGGCATCCTGTCCCCTACTCCCTGCCTCCCTCCCCTCTTCCCTTCCTGTCAGCCTCAAGTCCAGTTCCTCATTTCAGGCTTCTGGCTTGAATTAGGCAGAATCTAAAATAGAATTAAATGTGCAATTTCCTCCCGTTCCTTCTGTTTTGCCCACTGCCTTCTACTGCAGTTTCAGCAGAGCACTTTAGCCCTAAAACCCTGCGGGCTCTGTGTCTCATTACCCTGTCTGTAAGCTTCTAGGACTGGAGCCCAGTGACTGAGTGTGGTTCTGAGAGAAGCTAGAGATTCCACATAAGAACCAAGGAGAAAATGTCGTTTTAGGCATTTCCAAGAGTGTGGTTGTGTGATTACATTGCTAGTGCAGCATTTTCACTACCCCACTGTCCCACTTTTAGCTGATGTTATCATTTCATGAAGGTTGAGGTGCAGGGGTGGGTGGAAGACAGACCCGAGCTAGTTCACCTGGTTTGTACAGAGGGAGGGCAGTTGCCGTTCTTACTCAAGCTCTGTACCTCTTGCAGTTTTGTTTTAAGCATAAGACACAGTTAAAATTATCCTCTTGATTTCCCTTGCATTAGGTAATGACCAAAAAGTTTGGCCAGCTGGGTTTTTATGTCATTATGCAGTAAATCCGATTTCAGGCTTTGCTTCTACTCCTCCCATGATAGGATTGTGCTTAATGTCTTTTTCCGTGTTCTGCCTGACAGACACACCCATGACCTCCGGATCCATCAACTGCAAGTGAGAGTGAATGGCTGGGAGCAAGTGAGCCCAGTGTCTGTGGACAAAGTTGGGACCTTTTTCCGATACGCTGCACCAGATAAGAATTCCTCGTCCTCTACGGTGTGTGGCTGTGGCAAGGGTGTTCAGTGGCAGGGTTGTGCCTTGGCCACACACCCTCAAAGCCAGGCAGTCAGACAGGCCTGTAGTAGCCTTGATCAAGTGAAATCTTCTTTCTTTTTTTAACTTTTTATTTTATATTGGAGTATAGCCTGACAATGTTGTAATAGTTTTAGGTGACAGCAGAATGACTCAGCCATACATGTCCATTCTCCCCCAAACTCCCCTCCTATCGAGGCTGTCATATAACACTGAGCAGAGTTCCCTGTGCTGTACAGTGGGGTCCTTGTTGGCTATCCATTGTAAATGAAATTTTCTCATTCTTCATTTTTCCTAGCGCTGGGAAGAATACCCAAGATTATTTTGGGTCAGTCATAGGCGCTGGTAATCACCATATAGATAAGCCGGTTAGTGGTTAGTTTTAGTAGAAAAACAGGACCTAAAATTGGCATCAACACATGTTACTCTACCTGTGCAACTCCATTTTATCCTCACCTAGACCAACTGGCAATTCACAAGCTTGCCAAACATACATTGGCTTTTTTCCACGTATCATTATACTTCCTTTATATTCTATCTTCACTACACTTTTATGAGGCTACTCCTTGATCCTCTAGCTCCATGTCTCCAAATTCTCCTCTCTGGCATAAAGATGGACGTCCGCTGTTGTTTATTTTCTGGTCATGCTTCCTCTCACATACCCTGGCCCTGATTTTACCCAGCTGTAGTTCTAGAGGTTGGAGGCCAGCCTGGCGAGTGCAGCCTTCCTGACCAGAATGTGCAGGTGGAGGCTGGCATCCCAGCTGATAGGACCGCCGTGGGTGCTCTTGCCCGACAGTAACACTTCGAGGGGTGATGGTGTTCCTTGCTGAGTAGCCATTGGTGACTAGGAAAGCACAGATTTGCAGAGATGTGGGCGCTTTCCTCATGCTCGCTTGCTGCATGAAATATGTTCTTGGAAGACACTGATGTTTTCACGGTCCGTCTCGTGCCCCAAGTTTCTTAGAAGAAGAAGCTTTCTTTCAAGATTACTTTTTTCTGCCCAAGTTCACATCCAGGAACAAAAGGACTAATTCCCCCCAGAGACACCTTTCTATCATCTTGATGCATCCTGGAGAATTTTGTGTATATTGAATGAGTGTAAAAGGAATATTGCTTTTCCCATATCTTCCAAATGCTTTTTCTTCACAGTAGACCATACTTTACCTAAGAGTATTTATAAACATTGCCCTTGCAAACAACTTAAGTTGTCATTGAATTTATCGATGCCTGTGTCTTAGCTCTGTACTGATTCTTTGACTTTGGGGATCTTTCTTAGATCGGCAGCCCGAGCAGCAGGACAAATATTATCCATCCCCAAGTTTATGTGAGTATGATTTTTCTGTGTCACTGTGTTTACTAAGTGCACACATAGCTCCTGATGACCACTGGACTCTGGTTGGAATTTATGTTTCTCATTTTCTGTTAATGATTTCCTTCCTTTTAAAAGAACTTGCAAGGAAATGTTTTCACCTAACTTGGTATGTGAGACTGTAGGGAAGGAGGGAAAAAAGGGCAAACGTTTTGGTCCAAGGTCTCTTTTTCTAAGTTAAATATAAATTAACCTTTGTACAGCTATATGTATTTTACAGGTTTTCCCCCAAAGGTCAACATGAAAGAAACTCAGAATGAAAAATAGTAAGCTTCCCTCCCCCATTTGATTTTTTGAAACATCACCGCAGGATGACATTAAAAGGCTGTTTTGTGGTTTTTGCTTATAATTTATTCTCCTTGAGGATAGTAAGTTTTAAAATGTGAAATTTCAGATAAGCATAGAGGCAATAAGATAGAAATTTAAGACAGTTGTTACTAGGCCCTCGTTCTCCCAGGCTTTGCTGGGCTGGGTCAGCAGAGGCTTTCATGATGATTGTGTCCTTCTGATAACATTCTAGGAGGCTGTACTCCACCTTAAAAATTTTTTTCTTTTTTAATTTAAAAAATTTATTTGTTTTTAATTGGAGGATAATTGCTTTACAATATTGTGTTGGTTTCTGCCATATCTCAACATGAATCAGCCATAGGTAACGTCCTCTCCCTCTTGAACCTCCTCCCCAACCCACATCCCATCCCACCCCTCTAGGTCATCATAGACACCAGGTTGAACTCCCAGTGTTATATAGCTCCTTCCCATTAGCTGTGTATTTATACATGGTAATGTACATGTTTCAGTGCTACTCTCTCCCTCTCCTGCCCTCGCTGTGCCATTAAGTCTGTTCTCTGTGTCTGAGTCTCTGTTCCTGCCCTGCGAATAGGTTCATCATATTAGGTTCTAGATATAATATGTGTTAATATACAATATTTGTTTTTCTCTTTCTGACTTACCTTATTCTGTATAACAGACTCTAGGTTCATCCACCTCACTAAAACTGACTCAAATGCAATCCTTTTTATGGCTGAGTAGTATTGCATTATATATATGTACTCCAGCTTCTTTATCCATCCCTCTGTCAACTAACATCTAGGTTGCTTCCTTATCCTGGCTATTGTAAATAGTGCTGCAGCAAACATGAGGGTACATTTATCTGTACTCTTCCTTTGCTTTGGAATTACCTGGAAGTTTTGGTTTAAAACATGGATATTTTCCTTTGGTTGTTTATTAGGTTGGTTTTCACATACTGTTTGTTTTAATGAAAAAACTAGCAGTATGGAAAGCTTGGATGTTGTGTCATTTGTTTCTCCAGTAAAAAAAAAAAGAAGTATCAATATATTCTGAGTACTCAGAGTAATAGTTTTAAAAACCTTCTATTTTACCTAACGTGAAATTTTATGTTTAAAAAAAACCACAAAAAACCCTAAATTTTTGGCACATGGTAGCAGCACAAAGTGTGTGTTACATATATGCATGGACACATGAACACAAATAGGAAACAGTGGCTGCACCTATAAGATCAGAAATAAATCATTTTCCTCTAGTATCTTGGGTGGCATCATTGACTCAATGGACACTGAGCAAATCCCGGGTTTTAGTGAAGGACAGGGAGGCCTGGCATGCTGCAGTCCGTGGGGTCGCAAAGAGTCGGACACGACTGAGTGAGTGAACAACTAGTATCTTGAGTTTTATGAACCTTGGTGTCTTGTTCAAAAAAAGAGTAATTATTGAGCAGAACTTAGTTATCATTGTGAAGAAGTTGTTTTTTTTAAGTTCTTTGAAATCCAAATGTTGGCTTTTTATAGGCATGTTAACAGTGTATAGGCATATTGAGTAAATTTCATCACATTTAGGGAAAAAATTATTCTTCCTAGGAAAGGCGTGCCAGTACAAACAGCTCTTCAGAATTGGCTGTTATAATAGTGGGTATTAAAGGATATTCACTTCTATTAAAGCAGAGTGGTTTTAGAGCTTAATGACTCATTTCACTGAAGATATATAGTCATAGTAAGATGCTTTATGTAGGCCTTCTAGCCGGTATTATTGTACTTGGAGTGATTTTCAAAAGCCACACTTTTTTATTATTTCTGTCTTTTCCATAGTTCTCTTCACTCCCACCCGTCCGGGTCGTTTTTGCAGTGACAATGGAAGGCAGTGCTCGGAAGGTGATCACAGTCCGATCAGCCCTCATTGTGAAGAACAGACTTGAGACGCCGATGGAACTGAGACTGGACAGTCCGTCAGCTCCAGACAGTGAGTTCTGACACTGCCTCCTTGTACCCTGAGCTGGACTTGAGGGTGGGAGACATGCCTGAGTGCTCACATGTGTTTCTGTGCAGAGCCCGTGGTCCTTCCCGCCATCATGCCAGGAGACTCTTTTGCCGTGCCTTTACACCTTACTTCTTGGCGACTGCAGGCCCGGCCCAAAGGACTGGGTGTGTTTTTCTGTAAAGCTCCTATTCACTGGACCAGTGTAGTGAAGACTGCCGAAGTTAGTAGCAGCAAACGAGAATGCCACTCCATGGACAAACTTCTATTAAAGCAGAGTGGTTTTAGAGCTTAATGACTCATTTCACTGAAGATATATAGTCATAGTAAGATGCTTTATGTAGGCCTTCTAGCCGGTATTATTGTACTTGGAGTGATTTTCAAAAGCCACACTTTTTTATTATTTCTGTCTTTTCCATAGTTCTCTTCACTCCCACCCGTCCGGGTCGTTTTTGCAGTGACAATGGAAGGCAGTGCTCGGAAGGTGATCACAGTCCGATCAGCCCTCATTGTGAAGAACAGACTTGAGACGCCGATGGAACTGAGACTGGACAGTCCGTCAGCTCCAGACAGTGAGTTCTGACACTGCCTCCTTGTACCCTGAGCTGGACTTGAGGGTGGGAGACATGCCTGAGTGCTCACATGTGTTTCTGTGCAGAGCCCGTGGTCCTTCCCGCCATCATGCCAGGAGACTCTTTTGCCGTGCCTTTACACCTTACTTCTTGGCGACTGCAGGCCCGGCCCAAAGGACTGGGTGTGTTTTTCTGTAAAGCTCCTATTCACTGGACCAGTGTAGTGAAGACTGCCGAAGTTAGTAGCAGCAAACGAGAATGCCACTCCATGGACACGGAGAAAAGCCGGTTCTTCAGGTAAGCACGGCACGGTAGTGCCGTGTAGATTTTGCCATTTTTTTTTTTCCCTTTATGCTTTCTCTGAGGACCCTGAGTGATTCATTTGTGCTTATTGAAAACCCTAAAGTTTTTACTCCTTAAGTGTTAGAGTTCATAAGAATTCAAGAGTTAACCCTGGGCAGGAGAGTGGCTGTTACTTACCGCCTAATATTCATGGGAGAAACAACCACAAACCCAGTACTCACACATATGCGATTAGAAAGTGGTCTGTCTGCATCAGCTTAAAGAGAAGACATGGAAAGGGACTTCCCTTGTGGCTCAGTGGTTAAGAGTCCACCTTGCAATGCAGGGGATGCAGGTTTGATCCCTGGTCCAGGAACTAAGATCCCATGTGCCACAGAGCAACTAAGCCCAAGTGTCCCAACTAAGACCTGATGTAGATAATAGATATAGAAGTGTATGTGTATATGTGTGTGTGTATATATATATTTATTTATTTTAAAAAGAGTACATATCTGGAGAGGGAAGAAAAAATAATGACAAGTTCTGATTCCTACATTGGGGAGCAAAATCCTAGAGGTGGGAAATTTTCAAATGACAGATTTCAAAGGAATGTGGGTAAAGGTACACCTAATACTGACTTTTCTTGGGGACTTTGACAAAATTGTCATGTAGACTCCTCATTTTCTCTTCTGAAGAGTACAAGTAATATGATACTAGAGTCAATGTTAGAAAAAACACTGGATTGCTATTATGAGATCTTTCTAAACTTAGACTTTAAACTTGTTTAAATGAGATGATCCGCTTTAGTTTCCTTTATAGCAAAGACAGGCATATACTTCGTTTAAGAAGATGATAAAGGAGAACAAGAAGAATATAAAGAATGCCAGTATACCCTTTATCCAGATTTACCATTTGTTAACAGACTACTCTTTTGGTGACTTATAAAACGAAAAAACAATAAAGATACAAATGGTTTTGAACAGTGCTGTTAGGCAGCTTGTCACAATTGGCATTTATGAAACGTTTTAACCATCAATTCCAATTACATTTTAATTTCAAGTATCTGTGGACATCCATCAGAAGAGAGCATCTCCTGGGCCATGAAACAAAGATCAGCAAATGTTAAAGAATTGAAACCCCTCACAATATATTTCATTATTATGATAGTTATTAAGTTAGACACCAATGACAATAAGGTGCTTGCAAAACCCCAAATATTGGCAAATTAAGCAATACATTCCTAATAACCTGTGGGTTCGAAAGACATCACAAAGAAAATAATCTTTTTAAATGAATACTGATGAAAACCAGGCGTATTAAAATACGAGGGATGCAGCAGAGGCAGTCCTGAAGGGAAATGTGTAGCTTCCAATGCTCACATTAAGGAGTCAGGAAGACGTGAAATCACTGCTCTAAACTTCTTCCTTAACGTAGAAGAGCAAACGAAGCACAGAGAAATAGGAAAAGAAAAGAAGTATGGAAATTAAGAAAGTAGAAAATAAACAATAGGGAAAATCAACAGTGTGAAAATTGGCTTTTTGAAAAGATTCACAAGCTTGATAAACCTCTAATAATACCAATCATGTTGTGAGGCAAGAAGACACAAATTGCCTGTATAAGGAGTAGAGAAAAAAGAGAACTGCTCTAGACTTTACAGATATTAAAAGATTTGTTATAAATGCTCTAGACTCTACAGATATTAAAAGATTTGTTATAAACAATTTTATGTAAATAAATTCCATGCTGGAAGGATAAATTTCTTGAAAGATACAGATCGCCAAAACTAACACAAAAAAGAAATAGGAAACTCAAATAACCCAATATCTATTAAAGAAATTTAATTTATAATACAAAGACTTCACACAAAGAACATTTAGGACCATAAAACTTCACTAGTGAATTCTACAGAGATTTAGGGAAGAAGACATACAAGCTCTTTATAGACTCTTTCAGAAAGTAGGGGAGGAGGGAATAGTTTTGACTCATTTTAAGAGGCTAGCATTCCTGATACCAAAAGTGATATAGTTATTATTAAAGAAAAAGAAAACTACAAACTAGTATTTCACCATGGAGAGATGCAAAAATTCTTAACAGAATACTCCCGAATAGAATCCAGGGAGTGAAGTTTATCCCAGTAATATAATAAGCTTAAGATTCAAAATTGATAAAATTTTTTTTTTTTTTAAAGCATGTGTGTGTTAATTGCTTAGTCATGTCCAACTCTTTGTGACCCTATGGACTATATAGCTCACCAGGCTCCTTTGTCCACTGGATTCTCTAGGCAAGAATACTAGAGTGGGTTGCTGTTCCCTTCTCTATGGGATCTTCCCCATCCAGGGATTGAAGCCAGGTCTCTTGCATTACAGGCAGATTCTTTACCAACTGAGCCATCAGGGAAGCCCTTTAAAAAGTATGAGACTTTATTTTATCAAGACTTCAGAATTCCTGATCAACCTATGGAAATCAAGTATATGCTTATATTTTAGCCGTGAACAAATGGAAAATGTGATTTTAAGAAACACCATTTACAGTAGCACCAAAAATTTTATTATTTAGGAATCAGTCTAGGGAATGATATACCAGTCTTTTATCCTAAGAATTACAACAAAGCTTTGCTGAGGGATAGTAAAGAATCTGCCTGCCCGTGCAGGAGATATGGGTTTGATCCCTGGATCGGCAAGATCCCTTGGAGAAGGAAATGGCAACCCACTCCAGTATCCTTGCCTGAAAAATCCCATGGCTAGAGGAGCCTGGTAGGCCCCAGTACATGGGGTCGCAAAAGAGTCAGACATGATTTAGCGGCTAAACAGCAACAAAATTAATGAAAACCTATTAACTAAGTGGAAAAACAATCAGGTTCATGAATTGGATTGTTAGGATTTCCATTCTCACTAAATTGATCGGGAGATACAACCCAGTTGGTTATCAATAGAGTGAGTTTTTTTTTTAAATGATATATAAACCAAATACGGACACATAAAACAACATGGCTGAATCTGGTTAAAACTTAATGCAAAAAGAAAAACCCCAGACACAAAGAGTAAATACATCCTGTATCATTCCATTTATGCCATTCAAGAACAGACACAGCTAACTTATAATGATGACTATCAGAAACTGGTTGCTTGAATGATGGGGGAGGATATTGATTGGAAAGGGATGTGAGGGGACTTTCCGGGATGAGAGAAAAAGTTCTGTAATTGGTTTTGGGTGGTGCTTATCGGGCTATGTATAATTGTCAGAATTCATCAAACTGTACATGTAAAATCCATACGTTTTACTGTGATTTGATTATGCCTTAGTAAATGTGTTTGGATTGAAAATTGCAAATATCTTACCAAATTATTGAACCATTTAAATGTTATCCTGTCTCAGACTCATCTAAGGAGAAGAAATTCAAGCTCTTCATTCAAGCTGATGATTTTTACACCATTTTGTCATCACAGGTTTTGTGTGGCCATAAAGAAGGAGAATTACCCAGATTACATGCCCTCCAACATATTTTCTGACAGTGCAAAACAGATTTTCAGACAGCCTGGGCATACCATATACCTCCTGCCGACAGTGGTCATCTGCAACTTGCTCCCTTGTGAACTTGATTTTTATGTTAAAGGAATGCCCATTAATGGGACACTGAAACCTGGCAAGGAGGTGGCTCTCCACACAGCTGATACCTCCCAGAACATTGAACTGGGTAAGGGTTTAGTCAAATAATTATTTGTAATTATTCTGTGAAAGTGTCTGGATATCTTATGACTATTTGGCATACAGTTTGGAGAAATCGAAGCACATATAATACTGCAGGAAGCTGGCTCCGGGACTTCCTTGGTGGTCCAGTGGTTAAGACTTCACGTTCCAATGCAGGGGGTGTGAGTTTGATCCCTGGTCGAAGAGTTAAGATCCCACGTCCTTCCAGGCCAAAAATCTAAAACATAAAACAGGAAAATATTGTAACAAATTCAATAAAGACTGTAAACAATTATCCACATCAAAAGGAGAAAAAATGCGCCAGCTCAGAGGATTTATGCAGTTAAAAAAGCAAAACTTCTAACATAGAAAATTGCTGAAACAAAAAAAATTAACAAAACTAAAAGATCTCAAGGCAAGCACTCAACATAACCTTTTTTCTTGTGTTGCTCACTTGATGTGTGACTAAAGGAAGTCATTTTGTCTTTTCAAACCATGCTTTTTACCAGCTGTAGAATGAACAAAATCATATATCTCTCCTCTTTCAGGAAAGGGGAAAATGTTTGCCAAGCACGCTCAATACCCCAGGCAGTATGTGAAATACTTTGACACACATGTTCTTGTGTAATCCTTACAGCAGTAGTTATGAGTCCCATTTTACTGATGAAGCCATTGAGGTTTGGAATAGTTAATACATCAAGTCATTTTCAGTTGTAGGGATGAATGAAGTGAAGGTAGAGAGAGTCATTATGATAAAGGACCCTACTCTTGAGAAATCTATATGCAGGTCAGGAAGCAACAGTTAGAACTGGACATGTAACAGCAGACTGGTTCCAAATAGGAAAAGGAGTACGTCAAGGCTGTATATTGTCACCCTGCTTATTTAACCTATATGCGAGTACATCCGGGGAAGGCAATGGCACCCCACCCCAGTACTCTTGCCTGGAAAATCCAATGGACGGAGTAGCCTGGTGGGCTGCAGTCCATGGGGTCGCTAACAGTCGGACAGACTGAGCGACTTCCCTTTTACTTTTCTCTTTCATGCATTGGAGAAGGAAATGGCAACCCCCTCCAGTATTCTTGCCTGGAGAATCCCAGGGATGGGGGAGCCTGGTGGGCTGCCGTCTATGGGGTCACACAGAGTCGGACACGACTGAAGTGACTTAGCAGTAGCAGTAGCTCTTGTAGCAAGAGGGTCCTTCCAGATTTGGGACAGAATGTTTCTTTGAGGCTGCTGTAGACATGTTGAATAATAAGGATGTAGATATTTACCTTTTTTACAGTTTTGTAAGTGATTTCATTCTGTCATCTCATTTGATCTTCACAACAATGGATGTCTTAGGCAGAGAGACAGCTGTGGCCCCCATTTTACTGATAAGGAACCTGAAACTCATTGAACTTCAGCAGCGTGTCCCACAGGGAAAAGCTCACATTTTTGAATACGTAAATCCTTGAGCTTAATCTTGAAAAGAAAAAATACTGCAACCTTATTTGTCTGTTTAAAAAAAAAAAATAGGTCTTTGCTCTGATATTTAAATGTTTCTTCAACAAATATTTACTGAGCCCCAGTACAGAATGGAAATGCCCTCCCACCCTCCATCACTATGTGCTCTTTGAGCACTCCTTGTCTTCACTCGCATTGTTTATAGGGAGCATCACTTTTAATAAGAAGCTCTTGAAGTAGATACTGCTGTTATCCCCTTTTGGCAGACAGACACAGTGAAGTTAAATAGCTTGTCCCATGTCACACAGCTGTGAGGACAGACTGGGAATTTGAAGCCAGGCAGTGAGGCTGCAGAAAACCTTAACTCTTATCCTATACTTGGCGTTTATTGGGTTTCAGATACCCGGCTGAGGGCCTGTATAGTCAACTCTTGAATAACCAGAGCTGTGACTGATAACTTTCATTCTTCTAATTATTACATGGTTCAGACTCTCTAGTGTGACTTCTAGACCATATTTATTCTCACCCCGGCTAAAGGGAGATGGCCATTCTAATAAGGTTTCTGCCAGTTGAATGAATACTGTAGTTACTGACTTTTCCAAGAGGAATCAAATTTAGTTTGGCTGTGGGCTATTTTGACAAACTATAAAGTGAAACTCAGAAAGACAGTAGTTTTGTCTTTCTTTAGGGGTGTCCCTGGAGAATTTTCCACTCTGCAAAGAATTGCTCATTCCACCCGGAACCCAAAACTATATGGTAAGAATGAGGCTCTATGACACCAACCGGCGGCAGCTGAACCTCACCATCCGGATTGTGTGTCGAGCAGAAGGATCTTTGAAGATCTTCATTTCGGCTCCGTATTGGTTGATTAACAAAACTGGTATGTACAGAGGCTGCTCCAGTCAGCCTTTGGAGTTGGTCATGGGAATTCAGATTTATTTGCTCCACACACTAAATGGAGCCAATACAAACAGATCACCTCAACAGTATAAGCTGCGGAACCTTTCCCACTCCATAGAAGTGCTTTAACCATGGTCAAGACTGGCCTTTTGGACAACGACTGAGTCCACTGAATAAATTCAGTCATCACTTTTTTCCCCCTTGATGATATTTTTTCCTTTTATTATTTGCATCTGTCTTGGATACACTGGGTGGGATTGATATAAACATTTCCCCTCCTTCCTAAAGGGCTACCACTGATCTTCAGACAGGACAATGCAAAGACGGATGCTGCAGGCCAGTTCGAAGAACACGAGCTGGCCCGGAGCCTGAGCCCTCTCTTATTCTGCTATGCTGACAAAGAGCAGCCAAACCTGTGAGTACAGTTATTTATGGGAAGGGGAAATAAGCTCCCAGGGAAGGGGAAAATTAGCAAAGGCTATAGTATATCCGTGTAAGTAGAAATAGACTGTAGATAACCATCCTGACTTGGCAGGGGGACAGCACCATGACTTAATGGGATTTTTTTCGGATCTAATTTCTATGTTATTTGATATGGAAAATAAACCATTTGGTTTTGGTGTATAATGAAAGCCAGTTTTATTTTCCATGTATTGAAGTGGTTCTATTCATAACTCTGCTGATGGTGAGAGACCCACATGCTCTCTTTTCTGCATGGTTTCTCTCTCCTGGAAGCGCTCAGCACAACCAGAGGAGCTGGCTTCAGAGAGAAGACAGGTTGGCCTGTTGGTAGATAGCCTGCACCCCATTAATCCAATCCAGGCCATCTTGTATTAGATTCTGAAATCCATCTCTTTCTGTTGAAATAAAGTACCATTTCAAGATCTCAGAGCACTCATTATCTGTTTAAACACAGGAAAAAGCAACAATTGTGAGGATTAGCAGACATGTCCTTCTTAATGTATGGTAGGGCATTAAGGAAATGACAACCCACTCCAGTATTCTTGCTTGGGAAATTCCATGGAGGAGCCTGGTGGGCTACAGTCCAGTGGGTCACAAAGAGTCAGACACGGCTGAGTGACTAAGCACAGGGCATTAATTCACTTTATTTATTTTTTCTTGGATTTGACATTCTGCTTTTTATAGTGGTCTTCTGATATTTAGCCTTAACCCAAAAATATGTAGGTGAATCTGACACTGCTAAAATGCCATACCCCATTATCTATAGAAGGATGCTGCAAACTTAGAGGAGGGCCACTCCAGTGGATACAGATGCATCTATCTCCCTAGAGGGTGGGCTGGAGTCATAGAGGACTGACCAGGATGCTGGCAAGTAGGAGACACAAAACAGCCGCTTGACATGGTCAGCAGGCCCAGGCTCACTGCTTCCCTGAATGGATTTCGACAGTTTTAGATCCAGGACTTAAAATTCAAAACCCAGTTTGTTTTGTCCGTCAGATTCACAGTTTCCAAAGCCTTTCCACGTAGATGATCTCATTTGATTCTCCCAACATTTCAGTGGATTAGGCAGCACAGCAAAGGAATGAGAAAACTGAGGAAGATGAGGAAACTGAGGCCCAGGGAGAGTTATCTCCCCAAAGTTACATTGCTTGTTAGTGGTCGAGCTGGAACACACATCTGGGAATTATGTTTCCAGGATCTGTGACAGGATGCTGGCCAACTGCATGGTGCTTTGCCATTGTAATAGCAGCAGGCCCTTGAATGAATGTACCATCAGCTGCACCTTCTGTACATACTTTTCTCGTATGTTCAGGGTATTTCATGAACCCTTGAAACAACGGAGTCAGGAAAGCATCAGTTTGCTTTGAATCTTTGTTTTTCAGATGTAGCATTTTCCTCATGCCTTATGCTCCCAGAATCGATGTTTTCCCCTAAAATGTCTAGTTGTGGAGGTCAGTACATGTCACACGTTGTTGAACTGTGACTACCTCTCAGATTGAGTTTTGACCACTGATTAATTGCCTCTCTGTGTTTGGGAATAACATGAAAATGAGGAAGAGTCAGTGTTAGAGTTCTAATTTTGGCCACAGCCACAGCAAGGCTTCCTCATTAGAACAGGTAGGAAAGACTTTCTTATGGATGAATGTGTATATACATACGTCTTTGCTTTTCTGCCCCACAGCTGCACGATGAGAATCGGAAGGGGGATTCACCCTGAAGGCATGCCAGGCTGGTGTCAGGGCTTCTCCCTGGATGGTGGTAGTGGCGTCCGAGCTCTCAGAGTCATCCAGCAAGGAAACCGCCCAGGGCTGATCTATAACATTGGTGGGTTACGTTTGGGGGAGGGGGAGAATTTAAACCATGGGCCGACTTCAGGCTTGGAGGGATAAGCTGGCCCTACATTTTGGTCTGTCTGCAAGTGCTGGTTTTCTCATTTGCCACTGGGTCAGGTATCCATTCTCTGAATGCTGGATTGATATCATCACAGACCTATTCTCCTAGGGATCCAAGGAGTTACCTAAACACTGCCCCTTTGAGGTCTGAGGCTGTTTAGTTTCAGACTCACCTGTGTCAGGAAAGTATCAGTTTGGCTTGAATCCTTAGTTTTCATGGACATAATAGGAACACTTAGAATGCTTTTCATCCTCCATTTCCCATGCGTTCATTGAAACCTGCAAACCCTAAGAGGGTAAGAAGCATTGTTTTCCTTGAAACTGAAGCTGAGGGGTTAAATGACTTGTCCAGATATAATGGGGAAGTCTGGGTTGGAATTAGGATTATGACTGAGGTGTCCACATTTGAGGCAAAAAAGATAAAAATGCACTTGGTGGTTATGATAATTAGAAATCCCTAAGCTAGCTTAGAGGGCTTCCCAGGTGACTCAGTGGTAAAGAATCTCTGCAATGCAGGAGACCTGGGTTTGATCCCTGGGTTGGGAAGATCCCCTGGAGAAGGAAATGGCAACCCACTCCAGTGTTCTTCCCTGGGAAATCTCATGGACAGGAGCTTGGCAGGCAGTAGTTCATGCAGTCACAAAGAGTTGGTCACAACTGAGCACACAGGACTAATCCAGCTTGGTACTTTAACACTTCACACGCACAAGCTTGCTGAGATTCTAGAGGTGGGGAGCGCCAAGGGAAGATGTGCCTATGCCTGTGTGCCTCAAAAGATGTCTCAAAAGATTAAGACAATCTTGATTTAATGATGTCTCAGATTTGAAGTGTTAGCAGTGCATCCTTCCTTTCCTATATAACTTCCGGGCTTTCAAAGCATTGTTTACTCTTGAATATTGGGAAACCACTGAGCTCTCTGTGGTAGTGGAAATGTTCTATCTTGTACTGTCCAATGTGGAGGCACTAGCCACACATGGCTGCTGAGCACTTGAGAGTACATTACTAAGAAATGTGGTGAGTGTGACAAAGAACTGAATTTTTTTTTAAATTTTGGTGCATACGAGTGGTCATGTATGACTAGCGGCTACTGTTCTAGACAGTGCTGATGTAGAGAGTCATGTTACAGAAGGAAAAACTGAGATGGTATTACTTAGCTGTTTGCCTTGACTCCCATGGAGTCAGTGCTTTGTTTAAGTGTTAGAGGGTTTATTAGTGAAAGACTCTCTTCCAAGTGTAGTTTGCTTTTTTTTTTTTTAAAGAAAACATGAATTTGCATGCAAACTCCCTTGACATGGAAGCTGTCTCCTTTAAAGTTGACATGAAGACTTTTAATAGAAAAGATGAACTTTTATCTGATCCTCCAGCTGAGGATCACAATTCTCATGTTTGTTCACTGCATCCCTTTAGGAAAACTCCACTTCATGCTGAGTTTGGCTTTCTGCTGGGGTGTCTGGTCCTTGATAAGAGTTTCCAAAGCAAGCCCCTGCAGGTTGGCCAGAAGCCATAGTTGGGACAAATTGGAGGAAACATGGTGGTGCCTGTGCCTTTTCAAGCCGCTGGTGCTAAGGAAGCACACAGTTCTGGCTGAAAGGCACACCGAGCTGTCCAGTGGGACTATGCAGTGAGTGCACGCACAAACCTAGATGCCAAGTGCATTCATTAGAGCATGTCACTTACGTTTCTAGGGACAGGACTGTGTTTCACATTTCGTTGTTACACTAAAGAAAGGAAAAGAGAGTTTGAGCTAAGATGAGATTTTATATGAGATCTTAGCATGTATTAAGAGAATTTGCAGAATCTCTTATATGACTATTTTTGAAGGATTGGATAGACAACTAGCTTCCTATCAGGAAAGTTGAAAGCACAGACACAAGTGGAAAAGCCAGGCAGGGCCTGACCAGGTAACCTTAACATGTACCTCCAATAAGGATGATTTTGTATATTTTGATCTTATCAGGTGTTCATTTGTTAAGGGTTTCCCAGGGCTATCTGAGATAAAAGGAAAACAAAAATTTTTTTAATTGAGTCTTGATGCTATAGACTCTTTCTATGACACCAAATATACCTTTTATAGGTTTATTAGTTGAGATCAGGCATCTGGTCCCATCACTTCATGGCAAATAGATGAGGAAACAGTGGCTGGCTTTATTTTGGGGAGCTCCAAAATCACGGCAGATGGTGACTGCAGCCATGAAATTAAAAGACGCTTGCGCCTTGAAAGGAAAGTTGTGACCAACCTAGTTCACTTTAGTTCAGTTCAGTCGCTCAGTCGTGTCCGACTCTTTGCGACTCCATGAATCACAGCACGCCAGGCCTCCCTGTCCATCACCATCTCCTGGAGTTCACTCAGACTCACGTCCATCGAGTCGGTGATGCCATCCAGCCATCTCATCCTAGACAGCATCTTAAAAAGCAGAGATATTACTTTACCAACAAAGGTCTGTCTAGTCAAGGCTATGGTTTTTCCAGTACTCATGTATGGATGTGAGAGTTGGACTGTAAATAAAGCTGAGTGCAGAAGAATTGATGCTTTTGAACTGTGGTGTTGGAGAAGACTCTTGAGAATCCCTTGGACTGCAAGGAGATCCAACCAGTCCATTCTAAAGGAGATCAGTCCTGGGTATTCATTGAAAGGACTGATGCTGAAGCTGAAACTCCAATACTTTGGCCACCTGATGCAAAGAACTGACTCATTTGAAAAGACCCTGATGCTGGGAAAGATTGAAGGCAGGAGGAGGAGACGACAGAGGATGAGATGGTTGGATGGCATCACCGACTCAATGGACACGAGTGTGGGTAAACTCCAGGAGTTGGTGATGGACAGGGAGGCCTGGCGTGCTGCTGTTCATGGGGTCGCAAAGAGTCGGACACGACTGAGCGACTGAATTGAACTGAACTATTACATGATAAGGTTGATTTCTGACAATTAATGCTTTTCTGTGTCATAGAAAAGTGATGGAGGTATATCTCCCTACCCCAGTATTACTGAACGTTTCTCAGATACAGAGTTTTAGTGTTGAAAATATGTTAGTCACTCAGTCGTGTCTGGCTCTTTGTGACCCTGTGTACCATTGCCTGCCAAACTCCTCTGTCCATGGAATTCTCCAGGCAATAATACTGTAGTGGGTAGCCATTCCCTTCTCCAGAGGATCTTCCCAACTATTCCAGTATTACTGAGCATTTCTTAGATACAGAGTTTCAATGAGTGATTTTGTTTCTGTGATTTGCTCAGTTTTTCAGCTCTTTTTGAGATTTAGAATAAAGAAACACTAGTACAAGTGAATTAGGCAGTTAACAGATCAGAATATTTATAATTGAAAGTATGTTGGGACATCTAGTTCTCATATCCTAAGGTCACTTCTATTTTTATGGTCTCTTGATATTTGTCTTTCAGTTCAGTTCAGTCGCTCAGTCGTGTCCGACTCTTTGCGACCCCATGAATCGCAGCACGCCAGGCCTCCCTGTCCATCACCAACTCCCGGAGTTCACTCAGACTCACGTCCATCGAGTCAGTGATGCCATCCAGCCATCTCATCCTCTGTCGTCCCCTTCTCCCCCTGCCCCCAATCCCTCCTAGCATCAGAGTCCTTTCCAATGGCTCAACTCTTCTCATGAGGTGGCCAAAGTACTGGAGTTTCAGCTTTAGTATCATTCCTTCCAAAGAAATCCCAGGGCTGATCTCCTTCAGAATGGACTGGTTGGATCTCCTTGCAGTCCAAGGGACTCTCAAGAGTCTTCTCCAACACCACAGTTCAAAAGCATCAATTCTTCGGCGCTCAGCCTTCTTCACAGTCCAACTCTCACATCCATATATGACTACTAGAAAAACCATAGCCTTGACTAGATGGACCTTAGTCAGCAAAGTAATGTCTCTGCTTTTGAATATGCTATCTAGGTTGGTCATAACTTTTCTTCCAAGGAGTAAGCGTCTTTTAAAAATTTCATGGCTGCAATCAATATCTGCAGTGATTTTGGAACCCAAGAAAATAAAGTCTGACACTGTAAGTGATGGGACTGGATGCCATGATCTTCCTTTTCCGAATGTTGAGCTTTAAGCCAACTTTTTCACTCTCCTCTGTCATTTTCATCAAGAGGCTTTTTAGTTCCTCTTCACTTTCTGCCATAAGGGTGGTGTCATCTGCATATCTGAGGTTATTGGTATTTCTCCCGGCAGTCTTGATTCCAGCTTGTGCTTCTTCCAGTCCCGCGTTTCTTATGATGTACTCTGCTGCTGCTGCTAAGTCACTTCAGTCGTGTCCGACTCTGTGTGACCCCATAGACGGCAGCCCACCAGGCTCCCCCATCCCTGGGATTCTCCAGGCAAGAATACTGGAGGGGGTTGCCATTTCCTTCTCCAATGCATGAAAGAGAAAAGTGAAAATGAAGTCGCTCAGTCTGTCCGACTGTTAGCGACCCCATGGACTGCAGCCCACCAGGCTACTCCGTCCATTGGATTTTCCAGGCAAGAATACTGGGGTGGGGTGCCATTGCCTTCCCCGGATGTACTCGCATATAGGTTAAATAAGCAGGGTGACAATATACAGCCTTGACGTACTCCTTTTCCTATTTGGAACCAGTCTGCTGTTACATGTCCAGTTCTAACTGTTGCTTCCTGACCTGCATACAGATTTCTCAAGAGTGGGGTCCTTTGTGTGTCTCCCAGGCAAGCTCTCTGGGTTTAATCCAGCTACGCCACCTACTGGCTGTGTCACTTAAGGACAAATCACTTATCTTTTCCTGCCTTAGTTTCCTCATCTGCGAAAATGAAGGAGTGAAACTATCTAACTCACAAGGTTGTTATAAGAGTTAAATGTTGAGCCTTTGGTAGAGGGTATAATGTGTACTAAGAGTTCAATAAATATTATTATTTTTTGTTATTTTTTAACCATAAATATTATCATTGTATAACCAGAGTTCAACCCAAGGCCTTGAATATAGTTACTTTATTCATTGTCTAATTGAATGAATGAACTCATCCATTGAATTTTGGAGTTTTAAAAGTTATTATCAGAGTTTTTGAGATAATATGGTGTTATTTCATTTTTCCTTCTTTGGAACTTGGTGTTTTGAGATTTCCTTTTGTTTCACTATGACTTTCTTTCCTTGGTATGATTTTTGTTTGTCTTTTCCCCCCACAGTACCTACTAGGTGCCAAAAACATTTATTTTATGAAGGAATAAATTCAGTAGTATTTAGCAGTATATTTGAGCTGGATTCTTGGGCTGACAGAAAATACTAAGAGTCAGTTGAATTTAGGGCAGTTGCAGAATGCAGCTAAGTAATACACAGATTCTCCTCTATGTTGTAAAAGGGGCATCTTCTTTAGGAATAAATTTTGTGTCC
Organism: Oreotragus oreotragus; assembly: GCA_006410675.1. Classification (NCBI taxonomy): domain Eukaryota; kingdom Metazoa; phylum Chordata; class Mammalia; order Artiodactyla; family Bovidae; genus Oreotragus; species Oreotragus oreotragus. The sequence goes on from SJYX01000999.1 coordinate 735,733, forward strand.
CGTATGTAAGGAGAAATATGTCACATAAACCATCTTAGTAGTCAGCTTCATAAATGGAAACCAAGCTAAACACGTGTTTATTTTAGTTGCTGTTACAATTGTACACACTTTATGAAGAAGCTGGGAATTATGGGGCTATTGATGTTGCCAAGGAGACTTTTTAAGGTCTAAATGGGAATAAAGAATAATACTTTGAAGGTTGTCGCTGTTTTCATTCTATTCTTTGGAGACCTCACAGCCTCTCTGGGTGCTACAATCATTATCTCAGAGAAACTAAGTAATTGTGAAGGCTATTTAATTCTTTTAGACAATTCTTTTTTCCTTCTGATTAATTCATGGAACTGGTTCTTGTTATTCATAGGTATTGATGTCAAGAAAGGCCGAGGCCGATATATTGACACCTGTATGGTCATCTTTGCCCCCCGTTACCTGTTAGATAATAAGTCATCCCACAAGCTTGCATTTGCACAGAGGGAATTTGCCAGGGGACAGGTAAGCAGCTTGCTTTTGAAGAATGATGAGTGCCTATTTAATAGCACAGTGAATTTTAATGTCATTTTAATTTGAATGTCACATTTCATTTTAATGACTTATCTCCCCATCAACACTAAGTTTTTTGATGTGAGTAAACAACAGAATGATCTCTATTCACTTCCAAGACAAACCATTCAATATCATGGTAATCCAAGTCTATGCCCCACCAGTAATGCTGAAGAAGCTGAAGTTGAATGGTTCTATGAAGACATACAAGACCTTTTAGAACTAACACCCAAAAAAGGTATCCTTTTCATTATAGGAGACTGGAATGCAAAAGTAGGAAGTCAAGAAACACCTGGAGTAACAGGCACATTTAGAGTACAGAATGAAGCAGGGCAAAGGCTCATAGAGTTTTGCCAAGAGAATGAATTGATCATAGCAACACCCTCTTCCAACAACACAAGAGAAGACTCTACACATGGACATCACCAGATGGTCAACACCAAAAATCACATTGATTATATTCTTTGCAGCCAAAATGCAAAAGCTCTATATATACAGTCAGCAAAAACAAGACCAGGAGCTGACTGTGGCTCAGATCATGAACTCCTGATTGCCAAATTCAGACTTAAATTGAAGAAAGTAGGGAAAACCACTAGACCATTCAGGTATGACCTAAATCAAATCCCTTATGATTATACAGTAGAGGTGGGAAGTAGATTTAAAGGACTAGATCTGATAGATAAGAGTGCCTGATGAACTATGGATGGAGGTTCCTGAGATTGTATAGGAGGCAGTGATCAAGACCATCCCCAAGAAAAAGAAATGCAAAAAATCAAAATGGCTGTCTGAGGAGGCCTTACAAATAGCTGTGAAGAGAAGAGAAGCGAAAAGCAAAGGAGAAAAGGAAAGATATAAACATCAATGCAGAGTTCCAAAGAATAGCCAGGAGAGATAAGAAAGCCTTCCTCAATGCAAAAGGCTTCCTTTGCTAAAGTGCAAAAAAATAGAGGAAAACAATAGAATAGGAAAGACTAGCGATCTCTTGAAGAAAATTAGATACACCAAGAGAACATTTTATACAAAGGTGGGCTCAATAAAGGCCAGAAATGGTATGGACCTAACAGAAGCAGAAGATANTAGCCAGGAGAGATAAGAAAGCCTTCCTCAATGCAAAAGGCTTCCTTTGCTAAAGTGCAAAAAAATAGAGGAAAACAATAGAATAGGAAAGACTAGCGATCTCTTGAAGAAAATTAGATACACCAAGAGAACATTTTATACAAAGGTGGGCTCAATAAAGGCCAGAAATGGTATGGACCTAACAGAAGCAGAAGATATTAAGAAGAGGTGGCAAGAATACACAGAAGAATGATACAAAAAAGATCTTCATGACCCAGATGATCACGATGGTGTGATCACTCACCTGGAGCCAGACATCCTGGAATGTGAAGTCAAGTGGGCTTTAGGAAGCATCACTACGAACAAAGCTAGTGGAGGTGAAGGAATTCCAGTTGAGCTATTTCAAATCCTGAAAGATGATGTTGTGAAAGTGCTACACTCAGTATGCCAGCAAATTTGGAAAACTCAGCAGTGGCCACGGGACTGGAAAAAGTCGGTTTTCATTCCAGTCTCAAAGAAAGGCAATACCAAAGAATGTTCCAACTACCACACAGCTTCACTCATCTCACATGCTAGTAAAGTAATGCTCAAAATTCTCCAAGCCAGGCTTTAACAATATGCGAACTATGAAATTTTGGATGTTCAAGCTGGATTTAGAAAAGGCAGAGGAACCAGAGATCAAATTGCCAACATCTGCTGGATCATGGAAAAAGCAAGAGAGTTCCAGAAAAACATCTATTTCTGCTTTATTGACTATGCCAAAGCCTTTGACTGTGTGGATCACAATAAACTGTGGAAAATTCTGAAAGAGATGGGAATACCAGACCACCTANAACCAGAGATCAAATTGCCAACATCTGCTGGATCATGGAAAAAGCAAGAGAGTTCCAGAAAAACATCTATTTCTGCTTTATTGACTACGCCAAAGCCTTTCACTGTGTGGATCACAATAAACTGTGGAAAATTCTTAAAGAGGTGGGAATAACAGACCACCTAACCTGCCTCCTGAGAAATCTGTATGCAGGTCAAGAAGCAACAGTTAGAAATGGACATGGAACAACCGACTGGTTCCAAATTGGGAAAGGAATACGTCAAGACTGAATATTGTCACCCTGCTTATTTAACTTCTATGCAGAGTACATCATGAGAAATGCCAGGCTGGATGAAACACAAGCTGGAATCAAGATTGCTGGGAGAAATATCAATAACCTCAGATATGCACATGACACTACCCTTATGGCAGAAAGTGAAAAAGAACTAAAGAGCCTCCTGATGAAAGTGAAAGAGGAGAGTGAAAAGTTGGCTTAAAACTCAACATTCAGAAAACTAAGATCATGGCATCTGGTCCCATCACTTCATAGTAAATAGATGGGGAAACAATGGAAACAGTGATGGATTTTATTTTGGGGCTCCAAAATCACTGCAAATGGTGACTGCAGTAATTAAATTAAAAGACGCTTGCGCCTTCAAAGAAAAACTATGACCAACCTAGACAGCATATTAAAAAGCAGAGATATTACTTTGTCAACAAAGGTCTGTCTAGTCAAAACTATGGTTTTTCCAGTAGTCATGTGTGGATGTGAGAGTTGGACTATAAAGAAAGCTGAGCGCCGAAGAATTGATGCTTTTGAATTGTGGTGTTGGAGAAGACTTGAGACTCCCTTGAACTGCAAGGAGATTCAACCAGTCTATCCTAAAGGAAATCAGTTCTGAATATTCATTGGAAGGACTGATACTGAAGCTGAAACTCCAGTACTTTGGCCACCTGATGCAAAGAACTGACTCACTAGAAAAGACCCTGATGCTGGGAAAGATTGAAGGTGAGAGGAGAAGGGGACGATAGAGAATGAGATGGTTGGATGGCATTACTGACTCAATGCACATGAGTTTGAATAAGTTCTAGGAGTTGGTGATGGACAGGGAAGCCCAGCGTGCTGTAGTCCATGGGATCACAAAGATTCGGACACGACTGAGCAACTGAACTGAACTGGATGAATCACAAGGTGTAATCAAGATTGCTGGAAGAAATATCAACAATCTCAGATATGCAGATGATACCACTTAATAGCAGAAAATGATGAACTAAAGAGCCTCTTGATAACGGTGAAAGAGGAGAGTGAAGAAAGCTGGCTTGAAACTCAACATTAAAAAAATTATGATCATGACATCCGGTCTCATCACTTCACGGCAAATAGACGGGGAAAAAGAGGAAGCAAAGACAGATTTTTGGGGGCTCCCAAATCACTGCAGCTGGTGACCACAGCCACAAAATTAAAAGACACTTGCTTCTTGGAAGGAAAGCTATGACAAACCTAGACAGAGTATTAAAAAGAGACATTACTTTGCCAACAAAGGTCCATTTAATCAAAGCTATGCTTTTTCCAGTAGTCATTTATGGATGTGAGAATTGGACTATAAAGAAAAGTGAAGTGAAGTCGCTCAGTCGTGTCTGACTCTTTGCGACCCCATGGACTGCAGCCTACCAGGCTCCTCCGTCCATGGGATTTTCCAAGCAAGAATACTGGAGTGGGGTGCCATTGCCTTCTCCAACTAATTCACTAGTTTAGTATGCAGTAAAATAACAGAGGCTTTGAATAAGTAAACTGGATAGTAACAACTGATTAGTTTTCTTTAGTGATCACTGTTTTTCTACATAGGCAGGATAATTCATGGATAGTCTTTCTGGTCTATCTTCAACTATTCTTACACTACATAATCCATTAGGGACATCTTTTTACAGGTATATGAAGAGAACACATATCACTGCGGCTGGTGACCACAGCCACAAAATTAAAAGACACTTGCTTCTTGGAAGGAAAGCTATGACAAACCTAGACAGAGTATTAAAAAGAGACATTACTTTGCCAACAAAGGTCCATTTAATCAAAGCTATGCTTTTTCCAGTAGTCATTTATGGATGTGAGAATTGGACTATAAAGAAAAGTGAAGTGAAGTCGCTCAGTCGTGTCTGACTCTTTGCGACCCCATGGACTGCAGCCTACCAGGCTCCTCCGTCCATGGGATTTTCCAAGCAAGAATACTGGAGTGGGGTGCCATTGCCTTCTCCAACTAATTCACTAGTTTAGTATGCAGTAAAATAACAGAGGCTTTGAATAAGTTAAACTGGATAGTAACAACTGATTAGTTTTCTTTAGTGATCACTGTTTTTCTACATAGGCAGGATAATTCATGGATAGTCTTTCTGGTCTATCTTCAACTATTCTTACACTACATAATCCATTAGGGACATCTTTTTACAGGTATATGAAGAGAACACATAGCTTTACGTAAGTTGAGTTTGTTAAATCTATATGTTATGACAAGGGATTTCTGACACAAAAATTGCTCACTGCACACTGAACCCCAGAGAAGTGATGAAACAAGACAACTGATGTTGGGAGGTATATGGGAGTGGGGTAGGGTGAGAAGTCATGGATAAATTAAAAACTGGCAAGTATCTGCTGAAGCAGAGCCACTTTTTAGGGGGCATAAGAAAAACTGATAAGTTACCATTTTGGTCTCTTTAGAGAAATCCATTTGTTGTTAAGAACTTAAGACCATTTACTACCATTCATGCTGCAAAATGCAGTAGTCACACTATTTCCAAAAGGATCCTAAAAACTGTAGTGCAAAAGAAATCTAAGAAAATAAATAATTACAAAACCATCAACATTTTTCAAAGAAATGTGCTCAAAACAGTGACTTTTACAAAAAATGTGAATTTGTTTTAAATGAAAAAAGAATTCTCTCTATGAAAGATCAAAGACTCATTTCACAGATAACTTATACTGCATTAATGACTTGATTAACAGTGTACAAATAAGGGTCGTAGACTTTTTTAATTAGGTCTGAGCGATCAATATAAATACTGATGGGGGAGTGTTTTGTACCCCAAACTCCAATATTCCAGCTTTGTGTCCTGTCCTGTTATTAAAATTTATAAAAATCTTAACGCAGTGATTCAAGTTTTCGTAACTTCAATGATGTGTTAGAGGACAACGCATCTTAGCTTGAAGAATTTCTTGTATCCGAAAGCCTACAAGGAACAGTACTTGACCACGATTAAAAACATAAAATAATGGATGATTCAGCTAAGTGCTAAAGAATTGATGCATTTGAACTGTGGTGCTGGAGAAGACTTTAGAGTCCCTTGGACTGAAAGGAGATCAAACCAGTCAGTCCTAAAGGAAATCAACCCTGAATATTCATTGGAAGGACTGATGGTGAAACTAAAGCTCCAATACTTTGGTCTCCCGATGTGAAGAGTGAACTCATGGGAAAAGACTTTGATGCTGGAAAAGATTGAAGGCAAAGGAGAAGGGGGTGACAGAGGATGAGATGGTTGGATAACACCACTGCCTCAATGGACATGAATTTGAGCAAGCTCCGGGAGATACTGAAGGATGGAGAAACCTGGGATGTTGTAGTCCATAGGATCGCAAAGAGTCAGACACAACTTAGCAACTGAAAACCAACAAAACAGTGGTTACTCCCTCTTCAGTTTTTTGGCAGAAAATGATATAAACCAGAAGACAAGGACCCACCGGCTTGGCACATAATATTTAATGCACATTAGAGACAATAATAATACGTGACAGGCCTTGTGACAATAGCTGGGTACAGGACACCTAATAAGAAACAATCCCATCCTCATGAGCTCACAGGCTAGAGGCGAAGGCTGGGAGACTGGGGATGAAGGAAGGCACTAATGAGCCGAAAGGAAGAAGCACTCCATTCTTTTCTTTTTATATCAAGAACAAGCAAGCAGTTGGACATGTTTGGTAGATCTGCACTAAGAAGATACCTGAGTTAGTCTGTTGGAGGAGGAATAATTCATTAAGAGGATAAAAAGGACAAAAAGAGAGGTTGGAGGACATCACGAAAACCTCTGGAGCATTTTGGGGAATGAGGAGGAGTTGGATGTTGCAGAGGTATAAAGCATGAGAAGAAACATTTTTAGAGATGCAAGCCCACCAATCATTTCTGGAAACTATAGGTTTTGTCTCTTCGTTCTTGCAACCCTGCTCTGTAAAAGGGAAAGAAGTGTTTTACATCCAGGGGGTTGTGATCTTCCCAGTGCACAGACCATGTCTGCTTTGCTTACAGTTGTGAGGGGTCAGTGAACATCCTGCTATCACATGGGTGAATGACCCTCTTTCAGGAATTTAGAGCCAAAACACTGAATAACCCAGTGTCATGGGTTGTGTAGTATTTTGAGGCTTCTGGAATTTCTTTACACCATTGCTGTGAGAATTAAACACAGAAAATTAAGTGCTCAAGATAGAAAAAAGAATTACTAAGTGCTAACTAATTGATATTAATATTAATAGTACTTAGCATGGCAAGTGCTCCACAAATATTATTTATGAAGGTGTTACAGTAGTACCACTATTAAGACCAATTACTAATAGTAATATAACTTGATTATTAGTGTTACTAATGATAAGCAGTAATATTACTATAGTGATAGTATTTGTGAAGTTTTCATTCACATCTCACAAGACAGGGAACTGATCACCTAAGTTTGTTGAAAGAATGAAAGCTGAACATGAATGAATGAATAGTGAATGCTAGGCAGCATGCTAGACTCTGTGGTGGGTACAGTGATACATCTGGAGAATAGCAAAATAATCATTTACTCTTTATTTTTCTTTCTGGAGGGAGCAGCTGGGTGATTTATCAGTGGCACACACCCATCTCTCAATCATAAGGAGTTGCTCAGTTAGTCGTGGCCTGCTAGCTCAGGGCTGGGAGCAAAGCAGGGACTAGCAAGGGGTAAGCAAGTCTCAGCAATGGCTAGAAGTGATGGAAGTAGAGAAGAAGTCTTATATTCAAGGTTGGTCCCTTGGGTCTCTGGCATGTCAACAGGATTGCTGCCTGTATGGGGACTAAGAGTGTAGGTTCTGGTGTCAGGCTGCCTGGGTTTGAATCCTTGCTCTGCCTCTTAGCAGCTGTGTGATATGATTGATCTTGGACAAGTCACTAAACCTTAACACCTACCTCAGAAAGTTTCATGAAGTTTAAATGGGATAACGAACCTAAAGCACTACATACAGACCCCAGTACAAACTTTAACTATACTTTAAGATAAAGCAATTTATTTAATTTCTCTGGGTGGAATCTGCAGGCAGAGATGGAAATCACTCCTACCTCTCCCAGTGATTTACTATGAATACACTGTCCTAAACCTTTAGGAGGCTCTGTGCATCTGTGTTCCCCGGAGCTAGAGATTTCAATCTATGCTAGACTTACTCGGTCCTTTTCTTGCTCAAAGTGGATATATTAATGCCACAAGGTTACTAAGCCTGGCTTTGGGGATTCAGCTTTACACCTGCAGGTTCTCTAAGTCCTGGGCTCCTTCTCCCAGAGTTGGAGTGCTTGAATTTGCTAAAGTAAGGTCCAATATCCAGGAATAGTCAGGGATACAAAAAGAATTCCCTGAGGTTGAGATACCATCAGATCCTGTATTCTTAGTGTTTCCAAAAGATGCTATTGCTTTTTATTTTTTGCCAGTTCTAATCTTCAAATTGAGATTTCTAGATAGGAGACATAATCAAGATTTAACATCCTGTGTATTTAAATTTCTAGATTTCTGTCTCTGTTTGACCAGCATGTCCAATAGTAGTACACGTGAGACACTTATGTGTAACAGACACAAGCACAGACCTGACTCCATATTGGATCTATTTCTTTAGCTCTAACCCATGTGCTCTATGGCCCATGCTTAGTCAGGCTGGCTTTGCACCTTTGTAAAAGAATGTTGCCTATAGTCTGCAATATACAGGAGAACCCATTCTCAAGGCTCTGACCTTTAAAGATATAACACTTTTCCTCTAAAGACCATAGAACAGAGAATGACATTTGTCTTGTTGGAGGTTTACAGGAACATTGTTACCAAACAGACCTACTGCTGCTAAGTCACTTCAGGTGTGTCCGACTGTGTGACCCCATAGACGGCAGCCCACCAGGGTCCCCCATCCCTGGGATTCTCCAGGCAAGACCTACAGGGAAGGCAGAAATAAAGGATTCTGGCACCAAAGTTTACAACATCTAGCCACACCCCCTTTCCTTTTAGCATAAAAGAAGCTTGAATTCTAATTTAGGGAAGATAGTTCTTGGGACACTAGTTTACCATCTTCTCAGTGGGCTGGGTTGCTGAATAAAGTCTCTGTTCCTCGTCCCAACATCTCACTTCTTAATTTATTAGCTTGTTGTATGGCAAGAAGTAGTAGTCTTGGACTCAGTAACATATGTTAATTTAAATTTTTTTAAAAGCTTTCAAAACAGTAAAATAAGCGAAATTAAATATCAATTTAACCTAGTATGTCCTAAATTTGAACATGTAATCAATATGAAAATTATTAACAATTTTACATTTTCTTTTTCATACTAAATCTCTGAAATCATGTGTGCATTTTACTGTTATAGAACATCTCAATTTGGACATTAAGTTTTCATCAAAAATAGTTGAATCTGTACTCAGATTTCATAAAATTTACAGCTGAAAAATAGACTCATATATCCAAGTTTTTAAAAAGTACTTCCCAAGTGACTGAGTCAAATACTAGTTTTTAAATTTAATTAATATGAAATAAAATACATTTGCATGATTGCACTAGTCACATTTCAAATGCTCAACAGCCACATGAAGCCACTGTCTACTGTATTAGGTAAGACCGGCTTCAATTTTTCAGAAAAACAGCTAACTAACAAACAAATTCTGCGTGTCAGGAGGTATGCTCGTTATTTTACCTTTGTAATTTTAGGTAATCCTTACAACCTTGGCCTCCCTGTTTTTACCCTTTTTCCCTATGATCCCTTCAACATGCAGTAACCAGACCGATCTTTTAAACATGCGAACCCTGTATGTATCTCAATCACTTTCATTGGCTTCTCAGGCTAATTGGAATAAAACCTAAAACTCCTTGTCATGACCCATAAGGCCCATGTGAACTGGTCTCTATCCATCTCTCTGACCTTGTCTTGTACCACTGTCCCTCTTGGATATTGACTACTCTGTCTTCCTAAAACACATTTTCCCTGCCTCCAGACCTTTCTCCCTCTGCCTGATGTCATTTACAGCTCTTCCCATGGTTTGCTCATTCTTATTCTACAGGTCTTGCCTCAGTATCACTTAAGTAGCTCACTCTATTACATCACCCTGTCTCCTCCAAATCACTGATCACATCTGTAACAGTCTTAAGCATTTATTTACTTGATTATAATAACACCCTCTGCTAGACTATAAGAGCCACAAGGATTGAGATCCTTGTTTGCTGTGAAATCCAAAGAGCCCAGCACGGTGCCTGGCACATATGAAACACTCAAATATTGTATAAATGGATGACAGTAATAGATCTTGTTATTACAAATGACAAGACTGAGGATCAGAGAAGTTAAAAGTTTTCCCCAAGGTCACACAGCTAGTTGAACAGAACAAGGACATAAAGCTAGGTCTAACCACAAAGTCTGTGTTTTTCTAAAGAACCAAAGGGGTGGGCAGATATAGTAACCTTAACTGTTAAGAGGAGAAGTGGCCTTGAAGGCAATTTATATCTATAAAAAATATATGGATATATACTTGGCAGGAAAACTCAGCAGTTTTTCACTGTCAGGCAAATGGCCCAGAGCCCGGTTAAAGATGAGGCCTTTAATGTTGGTAATGGATGGATAAAGGTACCATATAAAATGGAGACTGACAGTCTTGGAGGGACTCATGCAGAAGACTGTCAAGGCAAGCATCCTGCACCCACTCGCCCAATCCCCCCCCCTGCCCTCAGCCATGGCCATTTGGATCAAGAAAGGGAATCTGTGCCCCAACCACAAATGGAATGACTTAGCTAGCACATTTTTCCCCCTTGGGACTCATCCAATGGACCAAACAATTTATTCTCAGTTAGGACACATACTTCCAACCCTCACTTTACTATATTAAATATCAATGCCCATTTTAAAGCATAAAGCATTGTGTTCATGATGTATAAACCTTTGCAAGTTTAGGCAGCAGACCAATTTTGGTTCAGCAGGTGGCAAGGACGGGAGACAGAAGGAAGGAGGGCTGTTTGGGAAGTGCCAGCTGGGTGTCAAGTGCCATGCTGAACATTTTCATCTGTCATTCCCCTCACTGAATCCTCCCAGGCTCCCATTTAAAGGGAGAGGCAATCTTTTAACTCCAGAAAGGAGACTGGCTTGTCATCCTTTGCAGATGTAGTGGACACAGGGGGAGCTAAGTAAGCTACAAGTTCTTCAGTGAGAAGCTTTGTCCCAGGTTTCAGCTCTCAGCTTGGAGGTCCCCTCTCTGGGGACTCACATTTTAAGGAGCTCATGCCCCACCACTCCAGTGATTCTCTCTCACAAGTTTCCATTTTATGAATCATGGTACGTTAAAAAGTTATTTTCAATTATTTTACGTACCTCTTGTCATTTCGTGGGAGAGGAAGCAGCGGGAGTTGGAGTTTTAGAGCAGTCTCTTTCCTGTAAAGGGACAGGTAAATATTTTAGGCTCTCTGGGCCATGTGGTCTCTGCTGCAACTACTGGACTAATACTGTTACATGGAAGCTGCCAAAGGCATCATGTAAATGAATGGGAACTTGTCTGTTTCAATAAAACTTTATTTGCACAAGCAGACATTGGGCTGGACTTGGCCAGTGTGCTGTAGTTTACCAACCCCTGTTTCAGAGCACAGACTGTGACATCAGATTGGCCAAGACTGAATCTCAGCTCAGTCCCTGACTAGCCCTGTAAACCTGAACAAGCTCCTTAAACTTGTGATTCCTTACCTGTAATGTAATGTGGGGTAACAGTATTTTCCTTCTAGGGTGACTGGGAAGCATTAATGAATTCACAGAAGTAAAATACTTAGCACAGAACCTGTCTCTCAAAATTTTAATGTTATCAACGTTAGTCTTAAGTGTCAGGAGGGCAGGGGCCACATCTGTTGTGCTTGGCATAGTGCCTTGCTAAAGGTGGGCAATCAAGGAACATTTATAAATAAATGAATGACCTCTCATTTATACCAAGATAAGAAAACCAGAGTTTTTTCTCTGTTTTTTTTTTTTTAATATAGAAGTAAGCTTTTCTTTTTCTATTTTAGTAGAATAAAATTTTTCCTCAATTCTAACTTTTAGCTGAGTTCTTCTCTATCTGGCTAAGACAGCAGAATCAGATTTCCATTCTCTCAAAGCCAGAAAAAAAGAGCAGCTTCCATTGTGCAAACCAGACATCCTCTTCAACAAAAACATCCCAGGGTATTTCCAAAAGTTCTTGGGGAAACTGATCAAAATATCACCTTGTTTAGGAACCATCTTTCTTGGCCAAGCTGACTACCTCCCAGTACACTGTGTCCTTGAGTTTAAGACTATGAAAGCATGAAGTTAACACCCCAAACATAATTTGAGCTCATTTCTAAAATATTGGACAAATAAGATATTTGTAGATATTTACTTTGCTACTTAAAACATTAATTATAGTCACCTCAGCAGATTTCTTGGATGAATAAATAGTTGGTAAATACTCACAGATATTTTAAAGGCACAGACTATGAAAGAAACAAACCAACTTTCTAGTCATTTGTCCAATTATCCCTGATTTAAAGATTACAGAGGAAACGACTGATTGATCTGTGATTTTTTTCTTTTAGCCATGGTTTATTGACTGAAGTTTTTCAGAAGTGAAGTGAAGTGGCTCAGTGTGTCCATCTCTTTGCGAGTCCATGGATGGAATAGCCTACCAGGCTCCTCTGTCCATGGGATTTTCCAGGCAAGAGTACTGGAGTGGGTTGCCATTTCCTTTTCCAGAGGATCTTCCCAACCCAGGAATCAAACCCAGGTCTCCCGTGTTGTAGGCAGACACTTTACCATCGGGGCAGTCCAAAATACTGGAATGGGTTGCCTTTCCCTTCTCCAGGGGATCATCCCAACCTAGGCGGATTCTTTACCAACTGAGCTATCTATCAGTGAAGCTCAGCTTCCCTGGTGGCTCAGACAGTAAAAGCATCTGCTTGCAATGTGGGAGACCTGGGTTCAATTCCTGGGTCAGGAAGATCCCCTAGAGAAGGAAATGGCAACCCACTCCAGTACTCTTGCCTGGAAAATTCCATGGCTCTTAGGCTCCTAGGCTCCTAGTTTCTCAGAGCCTAGGATAATTGGAATTATATGATCCATTGGGAAAAATCTCATTTTATCTCCTGTGTTCTTAAGTAGTTCTATCCAAGTGCATTTAAGGTGCAATTTTCCCTTTATTATTGAGTTTTTTCCAAGGTCAATCCCAATCTATATGACTACCTCAGGACACTTATCTAGAAGTGATTGAAAAAATCAGCATCTCTGGGAAATAGGTCTAAAGTTGAATAACTTAATGACCCTCATTTATTACCACTTCAGAAGCTGACTGCACAGCTGAACAGGCATAAGCTCTGCATCTGTGTGTACTCACATGCAGATTTCTCTGGTTCTCTTAGTAGCTCTTTACTAGATAAGGCTAGTATTATTCCCATTTTACAGAAGAGGAAACTGAGGAAATAGAGCACTGAAGGGAGTTGTTCAGGATGACCATGATAGTTAGTGGCATAGTCTCATTTACAGCCAGAGAGGCAGAGTTCTCATGTTTCAGGAGCTTTGTCTTATTTGTTCCATGGGCTCTTTGGCAGTCCGATGAAGCCTATGGATCCCTTCTCAGAAAATGTTTTTAAAGGCATAAAGCAAAATACACATGATTATGAAGAAAATAAATTACTTTGAAATATGCATGCTCAGTCACTTCAGTGATGTCTGACTCTCTACAACCCTATGGACCTTAGCCCTCAAGGCTTGTCTGTCCATGGGATTTCCCAGGCAAGAATACTAGGATGGGTTGCCACACCCTCCTCCAGGGAATCTTCCCAATCCAGGGATCAAATGTGAGTATCCTGTGTCTTCTGCATTATAGGCAGGAGAATCTTTATCACTGAGCCACCAGGGAAGCTCCATTTTTTAAAGTTACTAAAATATTAAAGACAAAATTTGTAAGGTAGATCTATATAGATATATGCCTCTTAATTAACATATTAAATATGGCAGGTCTAATAATGACCACAATTTTAGGTAGTGATGAACATCAATGACATCTTAACATATTTGAAACAACTATAATAGGCTGTAAAATATCCGTGATTTCCTTCGTAAAAAAAGTCACAGAATCTGCTACTATTATTGTGGTCTGTTGCCTATAGTCATAATAGAAGGAAATGCTAAATTTCAACTAGAGGTTAGAGAAAATAAGAATGAAATGGTTTTCCCCATCCAAATTCACAACCCTTCTTCCTGGGGTTTATCCATGGTCCCTGTAAGGGTCTGGAGACTTTAAAAACCCCTTCTCTACTCTGGTCCTTCATAAAACAGATGAGAAAACTGGGGGTCAGAGACAGAAAGTGATTACTTTGGATTGCTTAGCTATATAATAGCAAGGATTTATTTATTAAAAATTTTTTTTTACTTTACAATACTGTATTGGTTTTGCCATACATTGACATGAATCCACCACAGGTGTACATGAGTTCCCAACCCTGAACCCCCCAATCACAAGGACTTAAAACCAGAGCCCAGGGGTTGTAAAGAGCTCTCATACAGGGCTGTTATGAAGAATAAATACAATACATGTGAATGTCTGCCACAGTATCAGGCACACAATAGCCATCTTGCAAAAAAAAAAAAAAAAGGCCAGGTGATACAGTAGAAGCACATGGGGACAGAACTTCCTGGAAATCTCCTTAAATAAAAGGGGGGCAGGGCCATCAGTACGTGCCTTTTGTTCCTGTCCCTTTCCTCTTCCTGTCCAGAAGAGAGACTTGGTGTCCACATTAGAAGGACGACGCAGGCAAATGCTAGAAGGGGCACGGGGCCTCCATCCTCAGTGGTAAGGAGCAACCACACAAGCCCTGGGTTAACTACTCCCCAACTGCTCACATGAGAAAAAAACATCTTCTGAGTTGTTCAAGCCACTGCTACTCGTGTTCTGTTATGTGTAGCCAGTTCACTCACTGACACACACCTCTGCTGGTTGGTAGCTGACCCTCTCTGAGCTTCGCATCTATAAGAGCAACATCAAGGTTTTCTGGTGAGGATCAGAGGGTACAGAGGACTCAACACAGTGCCTGGCTCAATTTCAAGTGCACAGTTAAAGGCGGTTGTTATTGCTCGTACAACTCAACAAAATAAACCAAACAACCCAATCAAAAAAATGGGCAGAAGATCTAAATATACATTTCTTCAAGAAAAAAATACAAATGGCCAATGAGCACATGAAAAGATACTTAACGGTGCTAATTATCAGAGAAATGCAAATAAAACTACCGTAAGGTATTACCTTACACTGGTCAGATGGCCATCATTAAAAAGTCCACAAATAACAAATGCTGAAGAAGATGTAGAGAAAAGAGAACCCTCCTACACTGTTGGTGAGAATGTAAGTGGGTGCAGCCACTATGGAAAACTGTATGGAGGTTCCTCAGAAAACTAGAAACAAAATTACCATATGATCCAGCAATCCCACTCCTGGGTTTATATCCAGACAAAACTCTAATCCAAAAAGATACATGCACCCCTATATTCCTAGCAGCACTGTTCACACTAACCAAGACATGGAAACAACAGATGGATGGATGAAGAGGTGGTTCATATATACAATGGAATACTAGTCAACCATAAAAAAGAACAACAAAAGATAAGAACAAAACAGTGCCATTTGCAGCAACACAGATGGACCCAGGGTTATCATACTAAGTCAGTCAGAAAGAGAAAGACCAATACCACATGGTATCACATAGGTGGAATCTAAAATATGACATAAATGAGCTTATAGAGAAACAGACCCACAGACATCGAAACAGACTTGTGATTACCAAGCGGGGAGGGATGGAGGAGGAGGCTGGTGTTAGCAGATGCAAACTATTATATAGAAGGAATAACAAACCAGGTCCCACTGTATACCACAGAGGTATCAATATCAATATCCTATGATAAACCATAATAGAAATGATTATAAAAAAGAATATATATATATATAACTAAATCACTCTGTTGTACAGCAGAAATTAACACAACATTGTAAATAATTATAAATCAACATTTCAACTTTTTTTTTGGAAAAAGGCAGCTGCTGTTACTATTATTGTTTCAGTGCCTTGTGGTTCGATTTAGTGTCTTGCGGTTCAGTGCTCTTTCTTCCATATTGGCTCACAGCTGCAAAACCACATACACAGCCTCATCATTTCTATCCATCCTCCCACTCCCTCAAACTCCTCTCCCCCTCCCTCTGGCACACATGCCTCTAACTCAACCTTGATGAAGTGCTTATCATGTCTCACAGAAAGGAATAGCTTGTGAAAATGTTGACAGAGGCAAAACACCTAATAATTAGTGGCTAACAACCACAGACATGGAAGCAATTAGGCGGCTTATACAAATTCAAGGAATGAAAGCAACTTCTCATTTATTCCTCAGAATTCTTGCATAAGCCCTGGAGATGTTATTTCCAACCAGCAATGCTGACTTCACAGGAAGACTGTGGGATGAGAAGTGAGAGAAGTTGGAGGGTGTTGTGAAGAACCTTCAGACCCCAAATGCCCCTTCCACCCTGCTCCCGTGGCTACTCTGCTGGACCTTTACCACCCAAGCTGGGGTCCTATGGATGGTACTCTTGCCTATGGGTCTTGACAACAGGATGGTGCTATTTCTCCACTCGGTCCTTTCTTTCCTTAGACATCACTTGCCCCAGCAGTGATGGACTGGGGACAGCTTGGGGTGCAATGCCTTCCAAGTAGGCCTCCTTAGCCATGGAGCACTTCTCTGCACTCAGGGCTGGTTGGGGCTCTGTATGTGCAATGGGCAGGCTAACATTTGGCATCTCTTCCAATTAATATCCTTTTATCATCAACTATTAAAATAGTGTCATTTAAAAAACTCCTGTAGAAGAAAGAGGACTAACTTGGAACCCCAGCACCATTCTCCAGAAGTTATATTAACAACAATTTGCTGTGTATCCTTCCAGAAAATTTCCATACACTGTAATGGACTGCACTGTGTTCCCCCGAGCCCGCCCCCTACCATCCCAGTTCATAGGTTAGAACTCGAACTCCCAATGTGACTGTATTGGGAGATAGAACCTATGAGGAGGTGATAAAGGTTAAATGAAATCATAAGGGTAGGGCCCTACTCCAGTTAAGACTGATGACCTTATAAAAGGCAGAGATACCAGGGATGTGCAGGCCAGAGAAAAGGTCATGTCAGGCCATGGTGAGAAGGCGTTGGAGAAATCAACATTACCAACACTTTGATCTCAGACTTCCAGCCTCCAGAACTATGAGAAAATAAATTTCTGTTGTTTAAGCCACCCAGTCTGTGGTTTGGCCACTTGGGCTGACTAATACTTCATTATGTAAGTCCATGAGCCGGACAATGTATCAAAATATTTCACTGTGCTCAATCTCTCTATTCCTTTCTTCATTTACCAAGGAGAAAGTCAGCTTTTGTTATTCCTTAGCTTAGGGGTGGCTTCCCTGGTGGCTCAGAGGTTAAAGCATCTGCCTGCAATGTGGGAGACCTAGGTTCGATCCCTGGGTCGGGAAGATCCCCTGGAGAAGGAAATGGCAACCCACTCCAGTATTCTTGCCTGGAGAATCCCATGGATGGAGGAGCCTGGTGGGCTACTGTCCACGGGGTCGCAAAGAGTCGGACACGACTGAGCGACTTCACTTCACTTCACTTCTAGGGGTGGCTGAAGTGCCCTCCCCCTTTAGAGATTTTCTTCACTTCCATTCCTAGGAGCGCTACATGATAACATTTGCCCACATTATGTCAAGTATATTGTCAAACTTTCCCCTTTAGATATGATTTAGTGAAGATGAGAAGGAACAGATTTTCTAGAAATACAAATGCACAGAAATAGATTAACCACCCAGTGGGGTCCACTTCTGCTGGCAAAGCAAAATTAACGTTCTAAGAAAAAAATTCAGGGGAGTATCTCTTATTGTTCCACGTACTTATTTTCTTGTTAACTCTCTTTTGTGATTTTTCTGAATCAGACAAATTTTGGGGAGGCAGGTTAAAGGGTGCAAAATGAAGACTATTTAACAAATTACCCAGTCCTCATAAACAAGTCCACACTATGCATTATTTAGAATCAAAATTTCAGCTATGGTGAGGCTAACTTCAAATATTTTTGGCATGCTTTAGTTCTACCCCATCTGCATGGTTCAAAGAAATTTATCACTTTTTACCACCAGACACTTAGGAAGAAAACTACTTATTCTCTCATGTAGGCATAAAGGAAATGCAAGAAGCAACATCAGCTGTCTACATTCCACTCCTCTTTCTCCTGACTTCGGGACACCCTGAGATCGGGACCTATTTTCTAGGTGGAAATCTTTCACCCAAAGTCTCTGTTCCTTCTGGATCAGAGTGTAGAACTCAGGTCTCCCTCTCCTGTGTCTAGGAAAGCCCCAGGACACAGCTGCTCATGAGGCCATGTGCTGATGATACACATGAGAAGTTCCAGGGTCCAACAAGGACCCCTTCCATGCCTGACCTTCCAATCTTGCCCCTAAACTAGAACCAGGTTCCTACTGCCCATCTCTTCCATGTTTGCAAACAGGACTATTCTACCCTAGGAGCTGAGTTCAGCTGGGGAGGGCATTCTTTTGGCTAGGTTCTGCTGGGGAGTTATACAAAGTTATATGTTGATTTGTGACACATTTTGTGCCAAAATACAATCACTATTTGAACATCTTTTCTTTTTCTCTTAAATTCTGTTTTTAAAGGGAGAAGAAACATTTGTATGAGAATGTTCTCAAGCACAGGCAGAAGTAGAACTTTAAAAATACTCTCTTTGCTGTGATTACTAATGTTTTGTTGACTTTGACCAAACATGTGTATCACACAAAGTTACGCCTGTGTAAGGAAAGAGTGGGTTTAAAAAAAAAAAAAGTCCACATCAAGAACTGTCTTTTAGAGCAGGAATGAGACCAATTAACTTTTCCACTTACTTATGCCAGTGATGTTTTAGCATTTTTTTATAGATCCCGCCCCACTCCCTGTCATCCCCTCCCAGAAGCTACAGAGCTGGTGTGCTATTTAATCCAGTTGTCTACACTAAAGTCCCGGGGCTCTCAAGGCATCAGTTTGAAGGACACTGGAAACTCCTCAGAATGTTTTTTCTTCTCTAGGAAGATTTTTCTAAGAACTAAAATGCAGAGAGCGGCTTTTATTATACCTTAAAATGAATAGCCTTTTAGATCTTAGATTTAGAAATAGTGCCCATCTGGGGGCTTCTTAATAATCATTGCTCTGAAGGGCTCCTTGAATGGATGAATGATGAAAAGAAGTCTGAGTGCTTGTCGAGGCTACTTAGAGAGGAGTGGACTCTGCTAGTAGCATCCTCGTGGGAGGATAGCTATGACCAGCACTGTAAACATAACTCATGAAGACCTGTTTCTAGAAGATCCTCTCACTTCAGGAGGATGAGTTGGGGTCTGGGAAGTAGTGAGACTGACAAGACTGACTGATTCTTGGGGACTTCCCTGTCCAGTGGTTAGGACTTTGAGCTTCCACTGCAAGGGGCATGGTTCCATTCCTAATTGAGGAACTAGGATCTCACATGCTGTAGCACAGCAAAAAGAAAAAAAAAAA
>SJYX01000999.1:764226-805118 GCA_006410675.1 Oreotragus oreotragus
GTTAGGTAACCTGCCCTTTGCATAGTGTCCACCTCATTTTAGAGATTTTCTGTGTCAGTATACAGCCAGTAACTGCATCCCTTCTAACCATCACACTGCATTTCATAGCTGGGCTGTGCATAATCTATTTAAGCATTTTTCTCTGGATGGATAGTTACATAGTTTCCATTTTTTTCCTTCCCCTGACCAAGCTGCAAGTAAACATCCTTGAACATCCCTGTGGGCTGGTAAGAGTCTCCCTGTGGGTCACAAGCCTGTAAGTGCTCTGTTGAAGGAAGTTCCCTTAAAATGTTACAGATGTTGCTAAACTGCCTTCCAAAACATCTTCGCTAAGACCACCTCCTAGTACTGCATGAGGTTGCCTTGTATTCACACTCTCACTAGATTATCAATTTAAAAAATATTTCCTGCTGGGCTTTCAGAAGCCCCCAGAACCCCAGCCAAAGAGCCCACTTTTTCCACTGACACAGTGGCCACCAGCTAGGTCTTCTTCTTGCTATCTCTCTCTCTAGGAATGTCCTCCCTAACCCCACTACCCCCAGTCCCTTTCCAAATCCTTCAGGTGGGCTGCAGCTCCCCCACCTCAGCATTTACCTGGATACCTGGGCCTCACCTCCTGCCTGGAGGCCTCCATGGAGTCCAGGCCTATCTAACTGCACTTTCCACTGCTTCTTCAACAGCACCTGTTTCTTAATCTAGAGCTTTTCAGGCTTACCCATCAAAATCTCTACCGGCAGGAGACAGTGAAAGCAGAACCTGGAATGTCTGGGGAGCACCATTGCAAGGCTTCCCCAGTGTCTCAGTGGTCAAGAATCTGTCTGCCAATGCAGGAGATGCAAGTGACATGGGTTCCATCCCTGGGTCAGGAAGATCTCCTGGAGGAGGAAATGACAACCCACTCCAGTATTCTTGTTTGGAGAATCCCATGGACAGAGGGCTCTGGCAGACTGCAGTCCATGGGGTCTCAAAGAGCCAGGCACGACTGAGCATAGCATAGGGAGAGGAAAATTTCTTTCAAATCCCTCGGTTTAAGATTCTAGTTTTATATTATAAATGTTTTAATACATGTCTCACCCCCATAAAACTGATGCTTCAGGAGATGCCCCACATCGATCCCACATTTCTGTGAAGTCCCTGGCACATCTGTATACCCAGGTAGAGAAATGCAATCTTAGTTTGATCTTCCTCACTACTCCCAGAGTTCTCCAAAAGAGACTCAGATGTAGACTTACCTGTCTGGTACAGGGAGGAAGTTCAGTAAATTCACTCAGTGTTTGGTGCACTTTCCCTCTCTTTGACTTGTCAGTTGGGGAGGTCAGGGAATTGCAAAGCAATTTCATGCCTTCACACTCCTCTAGCTTAGGCGCGCTGGACGACAGGTGGCGCCCGGATCTGCCTCACCGCGGAGCTTGTCCCGCTCCCAGCACCTGCTCCGGAGAAGGAGCCCTGGAGCGCTGTCGGTCACTGCAGTGTCTAAAGTACTGTTTCCCAGTCTCTGCACGTACACAGGAAGGAAGCTCGACTCTGGGAGGCGAGGAGCGGTCCCGGGAGGCTTCATCTCTGCTGTGCGCAGCTGGAGACGCAGCGGCGCCAGCCCCGCAGGAGAGCCGAGCGCGCCTCGGTGTGCACTGAGCCCCCCGCCCCTGAACAGCGATCCCAACTCTTGGCAGCGGCAGAAAACAAGTCTTATGCCACTTATTTATGAGCCTGCTAGAGAAGGAAATTGAAACCTCTTGGTGTGACTTAAAAGACATGGTAACAACTGCTATGTGATTTCTGGGAACTGGCTCCCCAAACTTGTTACAACACCGTCCTTTCCCCCCTTCACCTCTCCCTCACTGCCCCCCAACCCCACCCCCCGCTTGGCTTTTTACTCGCTGGAGGCAGGGGTGGGAGGTCAACAACTTGGGACAGAAGGATCAGAGGAGAAAATTCGTTTCTCTGAAGCCACCTAGGCTTAAGGCAGATGGCCAACTCAGTGTTTACCCAAGCAGGTCCTGGAAAGCAGTAGACTCTGGTGTATGTGGAAGGGGAGTAAAACCTGATCCTTTTCCTGACAGGGTGTGTGTGCTTCTCCAAATGTGGTCTACCCACCAGTGGAATCATTTGTGAAAAATGCAGATTACCGGGCTTTACTTCCATATAACAAATCAGCCGGAAGAGGCCAGAGGTGGTAGTCCATGGGTCTGTGTTACATTTGCGGGAGTAGTTATCTTCGGAGAAGGCAATGGCAACCCACTCCAGTACTCTTGCCTGGAAAATCCCATGGGAGGGGCCTGGTAGGCTGCAGTCCATGGGGTTGCAAAGAGTCGGACACGACTGAGCGACTTCACTTTCACTCTTCACTTTCATGCACTGGAGAAGAAAATGGCAACCCACTCCAGTATTCTTGCCTAGAGAATCCCAAGGACGGGAAAGCCTGGTGGGCTGCCATCTATGGGGTCACACAGAGTCGGACACAACTGAAGCGATTTAGCAGCAGCAGCGATTATTCTAGGGATTATCTCATTACCATCCACCCAAGTCTTTGAGGTAGGCATTTGACCCCCATTTTACAGGGGTCCTAAGATGATATAAAACTTTCCCAACCCAAACATCTTCCCAATTCTTAGCAAAGGTTCTTCTCCAGGAAGGACAGGGTCATTGGAAAACAGTTACAACTGAGTTTCTTGTCTGAGATAAGTAGAAACCCTTGCCTGGAACAGCATTCCTTAAACTACGGTTCTTGCACTGTGAAATTGAGTTAGTGGCCCACAGTTAGCACTATTTTAAGTGACCATCTAATTAGTAATACAAAATGAGAAATAGAGTACATTCTGTAAGCAAGTATAAACTTTATGAAACTTTTGTTCCTTATATCTGTATGCCTCAGTGGTTTTCAGCCGTGGACAATTTTGTCTCCTAAGGAGACGTTTGGAAATGTCTGGAGACATTGAGCAGGTAGAGGCCAGGGATGCTGCTAAGTATCCTACAGTTCACAAGAGAGCCCTCTCTCCACTCCCTTAGGAATAAATTATCCAACTCAACCCCTCAAGAAACCCTGGTATATGTATACCTATATATTGATATCTACATGTACTGGGTTGCAGTGTGCAGTGTTCCATTCTGTGGGTTGTAGTCAAAAACGCCTGAGAGCCCGTAGCCTAGAAGACTCCTTGGAAATCCAGGTCCTGAACCTAGTTCTGCCACTGAGCTTTGCTCGCGAGTCCCTAGTAGCATCTGTCCCTGCTCAGAGGATCTGAATGCACTATGTTTTCTCCTGGTTTGCCTTGACTGTCAGATCTCCCCAAATAGGATTTCTCCCAGGAGAGTTGGAGTGTGGACATAAGTAGCTTCAGAAGAGAATCTTCTGGGACTTCCCTGGTGGTTCAGGGGTTAAGACTGTGCACTTCCAATGCAGGGGTCTTGGATTTGATCCCTGGTCAGGAGACTCTGATTCCACACGCCGGAGCGGAGCTGCGAGAAGAGAACCCTCTAACACCCATTAACCCTGGTTCAGACAGAAGGTTTTCACTTTCCTGTTGGCCAGTTCTGAGACCCTTGGTTTTCCTTGTGTCCCCACACTGAGCTAATCACTAACACTAGTTGAACACTTTCTGTAAGCCCAACACTTTTCAATTCCATGCATTGGCTCATTTCTTCCTCATAGCAGCTGTGCGAAGAAGATTCTGTCATGGAGGTTTTACTAGTGTGGGAACTAAAGCTCAGAGAGGTTAAATCACTTCACTAGGACTGCACAGCTAGTCAGTTGCAGAGCTAGGGTTTGAACTCAGCCTAATGACCAGGCTATACTGCCACTTTCCAAGCTGTGTTCTGATTGGAACCTAGGCTTGAAACGTCTATCACACAGACAGACCTGGTAGGAGAGGACGAATTCTAGGCTGGGGCCAGGCAGTGTTTAGTCTTGTTCTGACTCTCCCCTTCATCAGCCATGTGACCCCGGAAAGGAACTTTTAGAGGTTCAGCTTCCCAGTCTGTCGGGTGGGGATTCCTGTACCTGCTAAGCCTGTCTTAGGAAAACTGCTCTGGGAACACTGTGGACATGGAACTGCTTGGGCCAGTCCTTTAAAGACACACCCTGACCAGTCCTTTAAAGACACCCACCCTGTCACCTCTTACCTCTTTGATATGCCTCTTCATCCAGGTTCTCATTTGCTGCCTCTTAGAGCCTCCTGTATCCATCAGCTTGGGCTGCCAAATAAACTCTACAGATGGGGTGGCTTAAACAACAGGCATTTCTTTCTCATAGTTCTGGAGACTGGAAGTCTGAGAGGAGGCATGAGCAAACCTCGTCCTTGGTGAGGACCCTGTTCCTGACTTGCAAGTGACTTCCCTCTCACCGCGTCCTCTCATGACGCAGACAGGATGCACTGGTGTTGCTTCCTCTTATAAGAGCACCCATCCCATCATGGAGGCCCTACCCTCCTGACCTCATCTAAACCTAATTACCTCCCGAAGGCTCCACCTCCTAACACCAGCACATCGAAGGTTAGGGCTTCTACTCGAATCCTTTCTCCCTGGAACTCCCAAAGCCCTTTATCTACTGGCCTCCAGTGGCAACGGCACTGGGTCCTTCCAAAATTCCTGTGTCTTCAGGGAATGTCCAATCTCCTCTTCCAGAGTGAACTTTTCACAAGACAAACCCTGTGTTTTATTTGCTTTTGTTTCGTTGGCTCCTGGCTTTGTGTAGGTGCTCAACAATCGCTTGTAGGATAAATGAAGGAACAAGTGGAGGAGTGAAGTACAGGTGTGAGTGGTTGCTGGCTTTCAGGTGGTGTTTGGCAGAGACACGAACGTGCTTCCAGCAGTAGCAGCTGGCACTACACGTGAGAACAGTCACCAGGTTTTTACACTTTCATCTGCTCCTGAGCTGTTCTGGAAGCTTCATACACAGATGCTGCTTTTCTGAATGAGGCCATCAGCAAGAGCCAATGCTCTTTATCTTACTAATCCCAGTGAAGTTGACTCCACAAATAGCTGTCTCTGAGGATTGTGCACTGAGGAGAGAACAAAAGTGGAATCATAGATTGGCAGAGCTTAGGGGCTGTCTTTAACTCAGTGCTTCTGATTGTCAGACAATAGACAGAAACCTAGAGAGGGGTGGGGACTTGGGGGCTGGGCTATGACCAGATGCCTGGCCTTCAGCCTCCTACCTCCACTGAGGGGTATATGAAAGCACTAACTATGAAAACACAGGGGTGCTGGGTAGGCAGGACCCAGCTGACATTCTTCAGATGCCACTTCCTACAGGAAGCCTTCCCTGACCAGGACTGCCCCTGGCCCAGCTCCCAACATCAGGTTAGAGGTAGGAGCCCCTGCCATGAGGTCCCCGAGCACTCCGTTCTGCTGTGAGAGCATTCTGACACTCATGGGAGGTAACATACATTCATTCATTCAAAAATATTCAAGCACCTACTGTATGGGAAGCACTATTTTAGATGCTGAGGATATAATAGTGAACAAAACAGACAGTAATACCCACCCTCATGAAGCTTGTATTTCTAGTGAGCATAGGAAGACAAAAAAACATGAAAACAGATAAAAATATATAACATGCTCAGTTTAGTCGCTCTGTTGTATCCAACTCTTTGCTACCCCATAGACTGCAGCATGCCAGGCCTCCCTGTCCTTCACCATTTCCTGGAGCTTGTTCAAACTCATATCCATTAAACTGGTGATGCCAGCCAACCATCTCTTGCTCTCTCATCCCTTTCTCCTCCTGCCTTCAATCTTTCCCAGCATCAGGGTCTTTTCCAGTGGGTCATATAACATGCTAGGCATCAATAAGCGCTGAATGATGTGGGTGGTGAGGAGGTCAGTTTTAAATAGGGCAGCCAGAGGAATCAGATGACCCCTGAGGGGTGGCATTTGAGGAAAGATGGAAAGGAGTTCCACATGGACAGAGGGAGAACTAGGCAGAGGGGTCAGCAAGGGCAAAGGCCCTGAGTAGGGAGCAAGGCTGTCCAATTTGAGGACCAGCAGAGGCCAGTGTGGCCACAAGGGAGTGAGGGAAGGGGAGGGGCCTGGGAGAGAACGTCAGAGCAGACTGAACATTTGTTCACTCCCCACTTCCCAACGCACACTCTTCAGTGAACTAAATAGGAAGACAAACACGGCCAATTCCTGGCTGTTGAGCTTCAGAAGGCAGGTCCCGGTACAAGGTGGGAGGACTGTGAGAGGATGCAAGTTCTTCTGAAGTGACATGACATTTCTTCATATCTTCACTCTCACCCTCAGCCAGCCTAAATAAAGATTCTGTGGACTGATGGGGTAGGATGAAGATGGTCCGAAAGGAATCTACTGAGAGCAGGTGGGGTAGCTGGAAGCTACCATGCCTGTTTCCAGGGCCAGGTGGAAGTCCACGCAGAATCTGAGCTGAGGATTGGTCGCTCTTTTCCTTTTTGGCATCTGCTGAGGCCCTCTTGGGGATAACAGGCAGGGTGAGGCCAACCTTCATCTGGAGAAGTGATGCTCAGTACTTTGCCTAGGTCCCATGCACTCCCCTCCCAAGGTCCCAGGGCACTTACCTATCACCTCCATGCCCCAGATGGTAGATGAGGCCTGATACTTGGGGTCTCACCAGGAGAGGATGGTGGTAGACACCACCCCACCCCAAATCCTGTCACACACATAAATGGGCTTCCTAGGTGGCTCAGCCACCTCTCATCCAGGCTGGGCTCCGGGAGGGCTCCATCTGTCTTGTATATGTTTCTCTCTTGATTTGGCTTCTTCTATATATCAAGAGAGTAAAGTCCGTTGAAATCCATGTGTCTGTTAGGAGATTTGGGTTGTTATGCTCAGTTTTCTCTGGTTTTTATCAGACTTTTAAAAGAGCTGTTAGTTTAAGAAGGTTAGGTACACGTAAGGTGGCCCACAGATATTAAAAATAATGGCCAATCTGGCCAAGCTCTTCTGTATTTTGTCTCATCCCAATGTGAGGTCAGTGCTAATTGTATTCACTATTTTCATGCAGGGTGTTCAGTCTCAGGCCTGAGTAGCTGGTTCAGACAGTGGAGATGGGCCTTGAACCCAGGTACATGTTCAGAGCAGCCCAGTGTCCCCTCCTCCCACTCCTTTATCACAGGATGCACTATCCCTAAGACACCCAGGCTTCCCTCACACACATATTCTGGCTTTGTCACTCTAGAATGTTCTATAACGTTATTTTTTAATTAAATTTCACTTTTCCTTTTAGTTTGGGTTGATCACTCCTTTGAGTAATATGTTTCTTCATGCTATAAGACACAAAATTCTTTTACTCTGTCATAAACTTGTGTCTTTTTCCCTCAAGTTGGACCTGAGTCCTAAAACCCTGACATCTGATGAATTGCACTGAATTTTTTTTCTTTGTCCTTTTACTCAGATTCTCTAAACTTCATATATCAAAGTAATGAATTGAATAACTAATACTCTGCGAATAGCTACCCTTTATTGGATGTTTTCCAGGTGACTGGCACGGTGTTGTTTTACCCTCATAATCTCTTTTGATCTTTCTACTATCCCTATGAAGTGAGTATTATTATTATTACTATTTTATAGTTAAGGAAACTGAGGTTGTGGCAGGAGTGGGATTTGAGCCCAGATCTGCAGGATTAACTACTGCCCTTGCCAAACCACTGCCCTCTTTACTTTAGTTGCTGTGAAAATGCATCCCCATGCACGCCTCAGGGGTGACAAATGACCCAGCAGTGGTTGGGTGGCTGGAGATGATAAAGTAGGGCTGCTTTACGGCCAGTTGTGAGGTCAGAGCAGAGAGGACCTGCTCTTTCCAAGGGCTCTTGATGAACTCATGGCTTTGGCTGGGGTACACCGCAGTGAGGCTTCCTGGCAAGGTCAGCATAATGGAGGCCCTGACTGGGGGCAGATCCGGAACCTAGCATTCTCTGGGGATGTGAGCCAGGGCTTGGTCAATTTTCCTTCTGGAAAGAGGTATGAGGCTGTCACTGCTATTTTGTGCTGCCTGGGTGGCCTCCAAACACCAATCATGTCTGAGGTCATTGGAACTGAGCAACTCAAGGAATACCTTTGGTGACTGTGGCTTCAGATACCCGAGGTCCAAATTATAACTTGCGTCTGCCTGGTGATTCACAGTTCAGTGTTTACACCACAGTGAGCTCATTGAATTCTTCGTGCTTCCTGCTGGGCTCTGATGATCGTGTCCATTTGATAGATGCGGAAACAGATGAGAAGAGGCAAGGTAAATTGCCCAAGATCTTGAACCCAGGTCCTGTTGACTCCAAGTCCCGTTCACTGGCAGTCTTCAGACTTCATGCTGTGGAGCCCTTGAGTGTTTGGGGCAGGCCAGGGAAAGGGCTGAGGAGGTGGAAGAAGGGGCCAAGGAGCTGAGCTCTGTCTTCCTTTTCCTACTTCACTCCAGGCCACACTTGCATCAGGATTCTGTGACAGACTTGTTTGAAATTTTTGTGTTGCTAAGAAAATATTTCCAGAGGACTCTCTCAAATGATACTTTCTTCCCTGGGAACTGGGTGCAGGCTCTTCCTTCCCCAGGACTCCCTTTCTTCTATAGTGGCAGGGAGATACCTGCTCTTTGTTGGAGAATATACTCAATCCCAAGGTGGCAGCACAAGGGAAGGGAAACGTACTGGACAGGGTTGCAGCAGGTCTTAGTCCTAGGTTAGTGTGACTTGGCAAGTTATTTACCTCACCCTCTGTATCTGTTAAGATGAGGACATTGGCCTACATAATTCTGAACATCCAGTTTCATTCAAGTCGCCAGTGAATCTGGGATATCATGCTTAGTTCATAGGATCTTAAAGAGCTGAGTCACTTGAAATTTGATGAACATGTAGTAATTTTTTTTGTATGCATTTTTTTTTTCCCCTGGAACGTGTACCTATAGCTTTCATCAGAGTCTCGAAGGGGTCTGTGATACAGAACATCTAGCATCTGAGGATTTTTTTTCTTTTTCTCTTTTTGGCAGATATGCTGGGGAATCATATTTCTCCTTAGGGAGGGGGCTAAAGTTATAAGAATGGTATGAGAAAGCTATTTGGAGAAAGGAAACAAGGGAAACTTATAAAGACAAGCAGAGCTAAAAGACGGAAGCTAGATCAATGAGTAAGAGCCTGTGAGCAAGTGGGCAGTACTATTTACGCTCCTGGATCCAGCCGTGCCTGATACCCCAACACTTTCAGCTAAATAAATGACTGCTCCCCCCTTCTTAAGGCATTTTCTATTTCAGTCATCTATAGAATAAATAACTGATGTGCTAATATCATTGGAATAAGCTACTGCCATTTAAAAAATTAACGAATCACAACATAGAAAAAGCACAGCAGGAAGAGAAAGGGATTGAGGGGGTTTCCTCTTAGGTTTTTTTTTTTTTTCAATTTCAGGGAAGAAGAATGCTCATTTTGTTCCCCATCCTTTATTCTTTTAGCAAACCAGAGCCTTTTAGAGGCAGAAAAGACCTTAGAATCAGTCTTGACATTACACAGATGGGAAACCAAGATCCAGAGGAGATGTGACTTTCTCAAGGTCATATACTAAATTGGAAGCAGCACTGAGAGTAGAACAGAAGTTACCTCCTTCAAGGTATGCTCCTCCTCTCCACAAATCTTTCCTCAGTGATTCTTTTCCCGGCAGGCTCTTCAGTTAGCAGAGCTTAGGAAAGTTCTTACACCCACATGTGTTGTATCCACACATGGATCCTTATCTTGTCCAGAAAATTCTGCAGTCTGGCTTTATTTTTCCAGTTCCATGGCACAGGCGAACAATGCAGTGTTTTGTCCAAAGATGCTGGAGGAGGTAAGGGACCCAAGCCCTCACAGGTGACAGGCCCACCTAGGTAGCCCCAGCTAGGATTGGGGTCCTGGGGATCTGGATCAGGGCAGGCATTGCCCACGGCAGAAGATTTACAACTGCCAAGGGTCAAAAGCAGACAAGCAGGATTTATAGGACAAGTCCAGGGGTCACTTTCAGCCACAGGGTTAGATTAGTGCAGCCCTTAAAGGCAGGAATAGCAAAGGCACAAACCGGGGCCAAGCCGGGGCCAGCACAGCCATGACCCATAGGGTACCTCCCCCACGAGGAAGGGCTCCCCGGGAAAGGAAGCGGTGCGCGGGGACCCTAAAACTGCCCGGGCGCCAGGGGCATGTTGCTTTTGAAGCCGGGCTGCCCGTTGGCCACGTCGGCTGCGGCCTCGGGGCCGGCGTCCCCGTCAGTCCCGGGGCTCCCGGGCTCGGCCAGGAGCTTGAAGGTGAAGAGGGGACCCGAGTCGCGGCGGCCGCGGCGGCCCGGGGGCTCGGGCGCGGGCAGGCTCAGGAGGGCGCCGGGCGCCTTCCACTCCGGGAAGGCGCACAGCTCGACGGGCGGCGGAGCGCCGCGGCCCAGGTAGCCGGGGCTCGGCGAGGCCGAGGGCAGGGTCCGCTGGCTGCCGCTCAGGCAGCTGCCGCTGTCGTCCAGCGAGTCCTTGCGCGACTGCGAGCGCTCCAGCGAGCCGCCGCGCGTCCACGGCCGGTAGGTGTAGCCGCGGCCGCCCAGGCGCCGGCGGCGGCGGCGGCGGCGGCGGCGGGCGCGGCACTGGCCCCCGAGGATGCGCACGAAGGCGCGCTTGAACTCCTTGCTGGAGCACGGGTAGATGATGGGGTTGAGGCAGCTGTTGAAGTAGCCCAGCCAGAAGACCACCTTGAACACGGCGTCGGGGGCCTTCAGGCTGGAGAACAGGGAGCCTGCAGGGGGAGGGGTGGGGTGGGCCCGGGCAGAAAGACAAACAGTCGGTGAGCAGCCAGACCCTCTCTTCCGCGCGACTTGCCCACAAACCCAGCCGGTGGCATTCCTGTCTCCTGCCTCCTTTGCCCAGTTCCTCTGTCTGGAATGCTGCCTTTCCATCTCAAAACACACGACTCCCATATACTTTAAGTCCGATCTCCATCTCTTCACCCTCGCCCATAAAATCTTTCCTGATTTAGCTAAAAAGGATTCAAACAACTGCATCTACAACGTTCTTAGGCTAGCGCTTACCACTTTGTTCGTGAATGACAATAAGAATAACCACACACAGCTCTTGTACAGCTGTTGGAACGGCAGTGTTGGCTCTTCAGCTACTAGTTTATCCTTCACAGAATGCTATGAAGTACTTCCATGGGAAATAGGAGATAAAGACCTAAAGGTGAAAGGCAAACCTTTATAAGGTAAAAGAAGACAAGGTAAAAGAGTCTTACCGATGGAGAGGTGAAGAAAAACGACTTTACACTTCAAAAAGATAAACTATGGGGCAAGAGTCGGAGAAGATATTTACAGTGTCTTAGGACTGTCAAGGGATTGGTATTTAGAGTATATTGCTGCTGCTGCTAAGTCACTTCAGTCGTGTCTG
The DNA here is from genome assembly GCA_006410675.1 of Oreotragus oreotragus. Classification (NCBI taxonomy): domain Eukaryota; kingdom Metazoa; phylum Chordata; class Mammalia; order Artiodactyla; family Bovidae; genus Oreotragus; species Oreotragus oreotragus. The sequence goes on from SJYX01000999.1 coordinate 775,562, forward strand.
ACTCTGTGCGACCCCGTAGAGGGCAGCCCACCAGGCTCCCCCATCCCTGGGATTCTCCAGGCAAGAACACTGGAGTAGGTTGCCATTTCCTTCTCCAATGCAGGAAAGTGAAAACTGAAAGTAAAGTCGCTCAGTCGTGCCGGACCCTCAGCGACCGCATGGACTGCAGCCTTCCAGGCTCCTCCATCCATGGGATTTTCCAGGCAAGAGTACTGGAGTGGGGTGCCATTGCCTTCTCCGTAGAGTATATTAGGACTCCTGAAAGTCAACAAGAAAAAGCATTCCTAGTAGAAATGTGGGCAAAGAAAAGGAACAGGCAATTTACAAAATAGAAAACTTGAGGGCTAATGAGCATATGCCAAGGTGCTCAAAATATTAGGCGGTCAAATAAAGTGAGAGCCACAGAGTGAGAGAACATATTTGTTACATTGGCAAAAATTAGAAAGCTGGATAGTGCCAAGTGCAGGCAGGGGTGTGGAAACATGGGGAGTCTCCTGCTGGTGGGGGACACAGGCTGTGAAGACCTGATCCCATTAAGTATACAGATACCGCCTGACCCAGCAATTTTGCTCCAGGGCAGGGATCTGAAAGAATTTTCACACAGGTCATCAGGGGCCATGTGTGACTATGCTCAGGGTGATGGTGTTTATGGTGACAGAGTTGGAAAACACTTGGGTGCCCCTCACTGGAAATTATGGAAAAGTGGAGTTTGGACATGCATAGCAGAGCAATTACACAGTACCTAAAAGTCCAAATAGCAATATGGAAAGATCTCAAATACCTTGTTCTTTGTAAAAAAAAAAATGTAGGAAACAGAATGAGCTTTATAACATAACATCTTTTAAGTAACACACCAAACAACCAAACTCATTTGCAATAACACTTTCAAGTTAAAAAATACATAAATGCAAAATGGGTGTCTATGGGTGAGGCAGGGGGAAAGGGGAATAGGGGACAGGAATAAAAAGAAGCGAATCACTAAAATAAGAGAGACGCCAGACTTAGACCTATGATGATGGGGTGCTGATAACTGAGAAACATGACTAACTTATGCGTCTGAATCGAGGTCCAAAAGCATTTAATGCAAAATTAAGTTCAAAACTATTTCCATTTTAAATACAAGGCAACTGAGACTTGGAGAGGTTAAATGACTTGCCTCAGGCCACATAACATGTTTGTAATATAGCTGGGATTTAAACTCAATTCTGTTTGAATATGAAACATTTTTGTTTGTTTGTTTTGAATGCTCTTAATTTCCCTTTGTGGAAAAATGAGATGCTATTAAAAAGCAAAAAGAAAAGAAAAAATATTTTAAAAGCACAAATAAACCTGCAATGTAGAGATACCACATTTTGGTACAAAAACTTCCAGATTTTTTTCCTGTTGTATATACTACACACGTAAATACATATGTAAATGTTTGCATATGTACATGTAAATATTGTAGATACATATACATATGTAAATGAATATATATTTGTTGTATATACATATGTAAATGTTTTAAAAATGCAGTTATACTTCACAGAACATTCTGTAACTTCAAACCATGTCCCTAAACCAGCCACTCCACCTGTAGCACAGTGACTTTCGTATTCCTGTCTAACCTCCTCTGTTACACTGTGAGCGTCCTAAGAGCCTGGTCTTTGGGATCACCTTTGAATCCATTTGAAGGAAGAGCGTATGAGTGGGAGAAATCTTAGCAAATTTCGAAATCCAACTTCCTCACTTGATCCATGGAGACACTGAGACCCAGAAAGTGGCTGAAGATCCCACAGTTGTTGCATAGATGCTGTAAGAATCCCAATTTTGGATTGCACTTGAGTTTTCCCCCTGCAGTACTTGACCTTCTTGATTATTGAGCTCTGGCTTGTTACAGGGAGCCTCCTGATTCTCTGCTTGGCAATAGAGGGATGGTGGCTGGCCAGGGTTCCTGCTGCAGGGTTAAGTCAGAGAGGGATTAAACTTGGAAAGGTTATCCACACTGTTGGATGCGCACCAAGCTGCTTCAGTCGTGACTGACTCTCTGTGAGCCTATGGACTTGTAGCTCACCAGGCTCCTCTGTCCATACGATTCTCCAGGCAAGAACACTAGAGTGGGTTGCCATGCCATCCTCCAGGGGATCTTCCCCCACCCAGGGATCAAACCCGAGTCTGCTCCATCTCCAACACTGGCAGGCGGGTTCTTTACCACTAGTGCCATCTAGTGTTAACTATAAGTATGCTGACTTCTCAACTCGGTTAGGGCTAGGTGAGGCCAATGAGGGCGCCACCTCGTGGTCTGACTCGTGAAAAGGTCTGCACCGTTGGTTTTTTGTCCCACTGTTGGCATCACCGACTCGATGGATGTGAGATTGAGCAAGCTCTGAGAGTTGGTGATGGACGGGGAAGCCTGGCATGCTGCAGTCCATGGGGTCGCAAAGAGTTGAACACGACTGAGCGACTGAACTGACTGTTCAAGATTATCCTTTGGATAGAAGGCTCCAGTGGAAATGCAAATATGACGTGTGGACCTCAGATATGCAGATGACACCACCCTTATGGCAGAAAGTGAAGAGTTACTAAAAAGCCTCTTGATGAAAGTGAAAGAGGAGAGTGAAAAAGTTGGCTTAAAGCTCAACATTCAGAAAACAAAGATCATGGCATCTGGTCCCATCATTTCATGGGAAATAGATGGGGAAACAGTGGAAACAGTGTCAGACTTTATTTTTTTGGCCTCCAAAATCACTGCAGATGGTGACTGCAGCCATGAAATTAAAAGACGCTTACTCCTTGGAAGGAAAGTTATGACCAACCTAGATAGCATATTCGAAAGCAGAGACATTACTTTGCCAACAAAGGTCCATCTAGTCAAGGCTATGGTTTTTCCCGTGGTCATGTATGGATGTGAGAGCTGGACTGTGAAGAAGGCTGAGCACGAAAGAATCGATGCTTTTGAACTATGGTGTTGGAGAAGACTCTTGAGAGTCCCTTGGACTGCAAGGAGATCCAACCAGTCCATTCTGAAGGAGGTCAACCCTGGGATTTCTTTGGAAGGAATGATGCTAAAGCTGAAACTCCAGTACTTTGGCCACCTCATGCGAAGAGATGACTCATTGGAAAAGACTCTGATGCTGGGAGGGATTGAGGGCAGGAGGAGAAGGGGACGACAGAGGATGAGTTGGCTGGATGGCATCACGGACTCGATGGACATGGGTCTGAGTGAACTCCTGGAGTTGGTGATGGACAGAGAGGCCTGGTGTGCTGCGATTCATGGGGTCGCAAATAGTTGGACACGGCTGAGTGACTGGACACGGCTGAGTGACTGGACAGATGGTAGTAAAATGGCCTAAAGGGGGTGTATCCTGAAGGATCAGCTTTTAAAGGATACACGAATTACAATAATACTAATAGCTAATATTCATCAGAACCATCAGTCACACTGTGTGTGCTTTATGCACATCCTGCACTAAACCCTTTATACCATTCACCTGTTTAATGATCACAATAATCTCTAGATGAAGGGATTATCGTTGGTCCCATATTATGAATCAGGACACCAGCACATGAGTGGTAGCTTTTTACATTTTTATACATTCATTCTTTCATTGGTTCATTCATTCATTCCACAAATATGGAGCTCTGCTAAGTGTCAGGCATGAGGCCAACCTGTGGGGATACAATTAGTGGTGTTTCTGTCCTGTGGCAGTCCACAGGCTTTTGAGGAGGCAGTTCATTGCATCGGAACACACACAGCATTATGATAGGGGCATAAATGCCATTCTCTCCTTCTGTGCTGTACGGCATTTCTCCCTAGGTTCTTCTTCACCTGCATCACACTGAAAGCACCTTGTTAGGGATAAAGATGGGCTGGAAGTTTATTTTTTTACAAAGCACTCTCCAAGGACCAGTGGGCTGAGCTGTGCTCAGCCAAAGGAAAGGGGGATGATGCTGATTTTCTCAGGGCGTTCACTTACAGCCACACTGTGAGCTTGGGCTCCCTGAGATGCCTGTTCCTCTGAGAAGAAGGTCATTCTTTGCCTTTAGCCAATTTAGGTAATGTGGCCTGGTGACTTGAGCTCAGAGTTTGGGATCACAGAGGCCTGGTTTTGCATCCCTTTTTTTTGGAGTATTGGCTGTTTGACTTTTGAAAAGTTAATTGGCTCTCTCAGGCTAAATTTTCTTATCCATAAATTGGGATAACATCTGCTTCATAGGATTATTCTGAGTACATGAAAATATCCATGTGAAAATACTTGATATGGGGTCTGGCACCTTGAAAATTGATAATGGTGGCCATTTTCCAAATATACAGTATCTCCTGGCCTATTCATTGCCATCCTCCAGGAACTCTGCTGATTAACCCTACCTGACTCAGAGTGACTCCTTTATTCTGTACCCCTCAGAACATATACAATCAGATCTTATTCTGTTATTTTATTGTTTGTCTGTTAATGTTGCTGAGCCATCCCAGGGCTGGCTAAGTCCTTGTTTACCGCCCAGACTCTAAACTCCTTCTGGGCAGAAACCATATCTTTATCTCTTTTCCATTCCAGGAAAAGAATATTTTTATTACATTTTATTAATATTTTATATTTTTATTATAAAAGTGACATGATGGAGAATGAATAGGGGGAGCACAGAGAATTTTTAGGGCAATGAAATTTTTGGTATGATACTATATTGGTATATGTCATTATACATTTGTCCAAACCCATAAACTGTACAACACTAAGACTGATCCCTAATGTAAACTATGGACTTTGGGTGATTATGTGTCAATATATGTTCACCACAGTACCTTCCTGTCAATTTGGATGTGAACCTAGAACTGCTCTAAAAAATTAAGGCTATTGAAAAAACCTCACATCCTTAAAAAGAGGGTTTCCCCGGTGGCTCAGATGGTAAAGAATCTGCCTGCAATGCAGGAGACCCAGGTTCGATTCCGGGGTCAGGAAGATCCCCTGAGAAGGGAATGGTAACCCATTCCAGTACTCTTGCCTGGGAAATCTCATGGACAGAGGAGATTGGTGGGCTATTCCAGGGGCCCCAAAGAGTCAGACATGACTGAGCGACTCACACACAATACACATATCTTCACAAAGCTAAAAATAGAGTTTCCATATGATTCAGCAATCTTATTTCTAGGCACATATCTGGAAAAGATGAAAACTCTAATTCAAAAAGATACCTGCACCCCAATGTTCACAGCAGCACTGTTTACAGTAGTCAAGACATGGAAGCAACTCAAGTGTCCATCACCAGGGGAGTGGATGAAGAAAATGTGGCAGGTGTGCGTGCACACACACACACACACACAGAGGAATATTACTCAGTCACCAAAAAAATGGAATGATGCCATTTGCAGCAACAGGGATGGACCCAGAGATGGTCATAGTAGGTGAAATAAGTCAAAAAGAGAAGGACAAACACCGGATGGGGTCACTTACATGTAGATCTAAAATATGACACAAATGGGACTTCGTTGGTGATACGGTGGCTAAGACTCTGCACTGTCAATGCAGGGGGCCCGGGTCTGACCCCAGGTCAGGGAGTTGGATCCCATGTGCTGCAACTAAAGCGCCTGCATGCCACAACTAAGACCCAGAGCAGCCAAATAAAGTGATAACACAAATGAGCTTATTTACAAAACAGACTCACAGACGCAGAAAAGAAACTTTCGGTTACTAAACGGGAAGCAGGGCAGGGATACATTGGGAGGAGGGGACTTACAGATCCACACTACCATATATGGCTAAGACTCTGCACTGTCAATGCAGGGGGCCCGGGTCTGACCCCAGGTCAGGGAGTTGGATCCCATGTGCTGCAACTAAAGCGCCTGCATGCCACAACTAAGACCCAGAGCAGCCAAATAAAGTGATAACACAAATGAGCTTATTTACAAAACAGACTCACAGACGCAGAAAAGAAACTTTCGGTTACTAAACGGGAAGCAGGGCAGGGATACATTGGGAGGAGGGGACTTACAGATCCACACTACCATATGTAAAACAAACAACAAGGATTTACCGTAAAGCACAGGGAACCATATTCAATAGAGTGTAATAAACTATAATGTAACAGAATTGAAAAAGTATATATACATATAGATATAAACAAATCACCTTGTTGTATACCTGAAAGTAACAAATATTATAAATTACCTAAACTTCTACTAAAAAGACCTGTCACATGAAAAAAATGACACCTGCTAAATTACACACTACAAAAACATCTATATAATATAGAGTGAAAATTCTTTCTCAAGTAGATAGGACCAGAGTTAACAGTTCTGTTTTTATCCTTTCAGATGGATTTTTTAAATGGGGTCATACACATACCTTTCCCCAAATTTATTTCTTCACTTAGAATATATAAAAGACATTTCCTCATGTCACAACATTACCTCCTGATGTCTGGATATATAGTGGTTCACTTAACTTTTTCCTGATAGTAGTCAAATAGGTGATTTTCAGTTTTGGGCTATTACAAACTGCAGTAATGAAAAGCCTCGTGCATCTTGTGTTTTTGCACACTTGAGTGTTTTTGCAGGGTAACATTCTTCATGAGGAATCACTGGGTAGGTTCCACATTTAACTCCTGACAGCTAGCCAAACCGCCTTCTGACTGGCTGTATCAATTTACTATCCCTTTGACTGTGTAATGAGTGTGATCTTTCCCCCACATCTCCACAACTTTGTGGTGTGGTCAGTTTTGAGTCCTCGTGTATCTGGGAGCTGAATAATGACCTTGCCCGCCCTCTTGTTCCATTTGCATTCTCCTTTATTTCGTCCTCCAACAGACCAGAATGGCTCTCCCACCTTGAGCAAGCCCTCAGTGACTTCTGACAGGGACTGCCCTTTTCTCGTTAGATTCTGACTCTTGGGATGGAATCCTGATTCTCTCACCAGACCCGCGACCTTGGGCAAGCTTCATACCATCCCTAAACTTCTTCAGTTTCCTCATCAGTAAAATGGGTCTAATAAGAGTATCACCTTCCCTGGGTTGTTTTGAGGATTGAACAAGATAAAACATGTAAAGCTCTTATTAGCTTGCTGGGTGCCAGGTTCCTGCCACCTAAATCAACTCTGCATTAATGCTAATTAACCAAATGATAATTATTCCTATAAACCACTCATTGGGCTAGAAATCTAATTACAGGAAATCGATGTTTGTTAACTTGATGTATCATTTTGGGTCAGTTGCTTTCCCTTTCTGGGCCTCAGTTTCCCTCCTTTAAAAATGTATTTATTTATTTTACTGAAATAGAGTTGATGGACAATATTATGTTAGTTTCAGGTTCAGTACCTAATAATTTGACGTAGTTTCCCTCCTTTAGTTGAGTGATTTGATCCAAGTCCTGTCCAGCCGTATTATTCACAGTCTCTATGAGGCCAGCGCCGGGGAAGGCAATGGCACCCCACCCTAGTACTCTTGCCTGGAAAATCCAATGGACGGAGTAGCCTGGTGGGCTGCAGTCCATGGGGTCGCTAACAGTCGGACAGACTGAACGACTTCACTTTCACTTTTCTCTTTCATGCATTGGAGAAGGAAATGACAAACCACTCCAGTATTCTTGCCTGGAGAATCCCAGGGATGCGGGAGCCTGGTGGGCTGCCGTCTATGGGGTCACACAGAGTCGGACACGACTGAAGTGACTTAGCAGCAGCAGCATGAGGCCAGCGCTAGAAGCCCTGCCCATCCCTGCTTTTCCAGACCCACCACAGAGGGGCAGTGCGGGTCAGGGACTGGACTGCCACACGCCTCGGATTCCACACATATTTCGGCCCCTTCCTTCCTCTCTCTACTGCCAGCAGCACAGTAGCCATCGGGATTAGGGGCTCTGTGTGCAACACCAGCATGCCCTGGTGGGAGCCAAGAGCCCTCATTAATTAGGGAAGGTGCCAAGCCTCCTCGGGCATGAAAGCATGTTGGTGACAGGAATTCTTTTTCCTCTGGGCACAAAAACAGACCACTGGGTGCTAGTGAAGATGCCAAGGGGCTTCCCTGATGGCTCAGTGGATAAAGAATCTGCCTGCAATGCAGGAGACACAGGAGACGTAGGTTCCAGCCCTGGGTCATTTGGAAAATCCCCTGGAGAAGCAAAGGGCAACCCATTCCAGTATTCTTTCTTGGAAAAGCCCTTGGGCAGAGGAACTGGCAGGCTATAGTCCATGGGGTCGCAAAGAGTCAGCCACAACTGAGCAATGAGCACGATGATGCTCAAAGAGGCAGCAAATACCAGTGGGAAATGTAGGTTCCTGGAAGCCCTCTCTCTCTGCTGGAGGTAAGGCCGGTGTCTGCTCTTTGCCAGGGTTACCAACTCTCAGTGCGTGTCCTTGAGCCTGGCTCCACATTTCCTGCCCATGAAATGTTCCCATGTGCCTTAGCCTTGCGTCTTAGCATCATGGCTTGGCAGAACTGGGAAACCTTCTTCCTTAAGGGAAGGTCAGTCAGGGCGAGTAACTTTTACAAGGTCACTTGGCTGGTGAATGGCAGTACGAGAGCCAGAACCTGTTCAAGTGTCCTTCACTTGATCCAAAACAGCGTTTATCGAGACAGTGGAGCTCAGTGGTTAAGGACCTGTTCAGCTAACACAGGCAGGTACACCTGGGTTCAAGTGCTGACCCTGACTTCTCAGCTGAGTGAACTTGGAGAAGCTGCTTGAGCTCTGTTTGTTGGGAAACAGGAATGATGATAATTCTTTTCTGAATGGATGAGTTGAACTTAGGCTTGGTAAGTGCTTGGCATGTTAAAAGTACTCAATAAGTACAGCTATTCAACTGCTGCAAACACAGTCACTGTTACTGCTGCCAATGCTGCTGTTGCTGCCAGCACTACTGCTATCAAGATGAAGGAAATGGAGAAGAAGACGAGATCTCCTGTGCAGAGCAGGTGTCAGGCCTCTCACCCTGCTGCTCTTCCCAGCACAGGCCCAGGGATAGGGCTCCAGGTGGTTCTGGAACTTGATGAAACTGTGTGTGATACTCATGCAGTTTTTTGGGGGAGAATCCATAGCTATCATGGGCTTGATGGGGTCAGCAACCCTCAAAGGTTTAAGCCTCACCCATCTCAAGTCTAGAGCTTCCTAAGCATCAGTCACTCTACTCCTTGGACCACCCATTACTTAATGTTTTTCTCTAAATCAACTCACTTTTGGTATCTAAATTTTTTTTTAAAAGAAAGCTTTTAATTACTATTTAAAAATCTGACTTATTTGCTATAAACAGTGCAATGGCAGAGAAAAAGAAGATGAAGACAAAACGTTATTAGTAGCTCTGGATGGCTCCATAGTGTAGTGTGTCTGAGCCTCCTCTCTCTTTTTCAAAGAGGGAGATTAGCTCGGTTGAGGGGTGTTGAAGACTTGCTGGCCTTAAACTGAGGGGCATTCATTCCTCTTTGAGGACCTGAGAAGTGAACAGGGAATATTTCCTCACTAGAGAACCCAGCCCCTGGCACATAATAGTGCTAAATAAATATTTGTTCACTGATTGACTGACTGAATATGTGAGTCAGTTTTTTGGTGCCATCTCTGGCTTGCATTTCAAGCCATCTTGCACATGACTCAGATCTGTAGTCATTTTGAGGAGTGTGGGCACAGCTCAGAGAATCCACTTGCAGGAGGCCCCATGGCTCCATTAGGGTGCCTCTTGCTAGTCTCTGAGGTTTTTTAAACAGATCAAATGAGACAACACCTCTGAAAGGGCTGGGAGGGTTTCAAAGCTTCACATCTGGGTGGGGCAAGTAAGAGGTAGAACTTGAGAGGAAAGGGATAAAGCAGCAAGCAGATGGTGCAGTGAGCCCACTCATATCACATGGGCTTGGCCTGCTGAAGGATGACTCAGAGGGATGGTGAAGTACAAGGTTCCAAAAGCTAAAGTGAAGCAGGATCAGCACAAGGAGAAGTACGTCTTGGCTGGACCATGGTCCGGGTGGGTCATCCTTAAAGTGCTATTCGACGAATCTGAACAGTGAATCCCCACTCTTCAAAACCACAAGGTTTGTTTCTGGAATAGTAGCTACTATGAAGATTCCCCGGGGGAAGGAAATGGCAACCCACTCCAGCATTCTGCCTGGGAAATCCCAGGGACAGGGGAGCCTGACGGGCTACAGTCCATGGGGTCACAAAGGAGCTGGATGTGACAGAGTGACTAAACAACAACAAATTCTGTGTCAGTCACTGGCCAAATGCCTAACCACCTTCACCCTTTTTAACTGCTTCAACCAGCTCGGTTGCCAAGACAGCTCAGCGTGACTGCACCCTGCCTGGCTCTAGGGGGCGCCATTCTGCCCACTTGGACTCCTTGGTGTCTGGGGGTCCAACCTAAGGGCACTCACTGGAGGCCACGACTATCACACTTGAGGGAAAGGAACTAGCTCCAAGTCACAGAGCTAATGGGGGCAGAGTTTGAATATGAATCTAGGAGGCCCTTACAGAGTCTGTTAATCACTTTCAATACAATTCATGGGGAAACAAAATACAAATGCTGATGTGTATGAAGGACTGGAAAAATAGACATGAAAGGAGACATCAACTGTGTTTATCCTTTGGTGTTGAAATTACGGGTGAATTTTTATTTTCTGGGCTTTTTGGTGTTTTCCAACATTTTCTCCATAAACACGAATTACTTTTGTAATTGGGAAAAATCCAATGAATATTATTTAAAAGACAAAAAAATGAACCAAAATACACTTTTTAAATGTCCTATTTAAATATAATCCACATGACAGTTCTTTGAGCAAAGTGGGATTATCCGTACTTTTCAGATGAAGAAATAGAGCTGTAACTAGAAGGCAGCACTTAAGGCTCTCTACAGGAAAAGGGGGGAGGGGGGTTGAAATGAGACCTTTTGTTGTTAAGCCCAGCAGCCTCCTCTGTTAGTTCCTGATGTGTCTGTGGTCCCCTGATTCTCTTACTATGGACCGTGTAATATTCCTTCATTAAATATTGGTTGAAGGAATGACCAGCGGGTGGGGATTGCACCAAGGCACAGAGAGATGCAGAGCATCATTTGTCTGGTCCCCCCAGGGCTGGGTGGTTTGTAACATCCTTCTGAGTTCTGACAGTCTGGATCTCTAGGAGTATAAATTTGATTTGACTTATTTTACAGTCAGCATCACACAAACAGATGACCTCAAGGGAGCCAGTGGGTGGTAAAACCATTTTGATCAGCTTGTAAATAGAGTGGAACTCCTCCCTTTCAATGGGCTGTTATTAGGAGCATTTGGCTACACCTTCAGCCAAGCCAAGTCTTCCCAGTGCAAACAGTTTGCCCAACAAAAACAAAACAAAAAATGTCAAATACTAGTTACTAATTCTTTCAGCATTGAGGAGGTTTCCTTGGATTTGGAAATTCCCTTCGAGGTTTTTCCATTTTCATTTGCCACTTAACCCTGGAAATAGATCACAAAATTGTCCAGCAAATACAATATCCTCAGGGCCAAACAGACCCATGTTAAGTTTTAAAGCAAATGTTGAAAACAATAATAATCACCAGAGCCACCATTTAGAATGAACTAAGAAACAGTTATTAGGTACTATGTTTACAAACATTCTCTCATCCAATCCTTCCAGAAGCATTGCTATTATTATATTTCATTCTATGGATGAGGAAACTGAGGTTTAAGAGATGAATGAAGTCACATGTCTAGTAAGAGGCAGAGTTAAGATTAAAATCTAACTCTAAAGTCTGGGTTCTTACTCATTGCTTAATAAAAAGAAGCTTCTATTCATTTCTTTAAGCACTAGGCAATTTCCCCGTCAACTGGAACAATCTTTCTCTTCACTAAACTGTGACAGTATTTTATCTGAAGCTAAAATATGGCATTTATCACTCTCTATCTTGAATTACAGTTGCTTGGGGCTATGCCTCATCTCAGATTAGACTGTGAGCTTCTAGAAAAGAGAGTTCATGTCTGATTCTCCTCTTTCTCCTCAGGGCCTCGCACAGTGCCTGACACAGAATAGCCACTCAGTCAACATGTGTTGCAAGAATAATAATTAGTAATAAAGACGGCAAGCCAAAATACGTTAGCCCTTGGCTACTCAAGGTGAGATTCATGGATAAACAACATCAACATCACCTGAGTGCTTGTTAGAAATGCAGAATCTCAGTGATCCAGTGAATCAGAATCTGCTGTTTAACAAGATCCTGAGGTGAGAAGCATTGCCTTAGTCCACATTACAATTTTATTTTAAAAATTGTTTTCCTGGGTATCTTGGCATTCATGGATGAGCAAAGGCTGGACCGAAAGCCACCTCAACATGGGACTGAGTTCCTTGTCCCAAACCCTCCAGTGGCTCCTATAGTTTATATGATAAATTTCAAACTGTTTAGGTTGGAATTTAAGACCTGTTCAACCCAGCTGCAATGGACTGATTCTTCACAACATAAGAGTTGACTTTTCTTGCTCTTTTCGTTTCATCTACTCCGTCCACTGATCTGAAATGTCGGTTCCTTTCCCCTCCTCCTCTCCATCCCTTCTAGGCCTGGCTCAAATTCCTCCATTTCATAACCTCAGCCCACAGTGCCCAGGATCCTCTGAAGTGTGAAAATAGAAGGAAGGGGCAGGCTGTGAAGACCTGCTCAGATCCAGGTAACTGACAAGCTTAGCTAATCTCACTCTCACAGTGAGGCAGGAGGGAGAAGTGGGTTCTGTAATTATCATCTTAATTTAGAGATGAGGAGATCAAGTCTTCATGTGTATGGAACTCACTCAATGTTACACAGCTGCTAAACTGTAGAGCTGGGATTCAAACCCAGCTCTGCATGAGCTTCCCTGGTGGTTCAGACAGTAAAGAATCTGCCTGCAAGGCAGGAGTCTTGGGTTTGATCCCTGGGTAGGGAAGATCCCCTGGAGAAGGGAATGGCAACCCACTCCAGTATTTTTGCCTGTAGAATCCCATGGACAGAGGAGCCTGGAGGGCTACAGTCCATGGGGTCACAAAGAGTCAGACACGACTGAATGACTAACTTCACTGTCCCAAAGCTGGGCATTTTTCGTAACAGACAATACAGCCTCTGAACTCTTAAAATACTTCTTAAGTTGGGGGAAGACCAGAATTATTTACTTTCTATTTGTAATGGTGTCTTTATCTGGCCATTAAAACACAGAAACCAAGAATTTTGTGGCACTGTACCTCAGTGGTTCTTAACCTAGGCATTCTGGTTATGCAAGTGATTTAGCACTGCATAATTTCAGGAGTTCACAGACTCATTGAATCCCATCCATGGGTGCCCAGGAGATGCAGTCACCAGATTAAGAGTCTCTGCTATTCTCTCCACAGGATTCCATCACAACAGCTGCTGAACTTATTTATCTAAGAGTCTGTCTCCCATGTTCACGAGCTCCTCAAGGCCAGGGTCAGTCTTACTCGTCTTGTTTTTCTATCACCAAACACAGAGCTTGGGTTATAGTGAATGCGTAAAACTATTTGTTGAGTATCTATGTGATTCATGGTAGGTGTGGGGTGATTTTCTTGCTTATAATGTGCTTCCTTCCTCTTCTTTATTTGTTTAAGTGGTACGTACTGGGACTTCCCTGGTGGTCCAGTGGTTAAGAATCTACCTTCCAATGGTGAGGCCATGGGTTTGATCCCTGGTCAGGGACCTAAGAGCCCACACGTCATTAGGCAACCGAGCCCATGCACTGCAGAGTCTGTGCACCATGACTACTGAGCCTGCACGCTCTGGAGCCGAAAGTGTGGCTCACACTGTGAACCACGCTCTGGAGCCGAAAGTGTGGCTCACACTGTGAACCACACGAGAGAAGCCGGTGTGCTGCAACAAAGACCTGCCGCACCCAAGCAGGTAAGTATTTTTCAAAGGTAACCACAGGCCAATGCCCAGTTCAGTTTTTGTCCTCTTCCTGAAATCTTTCCTGACTGCTCCAGGCCTCTTCTCCTGTATTTTCCATCAAAACACAGGCCATGTCACATAGATCAATATGGAATGTCATTCTTAAGTGCCATTTGTCTCTTTAGACAGCATCAGAGCTGTTTGGAGATGGAGTCTGTCCTATATTTCTAGCGCAGGACTGCGGATCAGGTCAGGGACATCAATTGCTCACCGGCTAACTGATGGACCCATTCCCACTTCAAAGAGGGAAGCGACCTCTTGGCTTAGGCCCAGAGTTGGGAGCAGACGGGATGGAGTGGTTTCTGTAGCATTTCAGGGTCTATCCTTGATGCCAAACTGAGTGTGTTCCACACTTTGACCTTAATGGCAATTTCCCAATAGAACCCTTTTAAAACTGAGCATTGATGGGATCTGTGTGAAGAAAGCCATACGACTTTATGAATGGACATAAAAGGAAGACGTGTAAAGGGAGAGGCAGAGCTTGCTTTAGTCTGTTGCTGTTGTTCCGTTGTTAAGCCATGCCCAATGAGACCCCATGGGCTGCAGCACGCCAGGCTTCCCTGTCCTCCACTATCTCCTGGAGTTTGCTCAGACCTGTGTCCACTGAACTGACGATGCCACCCAACCATCTTGTCCTCTGCTGTGCCTTCTCCTCCTGCCCTCAATCTTTCCAGGCATCATGGTCTTTTCTAATGAGTATAGAAAGTCTCTATCCAAGACAACTTCAATTCTCCTTGAATTCATCTGTAAATTCAAGACAATCTCATTAAAATACCATCAGGGTATTTTTTAGGGACTGGGTGGGTAGAGAGAAGAACCTAAATGATCCCAAACTAAATATATGGAAGAATATAGATGATAAAAGAATAACCATGAAAAAAATATCCAGGTTAGTTAAAACAAGTAAAGAGGAATGACAGGAGTGGTGTGTGGAAGCTTACCTGTATAGATAGTAAAACGTACCAAAAAGTCATCTCACATTATAAAAGTATTTTAAAAACTCTAGGGCAGGAAGTGCAAGAAAAGGCAGATAGATCAATGCAATTATATAGTTTATAAACAGAACCAAATATCCACGAGAATTTGATATGTCATTTCAATGCTTGTGGGAAAAAAGATTATTCTATAAGTGGTGTTGGGACAACAGCCTAGCTATTTAGAAACAAAGCTGGATCCTTACTTTATTTCTCACATTAAAATAAACCCAGATGGATCTAATATATTAACTATTAAACATTATTTAAAATATCAGAAGATATAGTAAACATTTTTATATGATTTTGAAATAGGAAAGACCTTTTTAAGCATGACAGGAGTTCAGGATCTGTAAAGTACTGCTGTATTTGCCTGGACATTTCTATAAGGTCACAAACTTTGAAAACAAAGCTATAAGAACTGAGAGAAACATTTGTAACTCAAATAACAGTAAAAGCAATAATATTTCTAATACACAAAACTCTCTTTCAAATCAAGAAGAGAAAAAGTTCAATAAAAACAAGGAAACCATATGGATAAGCAAATAACAAGAGGAAGTACAATGGGTAGCCAGTGAACTCATGAAAACACCATAAAATTCCTTTACCAAGCAAATAATACAAATTAGGAAGCTGCAAAATAGTTCAGGTCTATTAGTTTGGCAAATATATGAAAGATTTTCATACATTCTATGTGGGAGTGCAAATTTTGGATAAAAAAACTGGTGTTATCTAATACAATTAAAATGATCTTAGCTTTTGCTTTTGATGTAAATACTCCACATCTAGGAATATATCCTACAGAAGTACGCATAAACAGAACAAAGGTAAAAGTACAGAGGACTTCCCTGGTGTTCCAAAGGCTAAGACGAACGTAGGGGGCCCAGGTGTGATCCCTGGTCAGGGAACTGAATCCACCCGCCGCGACTAAGAGTTAGCATGCAGCAATGAAGATCAAAGATCCTGTGTGCGGCAACCAAAATCCAACACAGCCAAATAAATAAATAAATATTTTAAAAAAGTACAGGATACTCCAGGAATGTCCCCCTCCAGATGGGAAATTACCTACATTCTAGCAATAGGGGATTGTGAAATAAACCATGAAGCATTCATGCATTGAAAAACCATACATTTATTAAAATGGTAAGCTAGGTCTACCTGGAACGAGGCTCATGACCCAGCTAAGTAGAAAAAAGCAAGTTTCAGGAAAGAAAGTCTAGTACGGTCTGATTCTTGTAAAAAAAAAAACATGTGTGTGTGCACACATGTGTGCATGTATGTGGGTATGTGGCTGTGTGTATGTTCATAGGCCTTCCCAGGTGGCTCAGTGGTAAAGAACCCACCTGCCAATGTAGGAGGCGCAGGTTTGATTCCTGGGTCGGGAAGATCCCCTGGAGGGGGGCATGGCAATCCACTCCAGGATTCTTGCCTGGAGAATTCCATGGACAGAGGAGCCTGGCAGGCTACAGTCCATTATGGCTGAGGAGTTGGACGGACATGACCGAGCGACTGAGCACATATACACGCATGTTCATAGAAAAAATCTGGGTGGAAAAAACTTCGTAACGGTTATCTTTGGAGGAAGGCTTTAGGGGAAGATTTTCACTTTTTATTTAAAATGATTTTTGCAATGAATAATCATTACTTTTGTAATTAGAAATAGGGAGAGAGGGGAGATGGGAAAAGGAGAGAGAGAAAGAGAAGTTGAAAATATTAGCAAAAAGAGCCAGCCTAGGGCTAAATAGCTGACTGACATTTATGCACAGTCATCACATTTCTGGGCCCCACTTCCTCATGTGTGAAACAAAGGGGTTGCATTAGCTGCTCCCTGCTTCTTGGATTCTCAGCTGTGTTCACCCCACTGTCGAGGTGCAAGGGAGACTAGAGGAGAAGGCAGGAATATACCTGTGGCCAGAGTGCCTTCGAGCCTGTAACAAACAGGCAGCGAAGTACTGGAGCCTGCCCTCTGAGGAGCAGATAGCTTGCTGCCTGGCCGAGATGTTCAGAGCAGTGGGATGAAAGGCTCCAGAGGGAACAGGGACCATTACTGGCCTTGGGGAATCAGGTGGTAAAATGCTGAGATGGGACCACTTAGGCCATCAGGCACTGTGCGATGCCTTTCATCCCTTCTCTGAGCAGCTGTCTGCTGACCCCCACTGCCTTCCTCTTTCTGACCCATCCCTCTGTTCTGTCCTTTGGCTGGTGGGAGTCCAATCTTATCTGCTGGCTTGCTGGGTCCAGGCTGGGACCCCTGGACAGCTCTGCGTCTCCTCTCCACTGGTCTGGCCTGGTTTAGGACGCACTCCTCCAGAGGGGACCAGATACGGGTGTCACGCCTCCCTTATCACCTGCGGCCCTCAGGGTGCATGGTGCCGGCCCACTCTATCTAGGACGTCTGGCCTTCTCACCAGAGCCCTCGCCTCTCTTTCTGTATCCCAAGGGCCAGGGACATTGCTGGTGTCATGAATATTGTATGATGAAATGATTAGTCTTTGCTGCTGAATACGTGCTGCTGTCCAGATTTCAGCAAATCCTCGTCCTGCTCCTCAGTCCAGGTTCACAGACCTGCCATAAAAGGACTCCCAAACTGCTGCCCTTTCTCACAGCTCAAAGGCTTCTCGCTGCTAGGAAACTTTGCAGATGCAAGTGCCTAGGAGACCGTTCAGAGCTCAACTCAGAGATGGCCTGTAGGCCAGAGAGCTGGCTGGGCTTGCTGAGACCCTGGAAGAATGTTTTCTGAGAATTCCCGTGAAGGGACAGGATGTATTTGTTCGGTATTTACTGCCTATGCTGTTTATATACATATGTAGCCCTGGCATAAATTGGAGCCTTTCCTCCCCTTGAAACCTAGGCAAGGTGATCTTGAATGTCCCTTTTCTGTAACCCCGGGATGTCTGAAACTCTCCCTCAGTGTTCCTGGCTCCTGGGTGGGGCAGGGGGGATAACTTCATCCCTGTCTCCCCTGTTTCTTGGCTCTATTTCCCTAGATGCCTGCTGTGCTTATAGCACCCTGAAGCAGTGAAGAGGAAAGTCACCTGCACCAAGTATTTAAAGCAGTGCTCAGTGCTGGGCTCCTTGCCCCTCTCCTTGCTCTCTCTCACCTCAACTCCTTTCCTCCCACATTGCTTCAGGGGTTCCAAATTCTTATTGTTTTTAGAGCAATAATTTCTGTTCTCTCTTCTGGTAGCTTTGGTATCAGCATTATTGAGGGCAATGAGGAACACAGGATGTGGGTAGTGATGTGAGGAGATGGATTTCACTCTCCACCTTCAGCTCTAATTAAGATATTTTCTTAAAGACAGTTCCTTTCCTCAAAGAACCATATTTTCAGAAAATACAATTTCTTCACCTCTTTCATGTAAAGAAATACTTCTTTCTCAGTTTGATGTAGGTTTTTAGGTTACTGCTTGCAGTGGGAGGGCCCCAAACTTTGATCCACTTCACAGAGTCTTTATTGAACAACATCTCCTAGGTGTCTGGAACTGGTTGAGAATTTAATCCAGGAGATTAACACTGACTGGGAAAGCAAGGAGATTTAAGCCACTGAGTTTAAAACAATCATCATGCCCATTTTATGGATGAAGAAAACTATGGTTTAGAGCAATTAAAGATTACATAGTGGTGGAGATAGGATTCAACCCCAGGCATAATCCCAGAGCATCTGATCTTTCTGCATCTCAGTGCTGATTCCCACAGACCAGAGACTTGCTATTTCCCTGGAACATTCTTTGTGAAGGGGCCTAGAAGAAAACCAGGAGATGCTGGTTACTTGCCAAAATGGAGAGGTGTTTGTGGATGATAGTTTGGGAAAAGGTCATTAGATTTTATGCTTCCCTGATGGCTCAGGTGGTAAAAATCTGTCTGCAATGTGGGAGACCTGGGTTCGATCCCTGGGTTGGGAAGATCCCTTGGAGAAGGGAATGGCTACCCACTCCAGTGTTCACACTGTAGAATTCCATGGACTGTATAGTCCACNGGTCATTAGATTTTATGCTTCCCTGATGGCTCAGGTGGTAAAAATCTGTCTGCAATGTGGGAGACCTGGGTTCGATCCCTGGGTTGGGAAGATCCCTTGGAGAAGGGAATGGCTACCCACTCCAGTGTTCACACTGTAGAATTCCATGGACTGTATAGTCCACAGGGTCGCAAAGAGTTGGACATGACTGAGCGACTTTCACTTCATTTCATTAGATTTTGCTACTTTCAGAGAAATTTCGTGCAAAACGGATTCCATCTTTGCAGATTTTGAGGAGACAGGAGCTGAAAAGACAGGGAATTGCTTCCCCTTTGTGCGTGAGGGTATAACAGCATTGGGGCAGGTGTGTTTCTGGGGGCAGGTGTGTTTCAGAGAGCTGGCGACCTTAGACTATTTAGTGCTTGAGTAGGGAGGTCTGATGTCCTACGCAGTGTCCTGATCACAAGGAAGGTGGAGACGTTGGGGTGACTCTCGTGATAGCTAGAAATGGACTCAATCCTTATGATGTTGCCCGAGAAGATACAGAAGATGGTGGTGATCTGAACTTAACAATAACAGTGATAATAGCCGTGACCATCTACCAGGAGCATATAAGAGACAAGGGCTATACTGAACCCCTAACATGCATTATCTCAGTACCCAGAACAACTCGGTGTGGGAGGCACAGTTACCGTCCCCCTTTTACAAATGCGGAAACTGAGGCTTGGAAGAGAAGTTACTTCTTCAGAGTCACAGAGATATTAAACAGCAGGGCCTCTGCTCTCCTATCTCTTGCCGTTTGGACCTGGTGAGAAAGGCCACCAGAATAACAAGGACTAAAGGGCATTTTAAAAAGCGGCGCAGATTCCACAAGAGGATACAAGAGGGTGCAGGGGAAACAGAAGAGCTATGTTGGGGTGCGAATATATTAGTTTTCAGATGACTCATATTCCCAGCCAAATCCAGGAGGAACTGTAATTATTTAGAATTGAAAAGTCATTGTCTGTCAGCTCCTGGCCTTGTGAAAGTAAGCTCCAGGGACCTAAAAAGGTGAGGGGTAAAGGGACATTTAACCCGCAAACCCTTCCATCACCTGCAATGATGAGAACAAACGTGAGAGGACAGGGCCTAGGATGAACAAAAATTAATAAACAGAGATAAAAAGAAAGAGCTAAGCCAGAAAACAAAAGGACAGAGCAGCTCCCTTTTCATTACCACTCCTCCTCATGTTTCTGACAATAATATGGTTGTCCTGTGCAGAATAAGACCTCCAAGGTGGCCACGGACAGGCAGCAAGGACAGGGAGCCCAGGGTTCAGCCTGAGGAGCTGCTGCAGCCTCCGTGTGTGCCTCCTGGTGGTTTGGTGGCCCCAGCCTGTCTATCCAGATGGAGCTAAACCTTCCACTGGGTCACCCCAAAGGGCAGTGCACTCAGGAGTGCTGATTCCTCTGTCCCCCTCCTTCCTTGAAGGCTTGGACCAGATGTTCCACCTCTAATTCTGAAAATGCCACTGAGCCTCAAAACGGCCCCCAAAGCATGTGCTCTGGCCAAAGGAAGTTCCCAGAAAAAACCTTCCTGGCAGAGCGGCATCACGGCAGATGGATGGGCGAGATCCCGGCCCTCATGCTCCCCTCCCCTCTTGTCTTCCTCCACTGCTGGTGATAAGAGAGGCTTGATGGATCTGGGATGAGGTTTTCCAAACCATAAAAGAGCAGGATGCTAGGGGAGATCGTGAAAGACACTGGTGTGTGAAGAAGTGCATTTGGCAGAAGGAGCCCAGCCTTGTTCTTCGGAGGCTGCTGAAGCGCAGGAATGGGGGCAGGCCAGGGCTGGCCTGTCCATCTGCTCTGAGGTCCTGCTGGTTTGGTGGAGGACAGCATGACCTCAGAAGAGAGTTTTGACCTGGGTACCGCCCCTCCACAGGGCAAATGGACCATTATTGTGCCTGGGCATTTTATTCCAGCTTCTTCTGATCTGGTTCCTTACACTGCAGGACTGTTAAAAAGAATCATCTGGTCAAACCAGCATTTGACGAGGTTCATTAGCCCCGTTTTTAGTTTTAGTTTCACCGAAAGCACAGGAGTCCTTACTGGTGTCCGTGAATTCCCAAAAAACACAAGGTCATCTGATGTGCATGTGTGCATTTTCTGTGTAGCTGCTTTAGAGCTTCCATTAGATTCTCAAAGGGGCCCATGTACCAAAAAAAGGATAAGAACAATTGGTTTAAAGAAAATCAATGTTTTAATTGGAAACCAGGTTGCACACATGCTCTAAAAAGCATGAATAAGCTATCAGAAGTCTGGACTTTATTTCTCTAAGGACAACACAGATTAATAATGCCCAGTGCTGGCGATGATGCAAGTGACTGGGCATTCATATCCTGATGGTGGAAATATGAATTGGAACATGCTTTCTAGAGGGCAATTGGGCAATATGACTCAGAGATCTTACAATCTGATGTATTTAGTTATCCTGAAATTACAGTCCTAAGAATTTATCTTAGTGATTAAGGGCACTGCCTCTGGAGTCATTATCTATGTCATTGTTGGCAAATTACTCAGTCTTTCTAGGCCTCAGTTTCCTCACCTATGAAAAAAAGTTAAGTTGCTCAGTCATGTCTGACTCTTTGCAACCCCATGGACTATAGCCCATCAGGCTTCTCCGTCCATGGGATTCTCCAGGCAAGAATCCTGGAGTGGGTTGCCATTTCCTTCTCCACACCTATGAAATGAAGGTAATGTTATTTATTCATAGGAATCTTGGGAGGGTTAAACTTGATAATACAAATGAGGTACCACCTCATTAGAATGACAATCATTAAAAAGTCTACAAGTAACAAATGCTGGAGAGAGCATGGAGAAAAGGGAAGCCTCCTACACTGTTGGTGGGCATGTAAGTTGGTGAAACCACTATGGAAAACAGTATGGAGGCTCCTCAGCAAACCCAAAATAGAATTACCAGGGACATATACCCAGACAAAACTACAATGTAATTCAAAAAGATACACACCCCCCCATGTTCACAGCTGCACTACTGACAATAGCCAGAACATGGAAACAACCTAACTGTCCATCGACAGATCAACGGATAAAGAAAACGTGGTATTATACAATGGAATATACTTCCCTGGTGGCTCAGATGGTAAAGCGTCTGCCTATAATAAGGGAGACCCTTGTTCAGTTCCTGGGTTGGGAAGATCTGGAGAAGGAAATGGAAACCCACTCCAGTATTCTTGCCTGGAAAATCCCATGGACGGAGGAGCCTGTAGGCTATAGTCCACGGGGTCTCAAAGAGTCGGACACAACTGAGTGACCTCACTTTCACTTTCATACAATGGAATACTACTCAGAGGTTTGACAGAAAACAACAAAAGTCTGTAAAGCAATTATCCTTCAATTAAAAAAATGAAATAATGCCATTTCCAGCAACATGGATGCAACCATAAATTATCATACTAAGTGAAGTAAATCAGAACGAGAAAGACAAATACTGCTTGTATGTGGAATCTAAAACATGGCACAGATGGACCCATCTACAGGACAGAAACAGACTCACAGACATAGAGATCAGACTTACGGTTGCCAAGGGGGAGGAGGGGGAAGAGGGATGGCGTGGGAGTTTGGCATTAGCAGATGCAAACTAGCATATAGAGAATGGATAAACAACAAGGTCCTACTGTATTGCACAGGGAACCATATCTAGTCTCCTGGCATAAACCATCATGGAAAATAATTTTTAAAAAATGTATACATACATATGTGTATAACTGAGTCACTTTGCTGTATAGCAGAGAGGTTCACAACATTGTAAAGCAAGTATACTTCAATAAAAATCAATCAGTAAATAAATACAGGTAAAATGGTTAGTACAGAATCTGAGTAATAAATGGTCAATAAATGTTAGTTATTATTTATATATAAGAATTTCATTGCCACATTATCATAACTAAAATTTTGAACCAATCTCAAATATTCAATATAAGTGTTTGGTTTAATGATCCATATATCTCAACCTTTAAAGATTAAATTAGTGAATATGTTTGGAAAAATGTTCGTAATAGTAGGTTTCAAAATAGCATGTAGGGTACCATCCCATAGAAAAATGGCTGAGTAAATAAATATACATCAAACATTTCAGTGGTTATGTGTGAACAATGGCATTTTATTACCTTTTTGTTTTTCTGTATCTTCTAAAAATGAACAATAAGACAAAACTAACCCAATAAAGGAGAAGGCAATGGCACCCCACTCCAGTACTCTTGCCTGGAAAATCCCATGGACGGAGGAGCCTGGTGGGCTGCAGTCCATGGGGTTGCAAAGAGTCGGACACAACTGAGCAACTTCACTTTCACGTTTCACTTTCATGCAATGGAGAAGGAAATGGTAACCACTCCAGTGTTCTTGCCTGGAGAATCCCAAGGATGGGGGAGCCTGGTGGGCTGCTGTCTATGGGGTCGCACAGAGTCGGTCGGACACAACTGAAGCGACTTAGCAGCAGCAGCAGCAGCAGCAACCCAATAAAAGTTACTTATATGAAAAATAAAAACAGATGACTAATCTTAGTTGAGAAATACTGCATGGCCTTGAGTGATTATTTCTGTGAAGTTTCCTTTCTTTGTGTCTAAAGTGAGAGCTGTGCCTCTTTCTTCCTGAGAAACTGGGAAACCCAAGTGAATGGGTGGGGTGAGTGTGCTTCGTGAAGAGTGATACCTGATGTGCACAGAAAGGCAGGGGCTCTTAACCAGAATAGCTTTCCCCAGATAATCTGCGTTGCCATGCAGGAGGGCCCCAGAGACCCAGTTGTCTGGATTCTGAAAACCTGCCCCCAGCTCTGGACCAAAGTCCTGTTATGATTAACTCTGGGGAACTTGGTATGGATTGAGGATGAGAGGCACAGCGACTTTTAGCTACGAAAATTGGTCTGCAGTCAGGATCCCAAGTTTAATCTCTGTGAAACGGATGGGCAAGTGTGGCCATGCTTACTAATTAGGCAGCAGCAATGTAATTGATCAAATCAATTCCCTTCATGACGCAAAGCCAAAGAACCTAGGGACAGCTTGAGCTTGGAGCTTCCAGAAAGCCAGAGAACATGAATTGCTCTGCCAGAGATGTTAACGCGGTTAATTTAGATTGCTTGTAAATTGCTGACTCCCTTCTCAATAACAGACACACTGTGGCTCCTGTGTTCCTCGAGTGGCCAGGCTCTGAGTTGGGGGATTTAAATTGTGCTCATTCATTCTTTCCCTGGATTTACAGCAAGGATTAAACTTCATCAGGCTTAAAGAGCCCTTGTTTTCTGGAAGAAAGCAAAGTTATAGCCAGGTTTCCCATTTCATTTACAAATTGTTGTTGCCTCACCATTAATTTCAAACTCAGTGCATTAAAAAATATAAATGGGAAACCATTAGAAGAAATGTGGCTTATTTCAGGAACAACATTTTCAATTTATCACGTACAGATCAGAGGAAAAAAAAATGAGAGAGGCTGCTTTGGTTGAGTGAAATGAGCATGGGATGTGGAGGCAGACAGAGCTGGTTCCAAGTCTGGTCACTATGAGTCCTGAGAACTTGGCCCAATTATTTCACCTTTAGCCTCAGTTTTAGGCTTTCCTGGTGGTTCAGATGGTAAAGAATCCACCTGCAATGTGGGTGACCTGGGTTCAATCCCTGGGTTGGGAGGATCCCCTGGAGAAGGGCATGGCAACCCACTCCAGTATTCTTGCCTGGAGAATCCCATGGACAGAGGAGCCTGGTGGGCTACAGTCCATGGGATTGCAAAGAGTTGACATGACTGAGTGCCTAAGCATAGCATAGCACAGCCTCAGTTTTCTTAGTTATTCAATGGAGAGAATGACTCCATCCTCAAAGGGCGGTGAAGGTTAAAGAAGAAAACATACTGCAACACCTAGTTCAGTGCTAGAGACATAATAAGTGTTCAGTAAATGTGGGTTCTCTGCCAGTGTCTTGTCCCCTGCACAAACCCCGGAAATCATGGCTTTGTTCTATTGCAGACTCATGTATCCCAGTCCTATAGTCTGTGCTGTTAGATTTCCAGACTGTTCTAGACAATGGCAACTTGCAGACTTAACAGAATTTGGACACGTGATTCTCAAGAGGAGGGGTGTAACAGAATCTGGGAGTGGATGTCAGGTTTGAAAAAAGCACATTCAACATTATATTAGAATTTTTGTTTATACGAAAATACTGTTGTTTTCATACTACCCATCACAGAATGCAAGGCTCAAATCTCTTGGTTGGCTGTGTAAGAGAATCTCTGATGGCAGAGGGCATGCAACTTTGAGTTTGGAGAAAGGGGTCATAGGTTAGGCAAGATTGAGAAAATTGATTTCCAGAATGTCATTCTGGAAAAACATACTTGGAATGCCAGAGACTGACAGGATGGGGCGCTTTGGGGTGTGGAAAATTTTTTCTTTCTTGGTCTGGGTGCTGCTTATAGCACTTTATGAAAACTAACGGGGCTCTGTCCTTATGATTGGTGTGCTCTTCTGTATGTATGTCACACTTCAATAAAAAGTGTAAAGAAAAACAAGTGGTATATGGTATATAGTTCGCACACATTTATTATGAGATGGGACAAGGCCTAAAGATGTCTCAAGTCAAGCTAGTAAGGAAGGAAGGGTTCTCTGTAAATCCTACATCATGTTTATGTTTCTTGGATGGTTTCGCTTTTTATAGATAAAAGCAGAACACAGCCCCAGGCCACCATCACCTCTCTCCTGGACCACTTTTTAAATTGCCTCCCCAAAGTGTCCTTCCTGCTTCCACTCTTGAGTCTCTAAAATCAATTCTCCATTTATGCACAGAGGTCTTTAAAAAACATAAATCAGACTATACTATTTCCTGTAAAACCTTCCGATGATTTTTCACGACACTCAGAGAAAACCAAACTCTTTATCATGACCAGGAAGACCACACAAAATTTCCACGGTCTTTCAGCCTGACATCCTTTGTCATCTCGCTCCTTTCTCTTCACTCTAGCGCTCTGGCTGCCACTTTCTTGTACCCTTCTAGTCTGCCACTTTGTTTTCTTTCCTCTCTAGGAGTTACAGTCACCGGACATATTGTTCACTTACATACGGAGTATTTGTCCAGACCCACTCCCCAAGAATGATGGCTTCAGGAAAGTGGAGGGTTGGCCTGTCTCATTAGAGCTGCAGTGCCTGGAAGAGACTTTGACACAAAGTAGGTACTTAACATGTGAGCTGACTGTGTGATTTTTATAAGCCTCTCAATCTCTGAACTTCAATGTGTCCTTCCTCCTTGCCTTTACAGACATCTGTAAAATTAGGTTACTAATAAGCCTCTCTTCCCATCTCTAGGGTCGTTGTAGAGACTGCCGGAGATAATGTATTTAAGGCACTTAGCACAGGGCCTGGCACATCGTACAAATGGTGGCTGTGCTGGCTGGTGCTAACAGCAGGTCTTGTTAATCTGACACCTACTAGAGGGCTCTGACTCATTTATCATGAGCAAGCAGTCATCTTTTATTAGGGACACTTTGACAAAATTGTAACACGGTATGTCGAGGGGCCAGGTTTTCCAACATCATCCTGATGTTTCTTTGGCTGTTTGCCATTCTCTGCATGTTAATCAATTACTGACTGATTAACAGACACCTTGTGCTGCGATCATCCTTCAAAAGGTAGGGCAGATGAAATTTGTATCTAGAAGAATGAGCAGCCTGCGGGACACTGTGCCAGGGTCAGATGTAAGAAATGAGAACACAGAAGCAGGAGACGCCAGCCAGGAGATGTTGGCCAGTGAGAAAGCAGATTGCCAAGGCTCTCCACTAACAAATGGGACCATTTCTTCTTGGGACATTCTGAGTAAACTGGTATCCTTAGAACTGTTTTGTCAAAAAAAGGAAAGGCTGCTTGAAAGGTTCAGAGGAAACAGAACTTGTCTGTTTTAAGAAGTTCCCAAAGGTAAACAATGCTGTCTGTAAGATGATGATGTAAATAAATGGGCACATCTTGAGTAAAGATCCTCATTGAATGATAAAGAGCTACTGATCTGAAAGGAAGAGAACACACAGAAAAATAAAACTGGAGAATGAGAGTCAGAGAAAGTGAGAGAGAATGAAGGAGAATGGGAGCCAACTGTAGTCGTCAGCCAGGCACTCAGTAATAACATACTGATTGGAAGAGAATCACCATGGCATTTTAGCTACACAATGAGCAAGTATTCCTTTGTATTCTTTCGCATTTTATCTTTTTTCCTTGTGATTTGGGAAGAAAAGATTGGAAAAAAATTTCAGAAAAATCGAATGAAAAGGATCTCTCTTCTTCCCAAACTCTGGGGAAAAAAAAAATCCCCTAAATAGGGTCACATGCAGTGTTCTCAACCATCTCAGCAGAGGCACAGGCTACAGGAAGCGTGAAAGAATCTCA
Organism: Oreotragus oreotragus; assembly: GCA_006410675.1. NCBI lineage: Eukaryota > Metazoa > Chordata > Mammalia > Artiodactyla > Bovidae > Oreotragus > Oreotragus oreotragus. The sequence goes on from SJYX01000999.1 coordinate 802,738, forward strand.
GGATTTCACTGAGATAGACCTCTTAGTGAGAGGTGATATCAGTGACACAGAGAGGAACTCACCCAGCTAACAAATCTAATCAGGTTGGAGTGCAGGCCCTTCAGGTCTGGGGCTCCCTCAGCAAGGAAACCAGAGGAAGGAGCCCCACAGGAGAATTTCCAGCCCTAGAGAGTTCAGGGATAGACAAAGTTGCAGTGTTGTACACAGCAGCTTCCCACGAGCTCTCTGCTTCACACATGGTAGTGTGTATATGGTGCATGCTAATCTCCCAGTTCACTCCACCGTCCCCTTCCCCCAGTGGGCCCTCATGTCCGCTCTCTACCTCTGTGTCTCTATTCCTGCCCTGCAGATATGTTTATCAGGGAGCTCAGCTCAGTGCTCTGTGATGACCTAGATAGGTGGGATGGGGGGTGCATGGAAGGGAGACCCAGGAGGGAGGGGATATGTATACAGATAACTGATTCACTTCATTGTATAGCAGACACAACATTGTAAAGCAATTATACCCCAATTTAAAGAAAAAAAAAGTAGCTTGCTTTACCTAGGAGAATATAAGAGGTTAATTAACAAAGTATCTGATTATACTTAGGAAGTTTATTTCTTTGAAGCAAGCTCTTTGTTATATTTCTCTTTATACTTATAGGGATGATCTAATTTATACTTTTATTTTAATAAAGAGAGCTTTAGAAATCATTAATTATACACACAAATGAGCAATTTTTCTTTGTAAAAATTAAGAACCTATCTTTGACAACTGCCTCAATTTCAGAGTCCTTCCTTTATGTAGCTATTGATATCTTTTTGGTGAATAACCTTACAGTATTATTCCCCTTTGTACAGGTATTTGGAGATATTGCAGGTTTAGGTTCAGTCCATTGTGACAAAGTGAATATGCAGTAAAGCGAATCACCTAATTTTTTTCCCATTCTATATAAAAGTTATGCTTATATTATATTATACTCTGTTTTAAAGTGTGCAATAGCATTATGTCAAAAAAACTACATGTAGTACCTTAATTAAAAATACTTTACTGCTAAAAAAAATGCTAACCATCATCACCACGAACCTGCAGTGAGTCATAATCCTTTTGCTGGTAGAGGTCTTGCCTTGATGTCATTGACTGAGGTTGCTGAAAGTTGGGGTGACTGAGGCAATTTCTTAAAATAAGACATCAGTGAAGGGTGACACATCTATGGCTTCTTTTTTCAGAACGATTTCTCTGTAGCATGCAATGCTGTTTGGTAGCATTTTACTCACAGTAGAACTTCTTTTAAAACTGAAGTCAGTCCTCTCAAACCCTGCTGCTGCTTTATGAACTAAGTTTACATAATATTCTAAATCTTTTGATGTCATTTCTCTTCCTTTCATGAATGATTTCTCTGTAGCTTACAGTGTGGTTTGATAGCATTTTACCCACAGTAGAACTTCGTTTAAAACTTAAGTCAGTCCTCTCAAACTCTGATGCTGCTTTATGAATTACGTTTACATAATATTCTAAATCCTTTGGTGTAATTTCAACCATATTCACAGCATCTCCACCGGAAGCAGATCCCATCTCAAGAAGCCACTTTCTTTGCTCATTCATAAGAAGCAATCCCTCATCCATTAAGTTTCACCATGAGACTGCAGCAATTCAGCCCATCAGTCACATCCTACTCCAGTTCTTTTGCTGTTTACACCCCATCTGCAGCGACTCCCTGCACTGAAGTCTTGAACCCCTCAAGGTCATCCATGAAGGCTGGAATCAACTTATTGCAAACTTCTGGGTTTTAAAAAGCTTTTAAAATTGAAGTATAGTTGATTTACAATGTCGTGTTAGTTTCTGATGTACAGCCAAGTGATTCATTTATCCATAAATATACAACAGACTGGTTCCAAATAGGAAAAGGAATACATCAGGCTGTATATTGTCACCCTGCTTATTTAACTTCTATACAGAGTACATCATGAGAAACACTGGACTGGAAGAAACACAAGCTGGAATCAAGATTGCTGGGAGAAATATCAATAACCTCAGATATGAAGATGACATCACCCTTATGGCAGAAAGTGAAGAGGAACTAAAAAGCCTCTTGATGAAAGTAAAAGAGGAGAGTGAAAAAGTTGGCTTAAAGCTTAACATTCAGAAAATGAAGATCATGGCATCTGGTCCCATCACTTCATGGGAAATAGATGGGGAAACAGTGGAAACAGTGTCAGACTTTATTTTCTTGGGCTCCAAAATCAGTGCAGATGGTGACTGCAGCCATGAAATTAAAAGACACTTACTCTTTGGAAGAAAAGTTATGATCAACCTAGATAGCATATTCAAAAGCAGAGACATTACTTTGCCGGCTAAGGTCCATCTAGTCAAGGCTATGGTTTTTCCTGTGGTCATGTAT
>SJYX01001000.1:0-18531 GCA_006410675.1 Oreotragus oreotragus
GGGGTTCATGTTTGGGAGTTCGTGTACACCTGTGGCGGGTTCATGTCAATGTATGCCAAAACCAGTAGAATACTGTAAAGTAAAATAAAATAAAATTAAAAAAAAATTATGGGTGAATTTCCTGTCGTGGGCCCTTTATTATGCATTGATGGCAAAGAGCACAGCCTTTCCTTTTGGATTTTCAGCTTGTAAATATTAGCCATTCAAGACGTGTGTGTTTGTGGCAGATAAGACCTGTGAGGCAGCGAGAGATTTTCTTAGTGTGTTCTGTTCCTTGGAGACTTTCTGTTTCTTCGCAAACCCCCACACTCTTGCCACCCTCAACTCCAGGCTCTACCCAAATGTAATTCAGCAAACATTTAAAAACATCAGATCATCTCTGCCTTCATCTTGACCCTGGTGCCCATGTGGGCTTCTTCGAAGTATGGATCATCTACTCTCAGTTCTGGCTTGGGAAGGTACCTTCTCCCTCCCCTGCCAGTCTGGAAGAGGGGAGAGGAGCAAGGTTGAAGTGGATTTGATCACAGTGTGAACACATCATATCAGAAGGCAGAGACACTTCAGCTGCATTCATCTACTCTCAGTTCTGGCTTGGGACGGTACCTTCTCCCTCCCCTGCCAGTCTGGAAGAGGGGAGAGGAGCAAGGTTGAAGTGGATTTGATCACAGTGTGAACACATCATATCAGAAGGCAGAGACACTTCAGCTGCATGTGGTTTTGTCTGTGTGTTTGCTTGTTTTACTTTCACAAAGCCACATGATTCTTAAGTCTTTCAGTCTGTGAACCAGTGGGCCCTCATCTTCTTTTAAATACATTTATTTGGCTGTACTGGGTCTTAGTTACAGCATGCAGGATCTTTAGTTGTGGCATGTGGGATGTAGTTTCCCCATAAGAATTGAACCCAGACTTCCTGCATTTAGAGAGTGGAGTCCTAGCCACTGGACCAGCAGGGAAGTCCCTTGGGCCCTGATCTAATTCCTAGTGCCTTCCTGGCCACCTCAGGCTTGGGAGACAGACAGGATTTAGTCTTAATACCATAAATTTGGCAACATCTAAGGAAAAAGCTAGTGGAGGTGATGGAATTCCAGTTGAGNGGGCCGGGCCGCGGGGGTGTGGAGGCACGAAGGTTCCCGCCCCCGCGGCGTCCCGGGCGTTTCGTGACTGCCCGGACCAGGTGTCTGTCGGGCGCTTTCTCCTGGATCTTGTGTAGACCCTTAGGATCCATGTGCAGTTCCCAGGATTCCCAAGCAAGGAAGTCTCACCTGGACTTGTTGATGCCTGTGTGGCTGTCTGAATGCTGCCAGGTGTAGGGGATCTGGCAGATCTGAAACTTTCCCGTCCAACAAAATGTTTGTCAGGACACTTCTAGTATATTCCCTAGCCTGGCGAGAATGCAGGAGCATTGATCCTCTGTAGTTGCTAGGGCTGGAGTTTTCGAGTCAGACTCTCAAACCTGCCATTTGCCAGCTGTGTAATCTTGGACCTCAGTTTCCTCATCTGAAAATTGGGGGTAATAGTATCCATCATGGGGTCGTTGTAGGAGTTAAAATGCTTGCCCACCTTAGTAAAGGCCCAAGCAGTGTTTGTTTTCACGACATTGAGAACCGCGATAGACCAGGATGTGTCTGTAAGCACCAGCCCAACTTGGCTTTGTCAGGTTTTCTCTCTCTGTTACGCAGCATAACTAAAGGGCAGTTTGGTGGACAGTTAACTGCTTACCAGCCTATGCTTGGCATGATGTGTGTGTAGACAGGAATGTGAAATAAGTCACTTGACTCTAGCAGTGAAATTACACCTAGCGTCCTGCATATTTACATACTTTAAAATCCATAAGATGTCTGAAATGTGCCCCCCCCCACCCCTCGCTCCTGAGTTGCCAGTTTTTGAGCTCTTTTCAGGGTCTTTTCCACCTGAAGCCAAGGTCTGAAGCAGAATCTCTCTTTAAAATAAGAAGTTAAATTTGTGTGTCTTACTTTGGAAGATCCCCCCAGACTCCACATTTCACTTATGCAGTTTTACTGTTGAAAAGCAGCCACCTCCCAGGGATGAGGTGACAGCCAGCTGGCCCACAGCCCTATGACTGTAGGGTGGGGAACCTTTGGCTGAAAGTTACTAAGCTAAATTTTGCCTGGTGGTGTTCGCATTTTTCACAGCGAAGCAAAGGGCTTTATGATCCTCAGTTTCTTAATGAAATATTTTCGAGAGAAGCAAACCATTACTGCTTTTTTCAAAAACACATGCATAGGAAAACCGGCTGTAGTATAGTTCCAGCATTTGCTTCAGTTCTTTGCCAGTAACTCTTAAGAAGAGCTCCTGTTTAAAAAGGCTTCCAAAAGCCACATCCATCAGGATACCATTTTTTATTTAGAAGGAAATCAAGTGAGAGTATTCTGTATCGCATACGCCAAAAGTATTTATTGCAGACTTTCTGAGTCTTTAGTGCTCTGTCGAGCGTTATGAGGAAGGGATTCAGAAGCACAGAGGAGCATCTCGGCCTGTAAAGGGCAAAAACACAAAGCTTGGTCACCCAGGAGTGATAAGGGTACTGCTTAAGTAGTGACTTCATTCATTCATTCTCATGCCTGTAATGTGCCAGGTGTTCCTCTAAAAGCTGAGGCTATGAAATGAGTGAGGTGTATGTTCCCTCCTCACGAGGAACTCACAGTCTAGTGGGAGAGACGGAAAGTGACAGATAACTGTAACACACTGACATAAACCACAGGTACAAACCCAGAACTATGTGGGAGAGTCGAGGGACCGTTTCCTCTGGACTTCAAGGAGAGGATGGCCTTCGAGCTGAATCTTTTATTCATTAGATAAAAGAGAGGAAGATCATTCCAGAGAGGAATAACTAAACTTAAAAACTGACAACTGTTTGGACCATAAGTACAAGCCCTAGGTAAGGGGGAAGAAAACTGACATTCTGCGATGCTCACTACGTGACAGGCATCAAACTAGGCTTTTAATGCATTGCTTAATCCTCACAGTGATTCTGTGAGGTAGATTTTACTTCCACTTCAGGATATGGAAACTGAGGCTCAGGGTGTTAAAGAATTTGTCTAAGGTTACACAGTGAGTGACAGAGCCAGGACTGGAATCCCTAACTTAAAAGTGTAGTGAGCTTTTTTTTTTTTTTCTTTTAACACTCTCTTTTGTTGTAGAAGTACTAAATAATACAATATACTTCAGTTAAAAATTGCTTTCTGTGAAACAAATTCATATTTGAGTTGCTTGGACTTGTATAATGAATATAGGCCATCTTTAAAAAATCAAATGATATTTATTTTACACTTATAAATGGGATATTTGCTAAAAATCATGACCCATGAAAACATTCAGTAAGAACAGAGAATATGGAGACAGATTTAAGTGGGGGCACTTTAGGAAGTAAACAGGTGTGGACTTTTCTTGAGGCTGCAGCTTCAATATTTATTTAAATATAAAAGAAAAACATATGCAGACATACAGCCAATTAAATGGACACGATGAAAGGGGTGAAACAATTTTTGAATACTTAAATTTTACAAAGGGGAAACTAGAATTTTGAAGTCCTGCTAACAAAGATTGTTGTATTATATTAGAGAGACCACTATGGCAAGGGCATATACTGGACTGTAAGCTCCATAAGGGCAAGAATGTTTCTTTGTTTTGTTGTCAGCGTCAAGAGTGGTTCTGGGACATAGCAGAAACTCAGAAGTCTATTTCAGAAGGCCTTTCAGACAGAAAAGGGAGGACATTGATAGAGTACAGATTAAGTACTTCAGGCAAAGGGAATAGTTTGTTAACGGATACGTTTTAGAAGAAAAGGAACAGTGGACAAAGGGGAATAGTCTGCTGGCACAGTTCAACAAATATGGGCACTGTTTATTTTTAAGGCTTCAGGGAGCTTTGAGAATTAAGAAAACAGTCTATGCTCTTAAGGAGCTTCCAGTGTTAGAGAGTGTCTGCTATTAGCTGTCTATTGCTGTCAATTGCCGTGTAACAGTTATCCCCAAAGATAGGGCTTAAGATGGCAGTAAACATTTATTACCTCTCACAGGTTTTGTGAGTTAGGAGTTCAGGAGCAGATGGGCTGAGTGGTTTCAGGCTCAGGGGATCTCCAGGGATTGCAGTAATATGTCAGCTGGGTTGCAGTCCTCCAAAGGCTTGACTGAGGCTGGCAGATCCTCCGTCAGGGAGGCTAAACAATATGGCTGGCAAGTTGATGCCAGCTGTGGGGGGAGGTCTCCATTTCTCTCCACGTTGGCCCCTCCACAGAGCTGCTTGCCTGCCCCCCTGGCACGGCCACAGGCTTCCCCCTGAGCGAATGATCCAGTAGGCCACGTCGCATCATCTTTTATGACTTGGTTTCAGAAGTCACATACCATCCTTTCTCCAGCATTCTGCAGGCCACTCGTTGCAGGAAGCGACTACCGAGGGATGTAAATACCAGGAGGTGAGGGTCATTGGGGGTCAGCTTGGAGGCTGGCTGCCATAGTGGGAAGCATAGAAAAAGCTAAGTGTTGGAAGAAAGCACGGGGTGCTGGGTAGGGGAGGGAGAGAGGGAGAGGGACGGGAGGACTCAGAGGAGGGAGTGATACCTTTGGGATGATGAGGGAATCGGGTAAGTTTTCATTGTTTGAATAGATAGTTGCAGATATTTACTGTGTACCTTCCACATGGTAGGCTCAGTTATGGAGATAGACACTGAATTAGGGCTACCTTAATGTTTTTAAGTAGCCTAGACTAGCATTGACACTAAGGACAAATATTCAGTCACTTATCAGAAAGATAGACAAGCAGTTACAGAGTGTGAGTAGTTAAGAGGATAAATACTAGAGCCAGACCGTCTGGGTTCGAGTCCTGGATCCACCGCTTGCTAGCTTTGTGTGTGGTACTGTGATACTTCTGCTACTTTATCTTCTCAAGTGACTCACTAACTGAAAAACGGTGATAATAATGATGCCTGCTTTATATTCTGCTCTGAGGATTGAAAAACTTAAATATGCCAAGTCCCTGGAACACCTTTACACGCGTCATCATCATGGTTATTTTTTGGCAGTAACACAGAACTGACATGAGTGAATGAGGTTGGAGGCAGAGATGAATGAATATAAAATGATGTATTCAGAAGGAGGCATTTAGATGTCAATCACTGCTGCTTCAGCATCACTTTTTCCAGTTCAGATACCTACATCTTGATAGATTTTATTTCGCCAGTTAGAGTGAAAGCAGTGGTTTTATTAGTTGAACTCCACAGTTAAACAAGACCTCAGGAGGTACACATTTTGCCCATTAACACACGTTGACTGGGATATTTTTGCAGAAACTAATGCCTGTGGCATTAATACATCTCTGGTCAATAATGTGGTAAGGGTATCTCATACCCTCTGTTGTCCCTCTAAATTCCTAGGCCCTTTGCAGAATGGGTTTAGTCAGAAGCAGTTCTTACAGTTTCACAGGCTTCAAGAGAGCTTAGAGGTGGATCTAGGCCCCAAAGTAAAAATACCTGGAATAAGAGCTTTTGTGACTGAGTCACAGAAGAGTCTGCAAAATTCTTACAGTTACTAACTTACCACTTCTGTGAAGAGGAAAGATTGCTAAAGGTGTTGAAGCAGAAATTGGTCGACCTGCCAGGGTGCCTTAGTTAGTTGCTAGTGTTCATTTCTCAGTTGTGTATGTCTCTTTGCAAGTCAATGGACTATAGCCTGTCAGGCTTCTCTGTCCATGGAATTCTCCAGGCAAGAATACTGGAGTGGGTTGCCATACCCCCTCCCTAGGGAGCTTCCCTGACCCAGGGATTGAACCTGGGTCTCCTGCATTGCAGGCAGATTCTTTACCATCTGAGCCACCAGGGTGCCTTCAGCTCAGTCCTTGGGTGGAGCTAATCTCAAGTTGCCTTCAGTTCTGCGGTTCAGTGACTCAAGTCCAACTCGCATTGTTTAGTTGAAGGGAGGCTCTGAGAAATTAAATGATTTGAAGTTCCACAACCGTCTAGTGGCTGAGCTGAAGCAGTTCCTCACCCTTTGTTTAAGACAAGCTCACACAGCAATAACAGAAGGCCTACAGAATCCTAGGAAGACAGAGTTGTGAAAAAAAATTTTTTTCTTTTCTTCAGATACCGTATTTTTCCTTTTGTGGTATATTTGATTCATTCTCTTCTTCACTTAACTCTTGTTAATAAGCATTAAGAAATCATCACCTGTATAAATGAGTACAAGTAATCAGTAATTTGGGTAGCTCATTTTAAAATCTGGAGTGTATCCTCTGTTTGTTACTGAATTTGAAAACAGGTGGGCTATTTTCAGGTTCTGACCTCTGAAATTGTGAGAATTAAAGGTCAGTTTGGTTTTCTGAAAAATCTTTGTTTTGGTATCAAAATTAAAAGTGAAAGTGAAGTCGCTTAGTCGGGTCTGACTCTTTGCGATCTCAAGGACTGTAGCCTACAAGGCTCCTCTGTCCGTGGGATTTTCCAGGGAATAGTACTGGAGTGGATTGCTGTTTCCTTCTTTGGGGGAATCTTCCCAACCCAGGGATCGAAGCCGGGTCTCCCACATTGTAGACAGATGCTTTACTGTCTGAGCCACCAAGGAAGTCAAATTAAAAGTATCCTGGGTATAATTTGAAAAAAAAAAAAAAATTCTAAACTTCCTATCCAGAGAGTAAAATAATTAGTGAAGTAACATGTCAAGTGTAAGGGCAGGAGCGGAGCTAGATACTAACAGTTATCACTTGGGTAACCCTAGATGCACCACCTAACCTTCTGTGACTCACTTTCCTCATCTGTAAAATGGAGTTAATAATTCTTAACACATGAGGTTGTTATGAGTATGGAGAAATGTAAAGGTGAGTAACAGTGACGTGTGCTTTATGAGTCATTGTTACCTCATTAATCCTCCCACCAGCTCTGTGAAATAAGTAACAGCACCATTTTGCAGATGACGGTACAGAAGCTCGGAGAGAGGAACTAAATTACCACAGTTAAGATTTGCACTCAGGTCTGTCTGTGAATTAAAGATGGCGACTCCCCCCCCATTATATGTTGTTGTTCAGTCGCCAAGTCCTGTGCCTCCAGTAAAGTTTGTTCCTTTTCACTTTCTTTTGCATGGTTAGTGAAAGTGTCTATACAGTGAGAATTTTTTATGGTAGTAATCACAGTGTTATAGCTCTCAAAATATTCTTTGGAATATTCCTTATATGCATTCAATATCTTCCTGCTGTTCCTGAAATGGAAAGCTGTAATAGTGACTTCACTTAAATTGCACAATAAATACTTACTAAATGAGGGCATACCAAAATATCCAAATTAAAATTTTTTGGTCAGTGTTTCAGTGTCTTTGTAACTGTAAATGGTGTAAGTTATGCCAGAGTCTCTTAATCGTGGTTAATTTGTACATATTTTCACTACCACAGAATTGACAGGAATGTGGAAATTTGCCCTCTCATACTTTAGGACACGCCATATTGCATGTTGGTATTAGAATGGTGTTATCGTAGTTGAAACTGGCTTTATTGTTGATTTTCTATTTTATTAAATGATGGATATCTTTAAAGTCTTTTAAAATTTGCCACATATATGTTGTCTTGGCTTTTTTTTTTTTTAAGGTAGAGATGGGGAAAGAATTGAGAAATGAAGAGTTTGGGCTATTTTCTTTCTTATTCTTAATACATGTTATAATCACTTTCTATGAACAATCAACTTGAGCTGAAGCTTCCATTCAGGGACCATTACATTCTTTAATTCTTATATACCAGTTTAATGCCCTGAGGTCATGCAGTGAAGGCAAAGATGTCGTGGTGTTTTAAATTATATTTTATGGATTCATCGAATCATTTCGCATCATCTTATTGATATTTCCTTTCTCTTCAGATTTTTTTTTTTCCTGGGCCGGGGGTGTTCGGGGTGTGTGGTCCTGGAATAGGAATAAAGGGAGCCAAGAATATAATGAGATCATAGGCTAGTAATTTGAAATTAAATAAATTTAGAAATATTTCCTTAGTAGAAGTTCGTAGGACGGTGTGGTTCATACGTGTGCTGTCTGTCATGAGTCTTTGTATGCGCTGAATCAGTTATTTGTTTAATCATGTTCCTGACTCAGTCACTCTGGAGCATAATTGACCTCCCCCTCGCCCCTCTTGTGGCTTCACCTGAAAGCTGATTCTGAAGGTGAATCTCGCAGAAACAGTGTGCTTGAAAACTGGGTATGACTTGTAGGATTTGGATAAGCTATTCATGACATTTTATTTTCAACGAGTTTAATAACCTGTTGGGTGCCTAAATAAAACTGAGTTAATTATAGTGTAACCTTTTGTTCTATTTGGAGAGTGTTAAGGGATTTTTGAATACCCTCCAAAATTTACCTTCATCAAGTGAGCTTAGAAAGCTCTTTCTAGAGCAGGAATTCCCAAAACTTTATTTGCATGACAGTTCCTCTTCCTTCTGGCTACTCTTTTTTTTTTTTTTTTTTAAAGCCTAGTAGATTTTCCCTGCTGTTTGGAGATAGTAGTGATGAGTTTTAGAGTTGAATGCACCTGTTTTCAACTGTGGCTCTACTGCTCATTGGCTTTATGATCTTGGGCAAGGGAATTAATCTTTCTTAATCTCGTTTCCTCGTAGGATAGATGTAAGGGGTAAATAAAGTTACGTGTAAAGCATTTAGCTTTACATAATAGGCATTTAATTCTTGTTAAGTTTCATAGCACCCAGACTTTTTCTTTTGTAGCCCAAGTCCCAATTGCAGCTGAATCGTTGTGTAGTTATTTTATGTTTTTCTTCTCGTAAACCTCACAAGGCTGTCTCTTCATGACTGTTCCTGGCACGCAGCATAATGATTGGCAGGGCATATGATAAATGCTCAGTAAATGCTTGTTGCATGAATGAAAGTAAAGTGGTAATGTTTCTTCTGGTTAATTAGGTCAGAGCTTTGGAGTCATCTTCTCTTTCTTTCCCACTTCACATTCACTCCATTGGCAAATCCTCTTAGCTTTTTCCATATGTGTGATATGATCACTTCTTACCACCTCCCTTGTCTAAGCCATCTGTATTGCTTTCCTGTGGCTGCTATAACAAATTACCAGAAACGTGGTGTCTTAAAAGACAGTGCGTAATTATTTTCTCACAGCTCTGAAGGTCAGGTGTCTAAAACCAGTTTCGCTGGGCTGACATCAAGGTGTGAGCCGCAGAGCCACAGTCCTTCTGGGAGCCTTAGGGGAGTCTGTTCCTCACCTCTCCCAGCTTCCGGTGACTACGGCATTCCTCGGCTTGAGGTGCTGTCTCTTCAGTCTTCAGGGCCGGCATTTTCAAACGTCTCTCTGCACTTCTCCTCCTCTGTCCCGTCTCTCCCTGCCTCATTTATAAATAAATTGCATTTAAGGCTCACCCAGATGGCACCCCACCCCAGTACTCTTGCCTGGAAAATCCCATGGATGGAGGAGCCTGGTGGGCTGCAGTCCATGGGGTCGCTAACAGTCGGACAGACTGAGCGACTTCACTTTCACTTTTCTCTTTCATGCATTGGAGAAGGAAATGGCAACTCACTCCAGTGTTCTTGCCTGGAGAGGCCCAGGGATGGTGGAGCCTGGTGGGCTGCCGTCTGTGGGGTCACACAGAGTCGGACACGACTGAAGTGACTTAGCAGCAGCAGCAGATAATCCAGGATAATTGCTCCATCATTGTGTAGTTATTTTATGTTTTTTTTTTTTTTTTTCTCAAGATCCTTGGCTGAATCAGGGCTGCAAAGATCACCCTCCTTTTCTGACGTGTAAGTTCCAGTGTTAGGATATGAAGGGTATGGATATCTCTTATGGTACCATTTTCAGTCTACCACATTCTGCCCTTTGAACCTCAAAGATTCATATTTGTCCCACAAGCAAAATACATTCATCCCATTCAGACATAGTAGAGTCTCACCCCATTGCAGCATCAAGTCCAGAATCTCATCTAGATATCATCAGCTCAAAAGTCCAAAATCTCATCATCAAAATCAGGCAGAGATGAGTCTCTGGGTGTGATCCATCTTGGGCATCCTATCTGTCGGCCTGGGAAATTAGAAAACGAGTTGTGTGTTCCCAAAATACATTGGTGGGACATGCAAAATATGACTGTCATGGACATTCCCAAATCCAAAAAGGAGATACAAGGAATAAGTGTGTCACTGGTCTGAGGCAGTTTCAGAATTCAGCAGGGAAAATTTCTCAGGTTTTAATGCCTGGAAGTAATCTTCTGTGGCTGGGGACCCTGCCCTCTGGGCCTGTGGCTCTGGCTTCTGGGCCCAAGTCTCAGTTCTTAGAGTTATCCTTACTTTTTCTTGAAGGGTAAGTAGCACATGTTTTCAGCTGAGTAGTTTTATTAGTAGTTAAATTGCCTATAGAATTTTGGTAGTCTGACAGTCTTTCTTTCACTTTATTCTCTTTCAGCCCCTTTCAGGCCAGGCTGGCAGTGTTTCTGCTGATAAAACATTCTCAGAAACCTTTTAAGTCTCCTGTGTATATCTCAGGGATTCTTGTCATTAGACAAGAAGGTCCTCCAATCTCATTTTGCTTCCTAGCTTCTGCTAGGTTGGGTAAGGGGTCCCTGAGTCACGTGTAATCACGTGTGTAATTCATGTGTAATCTTTCAGCACTAATGAAAGGTTGTCCAGACACACTCTTGGCTTTTCTCCATAGCAGTGCTTTCTTAATTGAGTGTCTCCTAATTTTAGCTTTTTTGTGATCTAGACAAGCTGAGAATTTCCCAAATCATCATGTCCTGGTTTCTTTTAACATTTCGCCCATCTGTTTATCTTTCCTCTTGCATTTTGCTGTAAGCAACAAGAAAAAACCAGGTCGCACCTTCAGCTTGTTGCTTGAAAATCTCCTTAGTTAAATACTGAAGTTCATTGCTTATTCTTGATAAATATCCAACTTTTCACACAACTCCTGACAAAATTCACATAAGTTTTTTGTTTTTTTGCCACTATTTAAAAAGGATTATTTTCCCTTCGGTTCTTAATAATGTTCCTCATTTTCTTCTGAGCTATCACCAGAAGCACCTTTAATGTTTGTTTTTTACCAGCTTTCTGTTTATGATAACACATGTATTCTCTTAAATGAGATAGACTTTATCTGTTGTGCTTCTCACTTCCTCCTGAGCTCTTACCAGGAGTGTTTTCAACATCCATATTTCTATGAACAATCTGTTTAAGGCAATCTAGGTTCTAACGGAGAAGGCAATGGCAGCCTACTCCAGTACTCTTGCTTGGAAACTCCCATGGACGGAGGAGCCTAGTAGGCTGCAGTCCATGGAGTCGATAAGAGTCGGACACGACTGAGAGACTTCACTTTCACTTTTCACTTTCATGCTTTGGAGAAGGAAATGGCAAGCCACTCCAGTGCTCTTGCCTGGAGAATCCCAGGGATGGAGGAGCCTGGTAGCTGCCATCTCTGGGGTCGCACAGAGTTGNAGAGTCGGACACGACTGAGAGACTTCACTTTCACTTTTCACTTTCATGCTTTGGAGAAGGAAATGGCAAGCCACTCCAGTGCTCTTGCCTGGAGAATCCCAGGGATGGAGGAGCCTGGTAGCTGCCATCTCTGGGGTCGCACAGAGTTGGACGTGACTGAAGCGACTTAGCAGCAGCAGGCTCTTTAAATTAGCTTCCCAGAATCTTTCCAGCTTCCATGCAGTATTCAGTTTCAAAGTCCCTTTCCATATTTTAAAGAATTTGTTATAGCAGCACCCTACTTCAAGATACCAAAGTCTGTGTCAGTCATTGTTCAACCAGAGAAACAGAACCAGTAGGAGATTAAGGGATTTATTGTAAGGATTTATTCCTTATGTGGTTGTGGTGGCTGACTAGGCAACTGGAACATTCATAGGCTAGACTGTCAAGAAGGACAGATTGGAACTTTCAGCAGAAACTGAAGTTGGTATCCACAGGTGAAATTTCTCTTTCTGAGAAACCTGCTCTTAAGGCCTTTTACCTGATAGATTCAGGCCCACCTGGATCATCTAGAATAATCTCCTTTCTTTAAAGTCAACTGATTATGAATGTTAATCACGTTTGCAAAATACCTTCAAAAGCAACACTTAGATTGGTGTTTGAATAACTGGGGACCTTAGCCTAACCAAGTAGGCGCATTTTTAACCATCGTGTATAAAAAAGCCACTTTACTCCCAAAGCCCAGGCATTCCCGATTTCCCTTGCCCTGCTTCACTTGCTCCACGGAACTGTTCACCCCGTGGCGTCTGTTTGTCTGTTGTCTGTCTCCTGCCGCTAGACGATAGTATCTACAAGGGCAGCTACTTTGTTTATTGTTGTTTCCTAAGTACCATCAGTACTTGGCATGTAGTAGGTGCTTCATAAATATTTTTTGAATGAAAAAGTGAAGGAATGGACATCTTCGTTTATGTTTTCCCTCTCATGTGGTATTTAACATAATGATCACTTTCTTTCTTGAACCATTTTCTATTCCTGCTATGACATTATTTGGGCTTCCCTGGTGGCTCAGCAGTAAAGAATGTACGCCTGCCGGTGCAGGAGACCCTGGTTCGATCCCTGGGTGGTTAAGATCCCCTGGAGAAGGAAATGGCCACCCACTCCAGTATTCTTGCCTGGGAAAGCCCATGGACAGAGGAGCCTGGGGGGCTACTAGTTCTCACCTAGTTCCTTATCCCTTCTTTCTACCTCTCCTGCAATAGTTTCTCAGCCTCTTGCTTGGTCTTCTTCACCCTGACCCAAGTGTGGGATTTTCTTAGGTCTCTGGCTCAAACCCTCAAACCTCTTACTCTCTCCATAAGAGATCCATAGCTTTAAATACCAACTATATGCTGATGATTCCCAAATGTGTCTGTCTTTTCTAATACAAATCACTTTGCCACTTCTACTTGGATGTCTCACAGACATCTCAAATTTACATTTCAGACTAAACTTGCAACCTTCGTTTCCTCTTGTCAGAGTTGTTCCCACTCCAGTTCCAGAGTTGTTCTCTTCCGTTTCTGTGAATGGTGCTTCTGTCTACATAAGTTTCATAAGCCAGAATTCAGAAGGGTCATCTCTGACATATTCTTGTATCCTTTCATCCATTCCATCATCAATTTCTATTAATAATCACTCTAAAATATTATCTCATTTGTCAACTTCTCATTTCTTCTACTGAAGCCACTCTAGTCCAAAGCCATGCCCTTTCCAGGACCACTTCAATAAATTCTTGGCTAATTTTCCTGCTTAGATCCTTCCCTCTAACCATAATCATTTCTCCACACTGAAGCCCAAGTTTCAAATACAGGTCCAATCATATCACCGGTCCTTGTTCCCTAGCCTTTCTCTGTCTGTAGGTTCCAAGCAGAATACCTACATGAATGGAATTGGATAGGTCAGAGGTTTTATACGGAATGGAAGGAACTATTGTAGTTGGAGAGAAGAACGTGCCCTGTCTAGAGAGGGCAGCCAGTACTCAGTGTTGATTTATTGTTGGGATTTGGGAAATATAGATCCAGAGTTGCTGATCTTCTGATTTTTTTCCCAGGGAAGCCAGAAGTCTGGATTTTTTTAAATTGTGAATTTTCTCTATATTAAAATGTTGACAACCAGTTTGAATTGAAAATTTTTCTATACTTAGAAATACATTTAATGAAAAATAGAAAAAAACTTTTACATTGAAAATCACAAAACATGGCTGAGAAAAATTAAAGAAGACCCAAATAAGTGGAGATGTACCATGTTAATGGTTCGAAAGGCCCAGTGTTGTTAAACAGTCCAGTAGTCCCAAAATAATCTATTAAGATGCAGTGTGTTTACAGACTACATTCCTGAAGGCTTCTTTTTTTTGGGGTGTGTGTGGAAATTGACATGCTGAATCTAAAATATGTGAAACTGAAGGATTTACAGTAGCCAGACTATTTAGAAGTAGGAGAATGAACTTAGAGGACTTAAATCACCTGATATTAGGACTTACTGTATAACTAGAGTAATCAAGACACTGTGGTATTGTTATTAAAAAACATGTTGATCATTGACCACATACAGTCTTGAAAGAGACATATATGATCAGTTGATTTTTCAGCAAAGGCCAAAACATAATTCAGCGGGGAAAGAATAGTCTTGTCAACAAATGTTGCTAGAACAGTTGGATGGATATTTGTACATAAAGAAATGTCTCAAAACCTATCTGACACTATGCAGAAGAATTAATTTGAAGTGACTCATAAACCTAAATATACAAACTGAAGCCATAAAATGTATAGGCAAAATTAGAAGATCTTTGTGGCCTTGAAAAAAGCAAGGATTGTTTTAGGACCCAGAAAGTTCTAACCAACCACAGAAGAAAAATATTGGTAAGTCAGACCTTTATCAAAAGTAAAACTTTCTGTTCTACAAAATACGTTGTAAGAAAGTGAAAAGGTAAATCACAGACTGGAAGGAAATATTACAGACACACACACCTATGACTTAAATCCAGAATATACAAAACATTTTAAAATTCAGTAATGTAACAAATGGCCCAGTTAAAAATGAGCAGAAGTTTGAATAGACCCTTCACAGAAGAAAATATATTTGAATGTCTGAAAGCATATGAATAGGTGCCCAACATCATTAGTTACCAGGGGAAAAAAAAATTAAAAACACAGTGAGATACCACTTCATACCCACAAGGATAGCTAAAATTAAAAAAAAAAATTCCAAGTATTGGTGAGGATTTGAAAAGCTAGAATCAATCTGTGTTGCTGGTGGGAGCGTGAAATGGTACAGCCACTTTGGAAAACAACTGGTCAGTTTCTTCTAAAGTTAAACACGTACTTACCATGCAACCCAGCCATCCTGCACTTTGGTGTTTATTAAAGAGAAATGAAACCATATTAATTTTCATAGTACCTAATAGCCAAAAAACTGGAAACAGTCCAGATGCCATCATCAGAAGGTCAATAGATAAACCAATAGATAAAACAGTGGATTATCGGTTTATGCAACAATGTGAATGAATCTCAAAAACGTTGAGTGAAAGTAAGAAATGAAAGAGAACTTACTGTATGGTTTCATTTATATTGACATTTGAGAATAGGTGACACTAATTTATAGTAACGAAAATGAGGCCAGTGGCTGGCCTGGTGATGAGTGTGGAGACTGACTGCAGAATGGCATGAGGGGCGATGGGAATGCTTTTTCTTGCTTAGGCGTGGTGACAGCACGCTAGTCTACATCCGTCAGAACTCACTGACCTTCTTGGAAATGCACGCTTCACATGTGTGTGTTGCATTGTGAGTAAATTACGCCTCAGCGTTTATTTAAAACATACTGCACAGGTCAACACTCTGGACTAGACAAAAGTTGTTTGCCTGCCAAATTTGGTTGAGGTCAGCCAGTTTCTAACAACTGATCTATACCCCACCCACACATACCCTGCAGGAGTGCCTGGCCTGTAGTAGGCCTTCAAATTTCTGTTTAATGAGTTGCAGCTCTGTTGTAAGAAAATATCCCATCCTTCATCCTCCTGCAGTTTTCTGACTCCAGTCATTATTATGAAGTTAAGTGGCCTCTCCTGGCCAGAGTACCTTGAGGACAGATCATGTGTATATATATGTATGTGTATATGTATATATATATATGAAAATTACATTTGACACAAAAGCAGAGACTGAATAAGCTCTTCTTGCTAGAATCTGTTTCAACTTCTATTTCTTTGTCTTGAGCATTTACACTCTGCCTGCAGTGCAGAAGACGCAGGTTTGATCCCTGGGTTGGGAAGATCCCCTGGAGAAGGAAATGGCAACCCACTCCAGTATTCTTGCCTGGGAAATCCCGTGGACAGAGGAGTGTGGTAGGCTACAGTCCATGGGGTTGCAAAAAAGTCGGACACGACTTAGTGACTAAACAACAAAGCAGAATTATTACATGTTTTTTCAACCAGAACTTTAAAAAGCACTAGGTATCATTCTGTTCTGATAATTGGTACCTTCCTTTGATAGTGCTGCTCTGAATTTTCCGATTAACCTTCTTCCTCCCCTTCCCTAAACTATGCCATTTAAAAAGTTAGCCTGAGGCTTAACTTTACAGAAAAACTTTCCTTGATCAGTACAGCCTCAAACTTGCTTTCAGACGCTCCTCTTCTTGTAGCACCCTCTAATTACTTCTCTTTCTCTTTTTTTGGCCAAGTCACGAGGTGTGCAGGATATTAGTTCCCTGACCAGGGACTGAACCTATGCCCCCAGCACTGAGTCCTACCGCTGGACTTCCAGGGAATTTCACATTTCTCTCTGTTTTTTTGTTACTTAACATTTCTTTTTTTCACCAAGACCTTTTCTTCCTGTTGACATTGTAGTTCACTGAGAGTGGGGAGGGGTAGCTGTACTATTTTCTCTGTGTATCTAAGATCTGTACCAAGTGGCTTTAATAACTAAAAGAATATTGATGGTTCATTCTGTGAAGGTAAATAATGTGCAACTCAAAGCCCATAATGGTTAGAAGTACACTACGTTAGATAACTGGACCTAGGTCTTTTCTCCACCTTTTCTTGGCATAAGCCCTTGGAAAGGAAGCCAGGGAGATTAAGAGTTGCCGCTATCTGATAATAGCCCAGAAACTTAAGAGGAGGCAGTTCCCACAGCAGCAATCTGAGTCCAGCAAGAGAGCTTAATGAACTGCCTGTACCTGTACAATTATAAGAGTTTGTCTCTGTGCTGAGATATCAGAGGAACTGATGAAAAGAAAGCTAATAGGAATATGAGAATGAGGAAAAAAGAAGTGGGGATTGGAATTGCATAGTGTGTAATCCTGATAGTTCCAGTTCTAGTTCAGTCACTCAGTCGTGTCCGACTCTTTGCGACCCCATGAACCGCAGCACACCAGGCCTCCCTGTCCATCACCAACTCCCAGAGTTCCCTCAAACACATGTCCATTGAGTCAGTGATGCCATCCAACCGTCTCATCCTCTGTCATCCCCTTCTCCTCCTGCCCTCGGTCTTTCCCAGCATCAGGGTCTTTTCCAGTGAGTCAGCTCCTCACACCAGGTGGCCAAAGTATTGGAGTTTCAGCTTCAGCATCAGTCCCTCCAATGAATATTCAGGACCAATTTCCTTTAGGATGGACTGGTTGGATCTCCTTGCAGTCCAAGGGACTTTCAAGAGTCTTCTCCAACACCCAGTTCAAAAGCATCAATTCTTCGGCACTCAGCTTTCTTGATAGTCCAACTCTCACATCCATATATGACCACTGGAAAAACCATAGCCTTGATTAGATGGACCTTTGTTGACAAAGTAATGTCTCTGCTTTTCAATATGCTGTCTAGGTTGGTCATAACTTTCCTTTCAAGGAGTAAGCGTCTTTTAATTTCATGGCTGCAATCACCATCTGCAGTGATTTTAGAGCCCAGAAAAATAAAGTCAGTCACTGTTTCCACTGTTTCCCCATCCATTTGCCATGAAGTGATGGGACCGGATGCCATGATCTTCGCTTTCTGAATGTTGAGTTTTAAGCCAACTTTTTCACTCTCTTCTTTCACTTTTATCAAGAGACTTTTTAGTTCCTCTTCGCTTTCTGCCATGAGGGTGGTGTCACCTGCACATCTGAGGTTATTAATATTTCTCCCAGCAGTCTTGATTCCAGGTTGTGCTTCCTCCAGCCCAGCATTTCTCACGATGTACTCTGCATATAAGTTAAATAAGCAGGGTGACAGTATACAGCCTTGACGTACTCCTTTTCCTATTTGAAACCAGTCTGTTGTTCCATGTCCAGTTCTGCTTCCTGACCTGCATATAGGTTTCTCAAGAGGCAGGTCAGGTGGCTTGGTATTCCCATCTCTTTCAGAATTTTCCACAGTTGATTGTGATCCACACAGTCAAAGGCTTTGGCATAGTCAATAAAGCAGAAATAGATGTTTTTCTGGAACTCTCTTGCTTCTGTCTCTTATACACATCTCAAAAATATAGTTTAATACAAAAAGAGGGATATGATACTAAGATAAGCAATTGTCTACCAGGATAGAATCGTCATGTACTTGTATGTATTGCCCCCTTGCCCCCCAAAAAACAACCTTGAAATATGTTGATCCCCAAACTTGGAGAATTTAAGACATCTCTCTCAGATAATGATGGATCAAGCATTTAAAACATTAATAAGGATAATGAATAATTGATTTGAACAACAAGAAGGGGAAACTGAAGCACACAGCTTCAGTGAAATAGCTTGTCCAATATAGCTAGTGACAGAGCAGAGATTCAAACCCAGGAAATCTTTTGTTGCCAGCCTGTGGCTAAAGTGGAATTATGAAAATGTATTTACATAAAAGTATTAAAAACAAGTCAGCTAAGCATTCAATATTCAACTCAACAAGTTTGAAAATAGATAAACCCCCAAAGAGGAAGCAAACAAAAACTAAACACCCAAAGCTGGTTCTTTGAAAAGCCTATAAAAATAGGTTTTGACACAGAAACTCACAGAGAATGAAAATATGAGAGAAAGAGATGTGAGTAAAGAAGGGGACATAACAAGAGAAATATCAGAGACTTTTAAAATTATGGATAAATAGTATAAAGAATTTTTTACCAATAAACTGAAAAGTTAAAGTGTATTTTTTTTT
>SJYX01001000.1:50307-95608 GCA_006410675.1 Oreotragus oreotragus
GTCTTGTTCCTGACTTTAGGGGAAATGCTTTCAATTTTTCACCATTGAGGATATTGTTTGCTGTGGGTTTGTCATATATAGCTTTTATTATGTTGAGGTATGTTCCATCTATTCCTGCCTTCTGGAGAGTTTTTATCATAAATGGATGTTGAATTTTGTCAAAGGCTTTCTCTGCATCTATTGAGATAATCATATGGCTTTTATTTTTCAATTTGTTAATGTGGTGTATTACATTGATTGATTTGTGGATATTGAAGAATCCTTGCATCCTTGGGATAAAGCCCACTTGGTCACGGTGTATGATCTTTTTAATGGGTTGTTGGATTCTGATTGTTAGAATTTTCATTCAAAATTGTGTGTGTGTGTGTGTGTGTGTGTGTTTTGCATATCAAGCGCTGATAATCACTTTTGTAATAACTTTAGTAATTCTTTGGTAATCAGTTTTTAAGCTCCTCTTGAACAAAACTATCATGATATATATATATTTTAAAAATGAACTGTAGTGTTAAACTACTAAAACATAAGAAGCCTTTCAAAATATACTTAGTAGGGTTTCTCAGCCCCTTTCATACGATCACCGAGAAATTTCAGTCCCATACCAAATACTTTATAAGGCCCAGGGAGTACTGCAATTAATGTCATGCTCGCCATATCAAGGACATCTGGAATATTGAAGGACTTTTCAGTTGTTTGAATACCTTCTTTTAGTTGATTTATCTCTTTATCTAATGCCTCAGCTTCCTTTTTGAATCCATCTGTGAGTAACTCTTTTTGCATCTGTAAAAAGGAGAGTCCCTTTTTGAAAATATCCCAAATCAGCATTTTGCGTCAAACAACTACAGTTGCTATGCATGTGTGTCTACATCTCTTAACACCTTAGATTTTTAAAATTTTATTCTAATAATTGCAAACATTTGCAATACAGAAGGGAGAGCATCCAGGGTTTAGAGTTTCCCATGTTCCTTCAACACCATCTTCTTGGGTACAGAGAAGTTGGGTATAGGTCAGGAATGAAAACTACCCCAGGGAGAGGTTCCAGCCTTATAAATACACTTTGGGAGAACATGTAGGTGAGTTCTAAATATTTGTCAGTTTCACTGAGGTAGAATGACCAGACATATGTCACCAAAATGGCACTGCTGACTCACTTCAGAACTCTAGCTATCAAACTCCAGGCAGGGACAAAGAACACATTTAGTTTAGGGGTATAAAGTGAATCAGGAGGTCTGATCAGGAAACAAATGTAGCAAAGTTTACAGCTTTCAGCATCTGGTAGTTTATACCAGGCACAATCTGATATTTTCAGGAGCAGATGGAACTATTCCAGGTCTCTGACGGTTGTATCCTAAATTCTAAGGACTCTAAGACTGAGGTCCTATTCAGTTGGGAACAAATGTGATGCTATAATCACCATGAACAGCAGTCCAGGAGCCTGGGGCATGTTATTGGTCCCATTCAAACCCTAACACTACAGAAGGTGCTGAGTCTTACAGACATAAACCAGTTCACATCTCTTTGATGTTACAGTGAATCCTATGTTTTTGTATTTCCTTCTGGGATCTGACTTAAGGTCAAATTCCTGTCCCTTTATTCCTGAGGAGTTAGGGTCTCCCCATCAGGCCCCACCCAGGCCCATCTAGACTTACCTTCAGCTTGTGCTCCAGCATCGTTTCCTGCTCTCTCAGAAGGTTTTCTCTTTCCCTTTCCATCCTCTCTTGCAGTTGGGCCAGGTTTTCTTTGAAGCTTCTCTCTTGTGCCTCCATTTTTTGTTCTTCTTCATTCTGTTTCTCTCTTAGCAGCTCCTGTTCCCTCTCAGCTGCATCCTTCTTGGCACACTCAGCTGTATCACAAGAATTTTAAAGAAGGGAGAACGTGACTTATGTTGAGCTGTCACCTCCTTTGCTCAGATATAAAGTGGCTTTAATATTGTGGAATGGAGTCTAACTGTTCCTGCTACCACATCAGACAACATCTTTCAGCATATGATGTGAAGCACTGATTGGATGTACATATAACCCAAACTCCCCCATTTACTTCCATATATAGCAGAGAGGTTACATGGAAGAAGAGGAAGCTCTGGTGTCAGGAAATGTTTGCTCCCACACCTGCCAAAAGACAACTCAGGAGCCACCTTCCCCTCTGAGAGCTCAGTCCTCCCCTGTACCTGCCATGGCCTTGTCCCCAGCAGTGAGCGCCTGGTCTGCCTGCAGGATGGCTTCCTCTACTCCTCTCTGTGACTGCAGGAAGCTCTGGAGGACCTGGTTTGCCTGAGGAATCAAGAAGGAGCAGACTCGTCAGGTAGAAAAGACGTAGTGTCTTGCTGTGGAAATTATTGTTCAGTAAACTACAGACTGTATCCTGTAAATTCTCCATCCTTTGTAGGTTCCCCAAATGGTTACAGACCTGAGAATTAATGTGTATGTCTACAAACATCCATGGAGCACTTGCTTGGAAGGCCAGCAGAGCTGATTTTCAGGAGTCCCAGAGGGCCTCGGTAAATAAGAGTCTTACACAGTGCACACTAAATCTCACATGTCCCAGGACCTAGAGAATAAACAGTAACTTGATAGGAGCCTGGGCCAGACTTACCTGCTGACCCTGGAGAGTCTCCCAGATTGGCTGGAGGCAACTGGAGCTTCACTTGGGGACATAGACACTGGCAGAAGACATTCTAGGAAGCTCCTTCCACCACCTGGACACTGGTGCTGGTAAGCACCATTTTTGAACCTTCCCCCTGTCTTATTAGCTCCAAGATCCAGCCCTGCCCTAATGCAATGGTCTGCAGATGCCAGTCCTGGGATACTTCAGGCCAAACAACTGACTAGACATGCATGCAGCCCCATCCACCAGCAGATCTCCTGAGCCCACAGCTGCCTCTGGACATGGCTGTGCCTACCAGAGTGCCAGGGACCCAGTCCCATTCACCAGGGGGACTGAGACCTGAAACCCAGACACCCTCCAGCCAGAGACTCTGGGACACATCAGGGGAAGATACCAGGTACAAAAGACCTCAGTTTTTCAGTCTACAGGGCCAGTCCACTCACTAGCAGGCCATGTCATTCCTGGGACCAGCTGGGTTCAAGCCCACCTGGACCAATATCAGGCCAACACAATCTTCAAAATCCCCCAGATCCAGGAGCCTAACGGCTCTACCATGATCAACACACGCTCTGGAACTCCTGGACCCTGCACCTAGACCCCGGGATGTGGCTCTCTCCTCTAGTAGGGTGTTACTAGATCTAGGACCTGGCTCACCCACCAGTGGGCAGCCAACAGATCTGGGATCTCCTGGACTCTTACTCAACTCATCAGAAAAAAGGACTAGACTCAGAACTCTACTGGGGTTCCAAGTCAGCCTCCTCCTGACCAGCTGCCTCTGTGCAAATCAGGATCTGGCAACCAAAGAACCAGCAAAGACCCTTTGACTCTAATCTGCTGCTCTTTCCCAATCCCATTACTCCTCACCTTAACTCCTTTCCTGGGAACCAGTTTATAGTCTTGTTCAAACTTGTTCCTTGCTTCTAAATAGAGACTGTGTCCTCCAGGAACAAAGAATGTGCCTCCTGAAATACTTTTCACCAAGGATTCTGAAAGGTGCTTAAGCTCAGCCTCACAATATTTGACAGAAGCCTCTTCATTCTGGATCATGAAACTGTCCTTCTTTTTCTCCATGATGTCCTGCCAAGGAAATAAGGGAAAATTCAATAGAAACAAGTTGTTAGATAGGATGGTCCAGCTGTGCTCCCTTGGAAGAAGCAGTCTGACAGCATCAGGGCACATGAGACTCAGAATAATAGACATGGAGTCAGGCGTCAGTTGTAGTCCCAGTTCTGACCAACTCTTTGTGTGACTTATATGAAGTCCCCTAAATTCCCTGGGCTCAGTGTCAATATCTGGGAAATGAACATGTTGGAAGAAGCACAGTACTACTTTAGCAGATTAGCATTAATAGTGATCTATCCATCCATCATCAATGAACAACAAAAAGACAATTATGACTGAAAGTAGGGCTTCTTCTGCCAACTTGGATGGTAAGGATAAAACATACATACATAGAAAATCAAGTTCCTACTAATGAATTAACTATACACTGAGCAGGGCTTCCCAGGTGACACAATGGTAAAGAATCCACATGCCAGTGCAGGACACGCAACAGATGCTGGTTCAGTCCTTGAAGTAGGAAATGGCAGCTCACTCCAGTATTCTTGCCTGGAAAATTCTGTGGACAGAGGAACCCGGGGGGCTATAATCCATGGGATCTGAGTGAAATGTGACTTAGTGAAATAACACCACACTGATTAGAGTATTCAACTTTGCTTATATTCTCATTTCATTGAGAATTTGAGTGTGTGAAAATATAGGAACAAAAATTTTTTGCTTGTACTTATAAATTCCAATCAAGCTTATTTTCTCAATATGAAGTAAGAGATTTTATAACTTATAATGGTCAAGCAAGACTGAAAGTCAGACTTTCAGTGAAGGTGCTAATGGTAAGCAGAATTGTGATCTCCAAGAGTTCTCTTTCCCAGGGTCCACACTCTACCTAGTCCCTGGACTTGTGAACAATTGTTGAACAATTATTCTGTGTACAGACTAAATTGCATGGAACATGTTGACTTTACAAAATGGAGATTACCCAGGTGGATATTACCTGGTCACACTTGCACTTTACATGTTATTCTTCTCCAGTTGGTGGCAGAAGTGGTAGTCCAAGAGATTAGAAATAGAAGAAGAAAATGGTGCACCATTGCTGCGTTGAAGATGGAGGGGAGTTCCCCGGAATGTCCATGTGGATACCAAGTCAATGTGAACCTTGTTTTTAGCTATGGTACACCAAGCAGAATACCCACAGACCCTGGTGGGATCTGACCTGAGGAATGATAAGCTAATAGATGTGTGTTGTTTCAAGCTGCTAAGAGCAGAGTAATTTGTTTTGCCACAACAGAAAATAAGAAGCCCAGTTTTTAGAAAAATGATGACCTGTAGCCTGTAGAGCCCTATCACTCATTAGAATCTAAACTCCTTTTATGATAAGAAGCCCAGGAACCATTTTGTCAAAAAGGGGGAATCTCAGCATCATTCTAGAAGAAAGGAATCAGGAAGCATATATTCTAGGACACATTACCACGAACTTCTTCTGGAACATCAGCTTGTCATCCTTGAAGGAGCGCTCCATGAAGATGGCAATGGCTTCCTTCTCACAGGCTGCATGCACCTCCAGCAGCTCCTGGAGCGTGTCTGTGGGAAGGTTCAGTCGCTGGGTCATCTGCTCACTGTAGTGATCAGCTGCCTTCTGCATGGCTGCTGAGTTCTCACGCTCAGCCAGAGTTATTACTGCGTTCTCCAAACAAGGAACTCCTCCACTGTTGATGGCATCTACGTAGGCCTCCACCAGAGTCCCCAACCCTAAAAGATACATAATATTTAATAAGTGGAGAGAGAATTCTTACCTGTTTTATAGGTTTAGAGATTAGCACTTTTAAAAAAAATCACTAAAATTTTATGAAGTGGAAGTTTCCTTTTCCTCTCTTTATTTGTCTCCTTGTTCTCTTTACTCATTCTTGTATCCTTCTCCTGTTTGATCTATAAATCTACTTGTTTATAATAACATCACTATGTCTACTATTCACTCTATCTTTTATGGTTCTCAAATTCATCATATTATAATATTGAACTAATGATCTCAAACAATATGCCCAAGATTCTCCTAGATCACTTTTCCCATTGTAATAAAATAAAAAGAACTTATTATAGACATAGGTAAATTACATAGCTTGTGGGCATTATTTGTAAATGAAAATGTCTTGTTGAAATGTCATCAAGAATTTCAGGACAGTTGAAACAAACATGAAACCAAGCAGGGCTCATCACAGCATGACTGCCCAGGTGGCATGTCCATGAAGCCAGCCCTGTACATTTGTTTCTCAGACTCTCAGTGAACTTACACAGATTCATAACTACTATTTATTTTCTGACTCATGTAAATTCACAAAATATCTTGCCTATTCTCACTTGAAACATTTATCCCTTCAGACATCTCATCACCATGAAGATTTCTATCTTGAATTTATATTATTAATGTAATAGTTTCATGAGATTTGGTAGACTGCAACAAGCACTTATATATGCTTCTCTAAATGAATAAACATGTATTTTCATGAGTGGTGTGAACATCCATTTTCCAAGTCACATGGAGAAGAAAACACAACTACAGAGAAACCAAGAGAAATCGAGAGTGTAATCACAAGTTTATCACACACTGAAGCACAGAGAGACATGAGGTAGCGAAGGAGACTCACCTCCCCCAGTGACAGTGATTCCTTCTCTTAGGGTCTTGGGCTTTGCATAGGTAAAGATATATGAGCAAAAATCTTTTGATTGCTTCCGGAAATTCACATCCAATTGCTTATCTGATAGTTCCTCAACACGGAGTAGTAGCTTTCTGTCATTTGTAGGCCGGTCAAAGACAAAGCACTTTCTTTTTGGAAAAAATTTCCTGATACACTCTCTGGGCATGTTGGAATTTTGGATTTTGGGATCCTTGCCTGCAGAATTGGAAAAAGAGCAATCACGAAAGGAATAGGGGGCTGAGGGCTTTCAGTTCCAAGGATCTTTGCATCACTATAACTTTTGTGCTCGTATATCTCCTATTATTGAATCGTGCAAATCAGTCTTACATTAATCTAGCCAGGGGTGGAAAATCCCCTAGCCCCCCTTTTTTGTATATCTCTAAGAGCAAAGGAAGTACTTCTGAGGAGGCGGGGGAGGAATCCATTCTTAGTGACAAACTTCTGATTCTTTTCCTTAACTTTCCATGCTGTGCAGTGGATCAACTACTTATTAGATGTTTCTCGAGTAATAGATTAATCCAAGAAATTGTCAGAAATATTTTTCTGATATTACAGTTCCCATGTGAGAAATGACATATAGGCTCTATAGTAATGTGATAGTAGAAATAAAGATATTTATTATATATTTATGATATTGCTGGGAAAATAACCTGTGGAAGACAAATGATACCCAGGATGTGAAGAAACACTTCATAAATCAGAGCAAAAAAGTACACACATTGTAGATATGATTGGCGATTACTGTAGCATACACCATTTCATGTTAGTGTAGCCTAAACGAAACCAATCCCAAAGAAAGGCAATGCCAAAGAGTGTTTAAACTACCACACAATTGCACCCATCTCACATGCTACCAAAGTAATGCTCAAAATTCTCCAGCCCAGGCTTCAACAGTACATGAACTGTGAACTTCCAGATATTCAAGCTGGATTTAGAAAAAAACAGAGGAACAAGAGATCAAATTGCCAACATCCATTGGATCATCAAAAAAGCAACAGAGTTATGGAAAAACATCTACTTCTGCTTTATTGACTATGCTAAAGCCTTTGACTATATGGATCACCACAAACTGTGGAAAATTCTTCAAGAGATGGGAATACCAGGCCACCTGACCTGCCTTCTGAGAAATCTGTATGCAGGTCATGAAGCAACATTTAGAACTGGACATGGAACAACAGACTGGTTCCAAATTGGGAAAGGAGTATGTCAAGGCTGTATATTGTCACCCTGCTTATTTAACTTATATGCAGAGTACATCATCCGAAATGCTGGGCTGGATGAAGCACAAGCTGGAATCAAGATTGCTGGGAGAAATATCAATAACCTCAGATACGCAGATGACACCACCCTTATAGCAGAAAGTGAAGAAGAACTAAAGAGCCTCTTGATGAAAGTGAAAGAGAGTGGAAAAAGTTGGCTTAAAACTCAACATTCAAAAAATGAAGATCATGGCATCTGGTCCCATTACTTCATAGATGGGGAAACAATGGAAACAGTGACAGACTTTATTTTTGGGAGCTCCGAAGTCACTGCAGAAGAAGACTCTTGAGAATTCTTTGGACTGCAAGGAGATCCAACCTGTCCAACCTAAAGGAAATTAGTCCTGAATATTCATTGGAAAGACTGATGCTGAAACTGAAACTCCAATACTTTGGCCACCTGATGCAAAGAATGGACTCATTTGAAAACTCCCTGATGCTGGGAAAGATCGAAGGCAGGAGGAGAAGGGTACAACAGAGGATAAAATGGTTGGATGGCATCACTGACTCGATGGACATTAGTTTGAGCAAGCTCTGGGAGTTGGTAATGGATAGGGAAGCCTGACGTGCTGCAGTCCATGGGGTCACAAAGAATTGGACATTATTGAGCGGCTGAAATGAACTGAACTGAACTAAACTGAAACAAGGAGACCTCATCTCTCTTTCCATAATTTTACACTGGATGTGATTACTATATAGAAGGATTCTGGGCATCTACCAGTAGTTCAACAAATATTTATTGAAAGAATGAATAAATTATTGAAAGTGAAACTTAGTCACTTAGTTACGTCCAACTCTTTGCAACCTCATGGACTGTAGCTTGCCAGGCTCCTCTGTCCATGGAATTCTCCAGGCAAGAATACTGGAGTGGGTAGCCATTTTTTTCTCTGGGAGATCTTTCCAACCCAGGTATTGAACACAGGTCTCCTGCATTGCAGGCAGATTCTTTACCAGTTGAGCCACCAAGGAAGTAAATGATTAAGTGAACAAAAATGAATATTGTTTCCAGGTACCACTCTGCTAAAATAATCTGAATAACTAACTTATTATATTAGCTGACATATACTATGTCAGGTTCTAGGATGAAGAGTGTGATATTACGAGGAAGAGCATATAAAGGATCTGACAGTCTTACTGGAAGGATATGGCAACGCTTTTTTCCCGAACTCTGTAGTGTATAAATAGCCTATCTATCAATATGAAGAAGTAACTACCTATGCTGGTAAGATGCACTGTGTTAAAGGTACTTTGAAAATTTGTTCTTTTGTTTACCTTTTGATTCTGGTTCAATGGATTATCTTTCTCAAATAGAAAAGGAGAAGCACTTAGATTTACTATGTAATATAAGTTTATGTGAGCCTTTTTTTTCATGGTATTCATTTCTCTAAAATCATTTGGTCAAATATTGGATTCCACATTTCCTCTGTGAGCTTAAGCTCTGGTCACTAGAGTTTTCCCAATAACAATAATGACTGAAGCCACCATCTGTCATTCACCAGGCACTATTAGCATGGCCTCAACTCAACCTTAAATCAAGATTGACATCAAGTACTGAATGTCAGAGCTCTGTTGACCCCACCTCCTCTAAACCATCCAACACTCCAGCCCTGCTCTGATACCTGGGATCAACTTCAAGGCATTCTCCAGGTACTCATCTTCAGTGATGGGGTATTCATCTAACTCCAGTTCCAACATGAAATCCCGCACAGTCCAGATGAAGTCTGGAAAGAAAGTTGCAAACTCGGCTGAGTCCTCTTCTTCATTGGAGCTGGGAGATGATTTGGTTCTGATTAACTCTGTTAGTTCAGTCACATAGCTGTGATTAGCTAAGGAATAAGAAGCACCCTCCAACACAATTTCCAGATTTGGCCCCCAAACACGTTATATCAACCTTCTCTTTTGCCCCATTTTCCCTCTATATCAGCCATTAAAACAGAATCATGGGAAAGAAGAAACAGTCGCTAGTCCCATAAACCCAATGAAATGTGCTGGTTCAGTTCCTGGAAGGATACTGCAGCTGCTCCAGGGCCTGGTGGTTGATGGTGCTCATGCTGTTGTAGATAAAGGTGCTGCTCAGGAGCACGGCCAGGGCAAAGATCCACGAGTCATTCTTGGAGTCTCCCTAAAAAGTACATTACAGCATGAGGATGTTGCTCCTCATTCTTCCGTACAGTTGTTCATTTACTATAACAGTTGTATTGTAACTAAATAGTAAGGCAAGTAACATAAATTTTCAAGACAATGCTAAATGCAAACCTTTTTGGTGTTGACACCGATCCTGCTAAGCACTTTGGTGTGGTTAGTTATTAACAGAAGTGAATGACATCATAAACGTGCATCAGGCTTCTCTCGTGGCTTAGTGGTAAAGAGCCCACCTGTCAATGCAGGAGGCGTGGGTTAGAGTCCTAAACTGGGAAGATCCCACATGATGTGGAGGAATAGCCCGTGCACCACAACTATTGAGCCTGTTCTCTAGTGCCCAAGAGCTGCACCTACTGAGCCCACGCACTGGAACTACGGAAGCCCACACACCCTAGAGCCTGTGCTCTGCAACTAGAGATGACACAGGAGTGAGAAGCCTCAGCACTGCAGCTAGAGAGTGGCCCCCACTGTCTGCAACCAGAGAAAAGCCCACACAACAACAAAGACCTGGTGAAGTCAAAAATAAATAAATTAACAGAATTATTGTTTTTAATGTCAAATGTTGAATACAGTGTCTGGAACACATAAGTTATGCAATAATAAATGGGCCATGATTCCTTTGTACTTCTTTTCTTGATCATAGGCTATGTTAGGAACTAGTGTTCTTCAATTAAATTCATCAACTATTCATTGCACATTTAGAAAACAGCGGATACAACATCTGCTTATATGGATGTAAAGTTTCCTATGACAGTCCCTCCTTAGAGAGATGGAGGGGCAGATTAACTGGCAACATGTAAATACATCCAAGATGCCAGGCATGAAGCCTAATACTATACTGTAAAAGACAAAGGGGATGATTTCAAATGAACCAGAAAGTGTACTCTGCATTCAGAGCCAGACATGATTGTGTCTGACAGTAATGTGAGGGCATTAGGTTAAAAAGAGCTGGGCTTTAAAGAAATGACAGAACATGGACTTGTGCAGTTGCAGGGACCATGCATATGGAGGGTCCACAGAAACCAATCACAATTGTCAGAAAGTGTCATCAGAAAGCGTATTACATGCTCCTTTTATTTGACTGAAGTAGTGGTTACCCATGTGGTCATAGATGATGAGGCTGAAAATGAGATTCAGGAGACTTTGGAACAGAGTATATATTGCCGAGACACACTACAGGTAGGGAGGGCAGCAAGTTCTGCTGCTATCAGTGTGCAGTCTGGTGTGCTTTGGTTCCTTGACAAATACAATTAGACAAAAAGAAGAAGGTCATGCAAACTAGAATCTAGCAGGAGTCAGTAGACCGTCTTGGGTTGACACCGAGATGATTATTGAATACTTTAAATCTGGATTTTTAAACTCAGAATTTCTGAATTCATGCCCTAAATCCTTTTCTTCAGTGATGAAAGTCAAAGATTCAATGCTACTACTTTTAATTTAGAAGCAGATTAATACAAATAAGGAGAAAAATTGATTGTAACACTGTGAAGACAAAATACCTAATATTATCCCATTTACATTCTCATCTTGAGTCTAGCTCAACTCTTTATAGAATTCTTTGAAAAATTCCTCTTCAGAGATCCAAAACATGGAATAAAATGCTCCTGGTATGTTGGAAGCTTTTCTGGAGATTTTAAAAATAGTTTATTTGCTGAATCTACTTTCACGATTCCTACTTCCAACTTGATTAACCCTACATATCAGAAGATGCTGATACAGTTGACTGCATGAATTAACAGCTTTCACTAAGATTTCTTCCCAAACCTAAAAAACTGGGGTAAGGCCTCACTCTTTTTCTTCATGGGTCAAGACTGCTTATTTTTTATCTCCCCAGCTCAGCTCTGGCTTATACTTCACTCACTGTTGCACTTAACACAGAGCCTTAGATTTGTACCCGATACATATTTGTTAACTTCCATCTTTTACCTCAGTGTTAAAAATAAGATGTGTCCCCAGTAACCAAAGTATTGATCTTATTAGAGAGAAAATTCAAGGAAAGAGAACTTAACCTCATTATTTATAACTGGATTTGCAGTTTACAGGAATATGTGGTAAAAGTTGAATTGAGGTGAGAAATTGAATTGTAAGTGGAGTGTCAGGAGTAAAGAAGATTCCCTGCCTTACCTTCTCCACATCACCCAGACCCTCAGTGTCCAGAAGGACCAGGGTGTGGTTCTCCTTTGAGGGGTGGGGCACACACCACATCCAGATGCCCTTGGTTTCAGACCTCACTGTGGAGCCCAGACGGAAACCTGCACAGAAAGAGGAGGAAGCAACGCACAGCAAAAGCAGATAGTCCAGGCTGCCCACAGGTTACTTTGGGTGAACTTGTGTGCATGTGAGTGCTTGCCTGTGGGGAGGATGCTTTCACTTTAACAAGTACAGAAGATCCAACCTCTACACATATTCAGAACCTTCTCAAGAAACACTTTGTGTCGCCTACTCATCTCTTACCATTAATAGCTCAAACCGTGTCACATTCTAAAATGTTAGCTCTATTAACCTCTCTACATTTGTCTGACACTGAAGAGCTCCCTTACCTTCCACTTTCTGATGGACTTTTACTAGTGAGAGGTAACAGTAAAAGATTAGAAGGCAGGCACCTGCTGCCCTGGCTTCCACCCCGATGAACCATGGTGTCCCGGTGCCTCTGTTCCCACATTTAGTCACATCTCCATTTTGGTAAAGAATTGACCTACAATGCAGGAGACCCTGTTTGATTCCTGGGTCAGGAAGATCCCCTGGCAAAGGGATAGGCTACCTACTTCAGAATGCTTGGGCTTCCCTGGTGGCTCAGATGGTAAAGAATCCACCCACAATGGGGGAGATCTGGGTTCAATCCCTGAGTTAGGAAGATACCCTGGAGGAGGACATGGCAACCCACTCCAGTATTCTTGCCTTGAGAATCCCCATGGACAGAGGAGCCTGGTGGGCTACAGTCCATGGGATCACAAAGAGTTGGACACACCTGAACAACTAAGCACAAGACCTTGATCTTTACCACATCTGGAATCCACTCACTGCTTGTCTCTTCATGCTGTAGGAGATATCAAAGCTACTTGACATTGTTCCTGCCACCCTCTGAGTGTTTCTGCATGACTTCATGGGTTCCCTCTGCTCAGCTCATGCCCTTGTAATCGTCCCTCCAATAAACATCTTCAGTTACCCTCTGAGTGGATTCTCTGTGTCCTTTCACAACCTGCATTGATACATCAACTTCTGTTAGTTTTATTCCTCTTCTTCCTCCTTGTATTTTCCTCATTTCTCTTCTTCTCTTCAAAAATGAAGAATTCTTTGTTTATTGACTCACATGGAGATATAACAGAAGGGAAAGCAAAACAGACCTGTAAGACTTGCTTGCCCTTCTTTCTCAAGGCTTAAGCCCAGAGATGGGAGAGGATGTGAGGTACATGCCTAAGAAGCTGCAGGTAACAGAAGCTGTTCACCCAACAGTCCAAGGTTTTGACCTTGGTCAGATGCCAATGCTCCCTTCAACTGAGAATAGAAATGGATATGATGAAATAGCTGAGGGAGCATGGTTCAACATGGCTCAGGCCATTCAGTGCCTTATCTTGTGTGTTCTGCTCAAAGTGGGTATAGGACCTGAGATGATCTTCACTCTTCTACATCATGATGGCATTTGACTGCGTGCTGATTAATACAGAGAAATGTGAACTCTCAGCTCCTCCAGGGAGAAAAGACAAGCTATAAGTAGAGGTCATCATGGTCAGTTATGAGTTGTCAAGAACAGACAATGGTATTACCACAGGAGAGAAAATATTGACTTGCTTCTGCTAGTCAACCCTGACTGGGTGCTAATTTGTGCTTTCTTCTTCCTGTGATATGACTCATGTGGTAAGTCACAATTCAGATGTTTTAAAACGACTGCTTAGTCGCTCAGTTGTGTCCGACTCTGTGGTCCCATAGGCAGTAGCCTGCCAGGCTTCTCTGTTCATGGGGATTGTCCAGGCAAGAATACTAGAGTGGGTTGCCATGCCCTCCTCCAAGGGATCTTCCCAACCCAGGATCAAACCCAGGTTTCTCGCATTGCAGGCAGATTCTTTACCAATTGAGACACCAGGGAAGCCCTAAAACATGACTAGGTTAAGGGTTTCCTCAGTAGGAAAATCACCTCTTTATTACCAGATGTTATCTCAAGTAGGAAAAGAAAGAATGTTCCTCAAACTCCTTGCATGTATCTCTTTCTTAGAGTTCTGAAATCTTAAATTTCTCCAAAAATGACCTATTTATTAATTTATGCTGGCAGGCAAAAGGGTCCTCCCCTGATTGGTGATCAATTTCCTTTCAATGAAAGACAAACATAAAATGTCTTGTTTTAAGTCAGTAAGAGATTGCAAAGGAAAAATGAGAGTGGGAGAAAGGAAGAACAAAGAGAGATGGGGGAAGAGAGAGAGAGACACACACAGAGAGAAACAGAGAATTTGAGTGAGACACTGAGCTATTCCTAGGGGCCCTTAGAGTTTTGTGAACTGAGGTTCTACTCCCTAATTGTGCTAAGCTGCTGGGCCACAGAGGAAGGCATTAGGAAAGAAATGGTGTGTAGTCTTCTCAGAAATGCCCAACAGGACATGGGTGTATTATCCTAAAAATCAATTAGAAACAAGTCAGGCAACTTGGTAGAAAAAAACCTCTTGAAATAGGAAAGGCAAAAGGCAAATATATGAAAAAGTGCTCAAACTTATTAGTAGTGAGACAAATAACAAGAAACCATATAGATACCAGATTGACAAAAGTTTAAAATGTTTTTACCAAAATTTTGTGGCAATATGGAAAATTTAAATTGCTGCTAATAAGCACATAAACTGAACATAAAGCTAAAAAGGCTGTTTTATGTTATCTTGAAAGGCTGAAGACAAACAATTCTTGACTCAGCAATTCCAATTCTAGGTAAAACATAAGGAAGTTAGTATATACACACACCAGGATATAGATGAAGAATAATCATGAGAGCATCATTCATAAAAGATAAAAGTTACAAATAATGCCAGTGTTCATCAGCAACAAATGGATCAGTATATTGTGGTATCCTCAGTCAGTTTAAAAGTACAAAATAGTGAAAGTAATTATAGACACCTATGACAAAATCTTGCCTGGAGAATCCCATGGATGGAGGAGCTGGTGGGCTGCAGTCCATGGGGTCATTAAG
Source organism: Oreotragus oreotragus (assembly GCA_006410675.1). Lineage (NCBI taxonomy): Eukaryota > Metazoa > Chordata > Mammalia > Artiodactyla > Bovidae > Oreotragus > Oreotragus oreotragus. The sequence continues at coordinate 65,226 of SJYX01001000.1, forward strand.
AGTTGGACACGACTGAGCGACTTCCCTTTCACTTTTCACTTTCATGCATTGGAGAAGGAAATGGCAACCCACTCCAGTGTTCTTGCCTGGAGAATCCCAGGATCGGGGGAGCCTGGTGGGCTTCCATCTATTGGGTCCCACAGAGTCAGACACGACTGAAGTGACTTAGCAGCAGTGGCAGCAGCATGACAAACTAGATGAACTTCGTAAACTTCTTATTGAGAATATGAATCAAGATCCCAGTGAATACCAGAATGTACTTTCCTCTATAAAGTTAAGCTATTTTTAAGAAATAGTTGCATAGATTGTAAAACAATATTTAAATATAAAGAATGAAAGAAGGCACCATGAAAATCAAAACATTGGTGAGCTCCAGTGAGGGTGTAAGAGGGTGTGATTTGGGCTTTGGGGTGTTGGTGATATTTTATTTCTTGCTCTGGGCAGTGACTGAACAGTTGATCACTTCATACTTATCAACTTTTTAATATGTATATATATATATATATTTATTTTTATGTATTCTTCCATATGTGTTGTGACATGTGTGTGCTCAGTCTTGGCTGACTCTTTGTGACTCCATGGACTATAGTCCACCATGCTCCTCAGTCCATGGAATTTTCCAGGCAAGAATACTGGGGTGGCTTGCCATTTCCTTCTTCACAGAATCTTCCCGACCCAGAGATTAAACCTGAGTCTCCTGCATCTCCTTCACTGGTAGGCAGATTCTTTACCACTGCACCACAAGGGAAACCTGAAAATGTTAGTTGCTCAGTTGTGTCTGACTCTTTGCAACCCCAATGAAAGTAGCCCATAGCTGCCAGGCTCCTCTCTCCATGGAATTCTCCAAGCAAGAATACTGGAGTGGGCTGCCATTCCCTTCTCCAGGGAATCTTCCTGACCCAGGGACTGAAACCAGGTCTCCTGCATTGTAGGCAGAGTCTTTACCATCTGAGCCCCCAGGGAAGCCCCATCTATGTGCCTGAGAGTTCACATATTAGAAAAGACTAATTAGAGAAAGACAATATGTACAGTTATAAAAGTTTTACTGTGAAATTAAACCAAAAGGAATGCATGGTAGTCTCGTTGAGGTATAGGATATAGGGATTTTGTTGTCGGTGCTCCCTTCTATTGTCTTCTAAAAATAAGACATATTAAAAAATATTTGTGTGCTGCTTGGAATGATTCTGTGGTTTAGGACAAATATGGTGAAGGAGAAAGGAAGGCAGTAATTGTTGAAGATGAGCCCCTGAGAAGACGGCAGTGGATGGAATCAGGACAAACGAGGTAGATGTTCTGATGGGATCGGGAACTCTCAATCACTGGGCAGAAGAGTGAACACTGTGGAGGGATGGGTTTGAGGTTATAAACTCGGTGGTGAGAATTAGAAGTTTTCTTCAGTGATGGGGGAGGCGGGGTTAGGCTCTTCCTTAACATGACCCTAGAGGAGGAGCATCAGCAGCCTGCGTTACCATGCTTTCAAGCAAATGTCCTGAACGACACTTAACAAAACTCACCGTGGTTCTGTCCTGCCAGGCGGTTCATCAGGTAGGACTTTCCGGTCCGATAGAGCCCTGCGATGGCCACCACCACCACAGGCTCAGATATCTGCTCGAGAGTCTTTAATGCTCTAGGATTTACTGTCAGCTGATTGTTCTGGTTTCTTACCAGACAGATGGGGTCCATTATAGTGGATCCAGATGCCATGGGAAGCTGTAACCCAGAGAAAAAACTCAGTAGAACAGAAGGTCCCCAGAGGGGTGGGATGGGGGTGCAGGAGGAAGGCTCAAGAGGGAGAGGATATGTGTATACATATAGCTGACTCACATTGTTGTACAGCAGAAACTAACACAACATTGTAAAGAAATTATATTTCAATTAAAAAATAATAAAATGTGAAAAAAAAACACCCAAAACCCCTACAGGGTCCTGAGGTCATCCCTCATGGTTACCAAAGTCATATGCACATTAGTCTTCTGCTTGTGGAACTTAGATGTCAATTCTCTTTGCTTTGTATATTTCAAAAAGGTAAGTATTTAGCCTAGTGTGCCAAGGCCTGTAGAGGTACTGTATGTATATTATATATTACTGATCCTTAAATGAACCCTAACGCAACCTTGCCCACGTGAGGCCCACAGTGAACAGACTGAGAACACAAGCACTGCTGATAGAGCTTTGAGAACACTAACATTTTGGGGGTAAGTAGAGACAGATGGGACATGAATGGGATGAGGGGTGACCAGAGATGATTTCTTGAGTTCCAGAATGATTTGATCACTCATTAATTGCACAAATGTTTATTGAGAACCTTCCATGTGCCAGACACTGTTCTACGAGCTTAGGATCAAACAGTGAACAAGACAGATACAAATTCTTGCTTCATGGATCTCTATTCTAGTAAAGGAGACAAATAATATAGAAAGTGAAAAAAAATCCATATATATGAATATTAGAGGGTGGTAAATGCTCAGAAGGAAATGAGCAGGGAATGAGATTTGAATTTACATGGAGATTAATCAGGGAAAACCTTGCCAAGAAAGGAAAAACGAATGTGACTGGTGACCAGATGAAGGAATCATTGGAGTAGGACAGGCTGGAGGAACAGTGATTGTGAGAGACAGAAGCTGAGATAAAGATGCTGCTCTCTCTTAAAGCAGCACAGATCTTTAAGGTACCTAGCAAAGTTTCACATATAATAATTAATTTGCTAACAAATTAAAGGGTACTTCTTATTATTTAAGCAGATAGAGAAGAGATGCAAACAACTTGGGTGTTATAAGATCTGGCTAGATATGCCAGGGTCTCACATCTGGGCCAGGCTCTACTTGAAATGATTTCATCACCATGATTAGATGTTTCACGATCTTAGGAGACAGACAGAAGTCAGAAGGCTTTGACCGTTCCTTTATTTTCTCAAAAACAATACTAAGCAAAACCCACATTTCCATATGCTATTGGCTATGTGACGACTGAGAAGATTAATTTCTTTGTGCCTCAGTTTTTTCTTCTATACAATGGCAGCATTAGACATAAAAATCAATCTGTCATTAGGGTTATTTGGAGGATTAAATATCTCATGATGCTTACAATAGTCTTAAAATCATGCTGCTACATAGTAAATTCTATATAAGTATTGCTTTACAACTGAATGTCAGAAGACAGGGACAGTAATTACTGAATGAAAGTGGAGGATTGGCTCTGACACTTCCCTCCCCGGTTGCGAGCAAGTGGGAGGACAGAGCCCAAGAGGAAGATGAGCAGGCTGGGGAGATCCAGTGGTAATAGCTGAGAGAGAATAGCAGTGATGTAGGAAGAGTCAGGCTGGAGGAGTTCAGAGCTGCCCTGGGATGTCCAAGAACAGGTTCTGGAGTCGGGCTGCCAGGGTTCAAACATGAAGGTTCACAGCGCTTATTATCTGTTGATGCCTTGAAAAAGGAACTTAACTCCAACACCTTTTTCTTAACGGTTTATATGTAAAGCAACAATTCTTGATTCATTACAGTATAGCTGATAATAGATAGGCTCTAAACCATGAAAAACTTTTTTTCTTGATTCATGTACTATTTTAATTAGTGCATTATGTGTCAGTGAGCTCTGTAAGCTGAAAATTGCCAATAATTATAAGGTATCTAAAATCTTTTTATCAGAAAAAACACGTATTTATTTAACAGATTTCTTCTGAACGATTTCTTTTCTTTTTCTATAGTGGATTTGGAGCAGAAATGGAAGAGTAAAACATGACCTTTTACTGCTGTGTTATGTCAAAATTAATAAAGGAAAACCTAGAGAATTCCCTGACAGTAGTTGGGACTCTGTGCTTTCACTGACAAGGCTGCTGGTTCCATCCCTGGTCTGGGAAGTAAGATCTCACTTGAAGGCCTGTGTCCCCTCCCCCATCATGTATGTGCTGTGTGTTCCAGGCATGAATAGTGGAGCCTGTTGCCATTTTCTCTTCCAAGGGATCCTGACCCAGGGATTAAACCCATGTCTCTGGTGTCTCCTGCATATCCTGCACTGGCAGGCAGATTCTGAGCCAACTGGGTTTCATGTGTCCCCAACCTCCTCCCCTCCAAAATGAACTTCACTCAAATGGAGTCAGCAAGCCAGAAGGGGGCTTGTTGCAGAACTATAGTCTGGAAGTCAGTTAAGGAAGAATTGTCAATTACAGACCCCAAGGGAAAAAATTTCAATAGTTATCAATGACAACCTTCAAGAGGAAAAAGTGTACACTGCATCTCCTACAAGAATTGACTACCCCAGCAACTCAGTCAGTGAGAATTGGTAATCACTCTTGAGCTCTGACTTTTCTTTCCAAACCAACCTTCCTAGCCCCTTACTTTTCTCTATAATGTTCTTTTTCTTTGTTGGACTTCCTTATGGCTTTTTTTTAATAGCTGCTTCTCCCAAATTGCAATAACCCTACTATTCCTGAATAAATTCACTTTGGCTTGTAAAATAACTTATTTTTAAGGTGAATAGCTGTAAGCAAGAGAAATTGTGGAGTTTATATCTTAGACCAAATATTGATAAAGCTTTATGTAAGTCAATGAGTCTACAAAGATTTTGTATTTGAACTCAAAGTATACTGAGGGACCATAACCAAGAAGCTTTTAACTTCAAAACTAAGCATTTGGAGGGACTTTCCCAGCAGTCCAGTGGTTAAGACTCCCTATTCCCAATGCAAGAGACAGGGGTTCCTTGGTCCAGGAACTAAGATCCCCACGTGCTGCACGGCATGGCCTCATAAATAAATAAATATAAAACAACAAAAAGCCATAAAAAAGAAACTAAACCAATAGAAAAGAACAGTGCTAATAGAAGGCAGAAGATGACCAAGTTTCCAAAGTGACTGTTTCCAATTATCTGATAGTCAAGAATGCCCCACACTGGAGATTTTCAGTAAGTATCAGAAGTTATTCTGAGGCTGTTAATGTATATGCCACTCATTAAAAACAATGCATGATCAACAAACATGATTAGGTCTTACAGTTATTATTAATAGTTTTTTTTTTTTTTAGTAAGAGGTTGAATTATTCCAAAGAAAACAGTTCTGTATGTATTCAGATTATCAAATGTTAAGACAAAAATAATCCCGAGTCCGTCTTTTAGGAGTTAAATTGGCTCTGTGTCTAGGACCATCTTTTTTTGTTTGACAACTGTCCAGCGGGGTGCACTCAGGATGTGTCAGAGGAGGGCAAGAAGGGGCTAGGAGAAGAGACCACACCCATCACCTCTGCCAAGGGTGGGCTGGGGAGTGAGAGTGAGTTTGGGTCTTCAATCTCAAAAATGACTTCAGCTTCCTTTCCTCAGAAGACATACCTGCTCTCCCGCTTTTGGCTGCAGCCCTGCTTAGATGCTCCAGGAGCAGCGGCGCATCCGGGCGACAAGCTTGAAAGCAGCCTGGGATCCCAAAGGAGACTCCGAGCTGCCCCAACAATGAGCTTGGCCAGCCGCCACCCACCAGCCCCGCTCCAACATCTGCTTCTGTCCTCCCCCAGTGTGGGGTCTGCGCTGGGGGATTTATTGTTATTTAACCGAAGTGTGCTTGGAAGGTCAAGTTTAGGAGCAGACTTACCTGGAGCTGCAGCCGGGGTTCAGATCAGCTGCTCTGGCTCGCCCCTAGGGCTCTTCCTGCTCCTGGCTCCTCTGGAAACTGACTCTTATGCTCAGAAGCTGAAAAAAAAAAAAAAAGCTGAAAAGCCAGCTGGTTATTAAAAGTGGTGGGGGTTATGGGAAACGAAATCAAAATCGAAAGGGATAATTTTTTTTTTTTTTTTTATGGAGGCAGGAATGTGGATGAATTCCAGGAAAGATAGAGAGACAAGTGTTCCTCCAGGCCTGGCTGGGTAAGCACAACTTTGTCCCTCCTCCACAGTTGATTTGAAGGAGATGCAAGTAATGGTAGGATGAGAGTTCAACAGTCTGTCTCTCTGGCGTGTTTTGTCAGAGAGGGAGTTTATTTCTTCACTTGAAAAATGTTTCATTTTTTTCCTTTCTCTTTCCTTTTTAAAAAGTGTTTTAACTTGGTCTTTTTTTTCATTAGCAAAATAAATCCATGTATATAAAATCCTCAATTTTATAGCCCAGACATATTCATTATTTTTTTAATCGAAGAATAATTGCTTTACACTGTTGTTCTGGTTTCTGCCATGCAATAACACAAATCAGCCATAATTATATGTATATCCCCTCCCTCTTGAGCTTCACTATTATTTTGTTAGAGTTTTCCTCTTTTCTTTCACTACTGTGGAGCCAGATTTGGAGGTTAGGGGTTGATTCAGATTCCTTCCATTCTTTTCTGTATCCTTTAAGGCGTTGTACTAACCTAAGTTGAAAGCTTGACTGCTGCTGTTAGGGAACAAGGTTCTTTTGCCCAAGGAGCTGCAAGCCAAAACACTGAGAGCAGGAGATTTGCAGCAGAGAGTTTATTTGTGAGGCAGCCCAGTAAGGCTGCAGGGGCTGTGATTACACTAGGTCCCCTGTGGGGCAGGCAGGTCTGTTCTGACTCTGATGAGCTATATTGGTTTCACCTGGTTTCAGACAGTTTTGCTGTGTTACAAGAGGAAGGAGTTTTCAAACAAGCTCTTCCCTTATCTGCTCATTCTGTAAGATGAGCTCAAGAATTTCCCTTAGTCTGCAGTTTCTGTTTCAGATTTTTACCCTATGAAGCAGGGTTTCACTATCCCATTTGTATTTCAGATGGAAGTGAGGGAAAGGAAGTATAATCTCAAAGTTTTATGGCCAAACGTCCCCAAGAGGAAGTGCTTTGGCACATATTCCCTATGCAGACTTCTTTAGCTGAAAAAGCAGCTAGAAAAGTATAAAAATCCTTAGCCAGATTGCCATATACTAATTTTGAAATATAGAATGAGACCATATTTGGAGCTGCAAAGCGTGTTATAACTCTAAAGGTGTATGCTACAATATCAGGGTCAGATTTTTCTAGAATTCTGAGACTTCCCTTGGTAGATTCAAGACTTGAACCCAAACTGGGAAAACTACCATGGCTCTATAATCCCTGAGCCACTGAGATGGATTTAGGGGGAAATTGAGCACATAACCTAAAGCCAAATAAAGTTAATCTTTTCTCAGTTACCTGGATCCCAGAAATTTCTCTCTTTTCCTCCCTCACTCTTGGTCTTGTTCTGGATCTCTTGATTTAGTCTCTCTGTTTTCATGAACTTTTTGTTTTTGTCAATGTAAGTATAAAGATATATATTTCAAAATGAAGACTGTAAGACCACTTAGATATATTTGGCTCTGAAATATGATATATATTATCCATATTATAAACATGATATATATTATTACTTACAAATATATTTGGAGTTTTATTTTCAGTTTCCATGGTTTGTCATTGCTTCAGGAAAAATCCTTTTAAAATTATATCCCATAGGTATAATTGACAAAAGTATACTATTTTGGAAAAGTATGAATAATTACTTAACTAAGTAAGAATGGCATCACCAACTCAATGGACATGAATTTGAGTGAACTCCAGGAGCTGGTGATGGACAGGGAGGCCTCGCATGCTGCAGTTCATGGGGGTGCAAAGAATCACACACAGCTGAGCCACTGAACTGAACTGAACTGAAGAATGATTAAAATGTGTTCCTAAATGGAAGACTTTGGCCACCTGATGCAAAGAGCTGTCGCATTTGAAAAGACCCTGATGCTGGGAAAGATTGAGGGCAAGAGGAGAAGGGGACAACAGAAGATGAAATGGTTGGATGGCATCACCAGCTCAATGGACATAAGTTTGGGTAAACTCCGGGAGTTGGTGATGGACAGGGAGGCCTGGGGTGCTGCAGCTCATGGGGTCACAAAGAGTTGGACACGACTGAGTGACTCAACTCAACTGAACTGAAATGGAAGACAGTCAATGAGACAATTTAACTGAAATGAAAATGTTCAGTTTCTATTAATTTAACTCCAGAAACACCATCCTTATGGCAGAAGGTGAAGAAGAACTAAAAAGCCTCTTGATGAAAGTGAAAGAGGAGAGTGAAAAAGTTGGTTTAAAGCTCAACATTCAGAAAACTAAGATCATGGCATCTGGTTCCATCACTTCATGTCAAATATTTGAGGAAGCAGAGGAAACAGTGACAGACTTTATTTTTGGGGCTCCAAAATCACTGCAGATGGTGATTTCAGCCAAGAAATTAAAAGACGCTTACTCCTTGGAAGGAAAGTTATGACCAACCTAGACAGCAGAGCAAAAAACAGAGACATTACTTTGTCAACAAAGGTCCATCTAGTCAAGGCTATGGTTTTTCCAGTAGTCATGTATGGATGTGAGAGCTGGATCATAAAAAAGGCTGAGTGCCCAAGAATTGATTCCTTTGAACTGTGGTGTTAGAGAAGACTCTTGAGAGTCCCTTGGACTGCAAGGAGATCCAACCAGTCCATCCTAAAGAAGATCAGTCCTGGGTGTTCATTAGAGGGTCTGATGTTGAAGCTGAAACTCCAATACTTTGGCCACCTGATGAGAAAAGCTGACTCATTTGAAGAGACCCTGATGCTGGGAAAGACTGAGAGCAAGAGGACCAGGGGATGACAGAGGATGAGATGGTTGGATGGCATCACCGACTCAATGGATATGGGTTTGGGTAGACTCCGGGAGTTGGTGATGGACAGGGAGGCCTGGCGTGCTGCAGTTCATGGAGTCCCAAAGAGTTGGACACGAATGAGCGACTGAACTGAACTCCAGAATAAGTGGTCTTGTATCTTGCTTTAGAAATTGTGCTTGTTTGTCATCTAGTGCACCGAACTTTGTGTCTAGTGAAACTTTTGAGAGGAAGAGTCTCATTTTCACATCCTGAGTTTAGTGAAACACCATGGGCTGTGGATTGGCCAGCATTGTAAACAGTTCAAACCTGAAGCATTTTCAGTTCTGAAATATGAGTGCAGTTCATCAGGTGTGCAAAATGTGGGTACAAAGGAATAATAGCTGTTGGGGATAAAATTCCTAGGTTTGGAGAGCTCTAGAATTGAAGAGAGTAGCCACTGAGACAAAATATTTGTAAAAATGTTGCAAAACTAAAAGCACCTTGGATATTGCTGAGCACAGAAATAAACAAGATAAAAAGAATAGGCATTCAGGACTATAAAATTGTAAGGTGATAGACCTTGATTACTTATTTGGCTATAATAAGTATGTCACTCTGCTTGCAAGCTGGAGTGGAGGTGAATCACCTGAGGAAGTTCAGCCTCAGTGTATGTGCAACATGAGGTAAAGGGATAAATGACAGTGTTCAAGCTAGATTCTCCTTAGATCTCATTTTTAAAGGAAAAAGTCAGGCTGCAGGAGCCATGAGGTGGGTGAGAAGTGGTGGGGCGACCAAGCCATGCGGGCAGAAGCGGCTGGGGGCCTCCAGGGCCCCCGCCTTGGCCCCTAGTGCCGACTGGGCACGGCGGCCCGCAGTCCAGGCCGGGGGCGGGAGCCGGGCGGCAGCGAGGCAGCCAGCTGCCAAAAGATAAAAAAAAAGGAAAAATTATTTGCATGGGGATGATCCGGAGGGATGATGGGGGGTGAGAGGAGGGAGGGGGGTTCATGTTTGGGAGTTCGTGGATCATTTTTAAAGGAAAAAGTCAGGCTGCAGGAGCCATGAGGTGGGTGAGAAGTGGTGGGGCGACCAAGCCATGCGGGCAGAAGCGGCTGGGGGCCTCCAGGGCCCCCGCCTTGGCCCCTAGTGCCGACTGGGCACGGCGGCCCGCAGTCCAGGCCGGGGGCGGGAGCCGGGCGGCAGCGAGGCAGCCAGCTGCCAAAAGATAAAAAAAAAGGAAAAATTATTTGCATGGGGATGATCCGGAGGGATGATGGGGGGTGAGAGGAGGGAGGGGGGTTCATGTTTGGGAGTTCGTGGACACCCGTGGCGGATTCATGTCAATGTATGCCAAAACCAGTAGAGTACTGTAAAGTAAAATAAAATAAAATTAAAAAAAAAAAAGAAAGGATAAAGGGCTTAAAAAAAAAAGTTATTTCTGGGTTAAGTTTCCTTTTACCATTTTTGAAGCGTCAGAGAGTTCACATGATCAAAGTCCACAGATTTTAATATAGTTGGGTAGGAGTTTCAGGGGATGGAGTCTATTAGCGCTATAAAGAAACAGAAAGCAGGATCTAATACAAACCGAAAGCCCTGTGTCTGTGCTTTCATCCACCGGTAGTCTCATTCTGTGTTGTCCATTGTTCTGAATTTTTAGGATCCACATGTACTTTTCACCAGGAATGGTTACCTTCTCACTCATCTCCACTACTTTTTAAGAATAGTGGAGCCAATAGTCATGTCACAATTGTATTACTACAGTGAAAATCTTAAACTATATATCTAATTATCTTAAACTAGTCTATCTAATTCTTGCATGAGAAGTGGTAAGGACATCTATCAATTAAACTGCTACTCTGTTTTGTCTTGGCTTTTACTCCGAATGAGGGGAATAGGAACTGCAGCCATTACCCGACAAGGACAAACTCTAGTTAGGCACAAACATTTTCTTTTTCAAAGTATTCCCAACTGTTCAATATATGCAGCTGAATTCCACTCCCTATTTTGTGCCCTTTAAATGTAACTTATAATGATAACCAAACAAAGGGAAGCTAATGCAGACAAATTTGGAGGAGAACATGTGAATCTCTTTTTAAAGCTATAGCTTTGTAGTTACTTCTTGTTATGCTGGCTCTGATCACAGCAGGACTTCAGTGTCCTTTCAAAGATGAGCCTTTTTTCAGTTCCTGTGTTAGGGATGTGTTTGGCCACTCACGTTATACAGAATGAGCTTAAGATCATGTGACATGAATTCCACTGGTTCTACCACAATCACTCAGTTCAGAAGATGCCTATTTGACCATAACTCTTGAGAGGATGGGACACCATTGTTCTGGATGTGGTCAATAACCTAAGCCCAAAGTCATTATGGGATGCTGTGTACCCAATAGGCATAATATATGGATTTGGAGGACAGTGGCACACAGTATCACTCACAGTGACTTCTTTGGTGAAATTTGTGCTCCTTGACCTTGACAGTCTAGGCCTGTGGTTCTAGAGAGGGAGTGTTTCCTTGAGGGGGCACACTAAAGGCACCTTAAAGCTAAAGCTATAGATGCTTCCGCTGGGCATCTTTTGCCTATAAAGCAGCAGGCACAGGAGTAGTTTATCATGACAATTGACTTTGATCATCATGAAGAGGTACTGTTGCTACCATCTGATGGGAGCAGGGCAGAATATTTTGGTGAAAATGCTAGCCTACAAGTCCTGAGGGCATATATGTGCCTTTGCAGACCTTGTTTTCTTGGGAGCAGAATAAAAGCACTGTTGTTATTCATTATTAAGTCGTGTCCAGTGCTCTTGCCTGTGTTGACAACTGGAGTATTTCCAATTACAGTATCATTGTTCATGGGTCAAAGGTGACGACTTCATTGCTGGATAGTTTTCTTGCAGTTCTTGCAGAGAAGTTTGAGGAACCCAGAGCACGTGGGGTGTCCAGTCCCTTCCAGAGAAGAGCAGCAGGTTCAGACGGGTATGCACGTACTATCCAACCAACTCCTTTCAGATGTTGTTGTTGTTTTAATTGCGGAATGGTTTCCAACTCTTTGCAACCCCTTTGACTGTAGACTACTAGACTCCTCTGTCCATGGGATTTCCCAGGCAAGATATTAAAAAAAAAAAATACTGAAAATGGGTTTCCATTTTCTTCTCCAGGGAATCTTCCTGACCCAGGGATAGAGCCCTTATCTCCTGCATTGGTGGACGAGTTCTTTACCAGGGAAGCCTATCCTTTTAGTACTAGTTCATAAAACTGTTCTTGATTTTGAGTGCCCTAGACAGCAGTTAATAGAGTAAAGAAATGGCAGTTTGTGGCTCTGATGAGTGGAAGGTCATGTATTTATCCACATACATTGTTTGAACACCTGGGGATTATGAACACCTGGGCTTTGTAGGGGAGATAAACATACAGTGAAGATCATCAAGTAGATGAGATCATAAGGCAGTAGGGGAGACAGAATATAAACAGGTTATTTCAATATCAAAATTATATAAAAGTCCTGTGGTCAGAGTGAAACATGGTATGATAGCGGCACACAGGCGGGACACCACACTCAGTTCATTCCGAGTACATGAGTCTAGCATTAAACAGCTGACAAGAATACCTAAAATGTTGAGTTGAAATTGAATGAGTCTCCTTTGAATACATGGTCTTTATAAGTGTGCAGGAATTTTGAGGCCATCAAGCCAACATGCCAATAGACTTTATACCTGAGAATAGCTTAGGGCCTAGGGATTCAAAGCCTTAATGACAACAATGTCAGAATGCAGATCTAGTACTGTTTCCTGCTGTAATAAGCAGATTCCTCCTCTGGAGCTGACTTTTTATTTCTCATAGTGTTTTATACTTTCATCCTGTCATGAGAACTATTCCATTCCCTATATTGTTATTTTTATTTCATTAATTATATCTATTTATTTTTGAATAGGTAATAATTCATGCAAAATATAAAACCCACAGAGGAATATGTCAAATGGACCTATTTCTCCTCTCGTTCTTTATCTCAGATATACAGATCCATTCCTGTTGTGCTCAGGGATACCAGGTTCTTTCCTATTTCCAGAAATAGAGGAAAATGTGTGTACTGATTATGTTTTAAATCAGTAATGCAACTGACACACTTTCTATATCTTTATTTTTCTTCACTTATTATATGTCTTGGCCTCTTGATGAAGGTGAAAAAGGAGAGTGAAAAAGCGGGCTTACAACTCAAACTTCAAAAAAACGAAGATCATGGCATCCAGTCTCGTCACTTCATGGCACGTAGATGGGGAAAAAAATGGAAACAGTGACAGACTTTATTTTCTTGGGCTCCAAAATCACAGCAGACTGTGACTTCAACCTTGAAATGAAAAGACACTCACTCCTTGGAAGTGAGAGGGTAACAGGCAGGAAGGCCAGGGGTCTCCAAATGGAGGAAATAGCTTGCAAGTGTCAGACATTTTATCTCTCTTAAGTGGCAGGAGGAAACAAACTAGCGATATTTTTTTCCTTCTCTATACAAATTTAAAAGGAGGTTTCTCTTAAAATTCTGTGTTGCCATAATGATACCTGGTTTCACCTGAAGTTAACCAATGCCTTTTTCTTATGGAAATGTTTATCTTTTGAGTTTATTTTTGTGTGTGGTGTTAGAAAGTGATCTAGTTTCATTCTTTTACAAGTGGTTGACCAGTTTTCCCAGCACCACTTGTTAAAGAGATTGTCTTTACTCCATTGTATATTCTTGCCTCCTTTGTCAAAGATAAGGTGTCCATATGTGTGTGGATTTATCTCTGGGCTTTCTATTTTGTTCCATTGATCTATATTTCTGTCTTTGTGCCAGTACCACACTGTCTTGATGACTGTGGCTTTGTAGTAGAGCCTGAAGTCAGGNTGTGTGTGTGTGTAGTCTGCCCAGGTGGCACTAGTGGTAGGTAAAGAATCTGCCTGCCAATGTAAGAGACACAAGAGATGTCAGTTAGGTACTTGCCTTAGAAAGATCCCCTAGAGTAGGAAATGGTAACAGACTCAAGTATTCTCACCTGGAAGATTCCATGGACAGAGGAGACTGGTAGGCTACAGTCCATGGGGTCATGGACATGACTGAACATACACAACACAGTATATATACACATATACATATATATTCAATACAGCATACACACCAAAATATACATATATAAGTCTCTCTCTATATATACTGTGATAGTATATATTACCACAGAAAACTAACTAAACTGATCACTTGGACCACAGCCTTGTCTAACTCAATGAAACTATGAAACATGCTGTGTAGGGTTACCCAAGACAGATGGGTCATGGTCGAGAGTTCCGACACAACATGGTCCACTGGAGAAGGGAATGGCAAACCACTTCAGTGTTCTTGCCTTGATAACCCCATGAACAGTACAAAACAGCAAAAAGATATGACAATGAAAGATGAAATCCCCAGTCAGTAGATGCCCAATGTGCTACTGGAGAAGAGTGGAGAAATAATTCCAGAAGGAGTGAAGAGACAGAGCCAAACCAAAAACCACACCCAGTTTTGAATGTGACTGGTGATGGTAGTGAAGTCCAGTGCTGTAAAAACAATATTACATAGGAACCTAGAATGTTAGGTCCATGAATCAAGGTAAATTGGAAGTGGTCAAACAGGAGATGGCAAGANAATAATTCCAGAAGGAGTGAAGAGACAGAGCCAAACCAAAAACCACACCCAGTTTTGAATGTGACTGGTGATGGTAGTGAAGTCCAGTGCTGTAAAAACAATATTACATAGGAACCTAGAATGTTAGGTCCATGAATCAAGGTAAATTGGAAGTGGTCAAACAGGAGATGGCAAGAGTGAACATCAACGTTTTAGGAATCAGTGAACTAAAATGGACCAGAATAGGCAAATTCAATTCAGATGATCATTATATCTACTACTGTGGGCAAGAATCCCTTAGAAAAAATGGAGTAGCCATCATTGTCAACAAAAGAGTCCTAAATGCAGTATTGGGAGCAATCTCAAATTAATAGAATGATCTCTGTTCATTTCCAAGTCAAAGCATTCAATATCACAGTGATCCAAGTCTATGCCCCAACCACTAATGCTGAAGAAGATGAAGTTGAACGGTTCTATGATGACCTACAACCTTCTAGAACTAACACCAAAAAAATGTCCTTTTCATCTTAGGGTGCCCAAAGTAAAAATAGGAAGTCAAGAGATACCTGGAGTAACAGGCAAGTTTGGTTTTGGAGTACAAAATGAAACAGGGGAAAAACGGAGTTTTTCCAAGAGAACACACTGGTCATAATAAACACCCTCTTCCAACAATGCAAGAGATGACTCTACATATGGACATCACCAGATGGTTAGTACCAAAGTCAAGTTGATTACATTCTTTGCAGCCAAATGTGGAGAGGCTCTATATAGTCAGCAAATCAAGAGTGGGAGCTAACAGTGGCTCTGATCATGAATTCCCTATTGCAAAATTCAGACTTAAAGAAAGTAAGGAAAACCAGTAGACCATTCAGGTATGACCTAAACAATTATACAGTGGAAGTGACAAATAGATTCAAGGGATTAAGCCTGATAGACAGAGTGCCTGAAGAACTATGGACAGAGGTTCATGCCCTTGCGCAGGAGGCAGGGATCAAGACTATCTCCAAGAAAAGGAAATTCAAAAAGGTAAAATGGTTGTCAGAGGAGGCCTTACAAATAGCTGAAAAAAGAAGAGAAGCTAAAGACAAAATATAAAAGGAGAGATATACCCATTTGATTGCAGAGTTTCAAAGAATAGCAAGGTGAGATAAGCAAGCCTTCCTCAGTGATCAATGCAAATAAATGAGGAAAACAATAGAATGGGCATGACTAGAGATCTCTTCAAGAAAATTAGAGATACCAAGGGACTATGTCATGCAAGGACGGACACAATAAAGGACAGGAACAATATGGACCTAACAGAAACAGAAGATATTAAGAAGTGGCAAGGATACCCAGAAGAACTACACAAGAAAGATATTAATGACCTAGATAACCACAATGGTGTGAGCACTCACATAGAGTCAGACGTCCTGAGCTGCAGTGTCAAGTGGGCCTTAGGAAGCACCACTATAAACAAAGCTAGTGGAGGTGATGGAATTCCAGCTGAGCTATTTCAAGCCCTAAAATAGATGTTTCTGTTAAATTACTGCAGTAAATATGCCAGCAAATTTGGAAAACTCAGCAGTGGTCACAGGACTGGAAAAGGTCAGTTTTTATTCCAGTCCCAAAGAAGGGCAATGCCAAAGAATGTTCAAAATACCGTACAATTGCACTCATCTCACATGCTAGGAAAGTAATGCTCAAAATTTTCCAAGTGAGACTTCAATAGTATGTGAACTGAAAACTTCCAGATGTTCAAGCTGGATATAGAAAAGGCAGAGGAACCAGAAATCAAGTTGCCAACATCTGTTGGATCATAGAAAAAGCAAGAAAGTTCCAGAGAAACAACTACTTCTGCTTTATTGAGTATACCAAAGCCTTTAACCGTGTGGATCACAACAAACTGTGGAAAATTCTGAAAGAGATGGGAATACCAGACCACCTAACCTGCCTCTTGAGAAATCTGTTTGCAGGTCAGGAAGCAACAGTTAGAACTGCACATGGAACCACAGACTGGTTCCAAATAGGAAAAGGAGTACGTCAAGGCTGTATATTGTCTCCCTGCTTATTTAACTTCTATGCAGAGTACATCATGAGAAACGCTGGACTGGAAGAAACACAAGCTGGAATCAAGATTGCCGGGAGAAATATCAATAACCTCAGATATGCTGATGACACCACCCTTATGGCAGAAAGTGAGGAGGAGCTAAAAAGCCTCTTGATGAAAGTGAAGGAGGAGAGCGAAAAAGTTGGCTTAAAGCTCAACATTCAGAAAACGAAGATCATGGCATCCGGTCTGATCACTTCATGGGAAATAGATGGGGAAAGAGTGGAAACAGTGTCAGAATTTATTTTGGGGGGCTCCAAAATCACTGCAGATGGATATTGCAGCCATGAAATTAAAAGACGCTTTATTCCTATGACCAACCTAGATAACATATTAAAAAGCAGAGACATTACTTTGCCAACAAAGGTCCGTCTAGTCAAGGCTATGGTTTTTCCAGTGGTCATGTATGGATGTGAGAATTGGACTGTGAAGAAAGCTGAGCACCGAAGAATTGATGCTTTTGAACTGTGGTGTTGGAGAAGACTCTTGAGAGCCCTATGGACTGCAAGGAGATCCAACCAGTCCTGGGTGTTCTTTGGATGAACGATGCTAAAGCTGAAACTCCAGTACTTTGGCCACCTCATGTGAAGAGTTGACTCATTGGAAAAGACTCTGATGCTGGAGGGATTTGGGGCAGGAGGAAAAGGGGATGACAGAGTATGAGATGGCTGGATGGCATCATGGACTTGATGGACGTGAGTTTGAGTGATATCCGGGTGTTGGTGATGGACAGGGAAGCCTGGCGTGCTGCAGTTCATGGGGTCGCAAAGAGTCGCACATGACTGAGCGACTGAACTGAACTGAATGTTCCTTCACCATGACAGGGCTGTGATCCGTGTAGTGTATTGGCCTCATTAGTAGGATTACATATCTCATAATACTTACCATACTCTTAAAGTTATACAAGCACATAGTCAGTTCAGTTCAGTCCGAGGTCAGTGGCGGCCGGTAGGAGACATCCCGCGTCCGAGGTCAGGGCGGTGGCCAGGAGGAGCTACCCCACGTCTGAGGCCAATGGCGGCTGAGAGGAGACACCACGAGTCCGAGGTCAGGGGCAGCAGCTGGGAGGAGCCACCCACACCTGAGGCCAGGGCAGGCGGCCCAGAGGAGCAACCAGAGGAGCGGTGGCTGGGCAGGCGACAGAGGGCCTAGAGGAGCTATCCCACGTTGAAGGTCAGGAACGGCAGAGGTAAGGAGATACCACTCGTCTAAGGTAAAGAGCAGCGGCTGTGCTTTGCTGGAGCAGCCATGAAGAGATACCCCATGCCCAAGATAAGAGAAACCCAAGTAAGATGGTAGGCACACTGAAACCATACTCACAGAAAACTAGTCAGTCTAATCACACTAGGACCACAGCCTTGTCTAACTCAATGAAATCAAGCACATAGTCAATCCTATATAATTTTACAATTGTGTGTCTCTGAAGACTGGGAGGGTAATTTCTGAATGAAAGGAGAGAGTTGGCTTTGAACTGAGAAAGTGACACTTCCTTCCCTGGTTGTGGCAGTGGGAGGACACAGCCTAAGAGGAAGATCAGCAGGTTGGGAGGCCCAAGCAGTACAACTGAGAGGGAGAACAGCATGATTGAATGACTTTCACTTTATAATATGGCTTCCAATAAATTGAGAAATGGCAGAACTGAAAGAATAGGGAAAGTGACAATTTTTAAGGATACACTTATTCCACTTCAGAGATTAATTAATAGAACCAATACGCAAAATCAGTAATGGTGTTGAAGACATGAAGTGAAGTGACGTGTTAGTTGCTCAGTCGTGTCTGACTCTTTGCAACTCCATAGACTATAACTCATCTGTCCATGGAATTCTCCAGGCAAGAATACTGGTGTGGGCTGCCACTTTCTTCTCCAGGGGAATCTTCCTGATCCAGAGGTCAAACCCATATCCCCCGCATTGTAGGCAAATTCTTTAACATCAGAGCCATCAGAGGAGCCCAAAGATTTGAAGAGGATAATTAGCAAATAGAACAAATATATATTTAATATGTGGATAATTGTGATCAAAAACTATAGAAAACATAGTTTTTCAGGTCAATAAATTAAAGTCAAGCAAGTATACCAGTTTACCATAATACTATGTTAAAAAAAAATATTCCCTGGTGGCTCAGATGGTAAAGACTCTGCCTGAAATGCAGGAGACCCAAGTTCAGTCCCTGGGCTGGGAAGATCCCCTGGAGAAGGGAATGGCTGCCCATTCAACTATTCTTACCTGTAGAATCCCATGGACAAAGGAGCCTGGCAGGCTATAGCACATGAGTTTGCAAAGAGCTGGACACAACTGAGCAACTAACACTTTCACTTTTCAATGTTATAAAACAGTGACAAAAAGATAACTGAAGATTCTTCTATTTTTATATTATAATTCTAAATATTATATAGGTCACAAAGAATTTTATTTTGAAAAATATAAACTATGTTTAAATGAGCAATACTGATAATACTGTATTTCAGACTTCAAGATACAGTTAAATCCCTAATTTCAGTGAAATTCATATCCTCAAGCCATAAACTAGTAAAGAATTAAAGTAGAAAACAAGCTAAATATCAATCTCTTCAAGTGATCCAAATGAGGAAAAAGTAGAAGAAACCAAAATAAAAGCAAAACAGACTTAATGAAGTAGAAAACCAGTATATAATAGGAGAGTCAAAGCAACCGAACTGTTTGTAAAATTGGTAGTTTATGAAATTGGTAAAGCTAGAGTGACTAATCAAGAGAAATGAGATCCATGTTCCAAACTACTAAGAATCCAAAATGACTCAAGAGAACATTGCTTCAATCTGAAAAGGAAAAAAGGTCCAAATAATATATAAAATCATGCTTTTAAAAACCCATCCCAAGTGAGGTCACAAAGCAAGAAGATAAAATTTCAAAGAGATGCCATCCCTTTTGAGAAGATGAGCCACATAAACAAGTTATCTTTTATCTGATTATAGATACTGCTGCTGCTAGAGTAACACAAATTTTAATAAACTTCTTGCATATTGCACAATGGCCAGAATCCCCAATAAACCTTGACATCAGAGAAATTCACACATACTCATAAGAAATCTTCCACTGGTCTCCATCAAGTATCATAAGAAATAGTAGATGCAGAGCAGGAGATATGCAATAACCTTTGTTGGGCAGACTGACTGAGCTTTTCAAGGTTTGAGGTACAACAGATTTACCTGGAAAACCTAAGAGTATGCAGGCATTAAACAAAGCCTTGCAGTGAGTAAATAAACAAAAACAAAAACAGCAGTCTACCATTGGAATAGGTCAAGAGCACAGAGACTGCCCACAAGACAAGTATGCAGGGTCTGCTAAAGGTTGAGGATGGAACAGGAGAGCTAACAGAATCTTCTGGTGCGTCAGGTCTTCCACTACAAATAGTAGAATTCCACAGGAGGAATGTGAAGCTTGTGGTGGACTTGATGTAGTGTAGCAACAACAAAACTCAGCACAGATGATTTACTACACTGAATAAATCCCCCCCACAACCATCCTAACCAAAATAGAGGTTGTGCTATTTTTCAAATATAAATCTTATTATCTCAATATCCACTTTATTTACAGTGCTAAGTATACAATAACAATGGAGTCAAGCAAAAACAAGAAACAAACAAAAACAAACAAACAAAAAACCCAAGTTAAAACTATGCATCATAATGAGATAAGACAAAGAACAGAAATAATATCAGAAATAAACCTAATGTGGAACAATCAGGGCCTTTGAAATCACTATTACTATGCTGAAAGATCTACTGGAAAGGTGAATAACACACATGAGCACATTAAAATTTTTTAAAGACTGCATGCTATTAACAGAGTTAAGTGGAAATCCTATAAAAGTAAAGCACAGTATCAGTGACTAAGAATTCTTTTAAAAGAATTAACAGAAAATATGTGAACAAATTGGTGTAAAGAACCATATAATCTGAGATAGATCAATAGTCATTAACCACTATGGAAACACAGAATTAGAAAAAAATATTCTGATCCTTCAGTAGTTTAGGATATCCCTCAGTACAATGACAAAAGGTTTCTTGTGTGCATAAATGGTAAAATTAAAATAGAAGAAGTAAAGACAGAGGCAGGAAAAAAACTTGAAGAGAAAATTTCCCAAAATTAGTAAAAGAGACAAATGACCAATCAAAGGTTCACAGAACCTCAAACAAAACAAATATAAGATAAATACGGCCTTGCACCCCACAGACTAGTAATAAAAGCCAATTATGAACAGAAAATCTTAAAGACAAGCAGTGAAATAAGAAACATTACATACAGAAGAACAAAAACTAGGCTTGGAAAGAAACATTGCTAAGAATTATACAAGCTAAGAAAAAGTGGAATAACATCTCTATTAAAGTGTTGAATGAAAAATGTCAACCAGAATTATCTGCAGCGTAACAATGCCTTTACAGTGAATGCAAAAGATTTTTAAAATGTAGCATTTGCATGTACCCTATTGGTGGGAATGTAAATTGATGGAGCCACTATGGAAAACAGTTGAAAGTTCCTCAAAAAACTAAAAGTATAACTACCATAGCAAGGGTATGGTATGGGCATGGTATGTGGTATGAGTTTATGTAAGCATTACACTCATTTATGATTGTTCTGCGCTCATGAACTAATTGCTTCCTAAAGGCCCCACCACAAAAACCAGCACATTGGGCATAAGTTTTTCAACATATGATATTTGGGGAGATATACTGATTTAGATGGTAGTAGAAAAGTTCTCTAGGGAAGACAGGGGTCCCCAGTAGTCCCCATCCCCTGCTGCAGACTGGTTCTAGTCCATGGCCTGTTAGGAACTTGGCTGCACAGCAGGAGGTGAGCTGCAAGGCAAGAAAGGGAAGCTTCATTGCCACTCCCCATCACTAGTATCACCACTTGAACTATCCTCTACCTCCACTCCCATTGTCTCCCATAAGACCAGTCCCTGGTTCCAAAAATTTGTGGGCCACTCTTCCAGGGAAACCAAAAGATAGCAGAGAGACAAAAACATTAACAGTAAGGAAATGTTACTTCCTGACACAGCAGCCAAAACAAGTGGTAAACACAGTCTAACCTGTAGACAGTTAACATAAAACCTCACACTATAGACATATTTACCTCAGGTCCTTCAAAATATTAAACTATGCCATCTTTCAACAAAAAATTACTAGACATGCCAAAAGCCACAAAAGCAGTCTGAAGTATCAAATCAAGTATCAGAACCAGACTCAGACATGGCAGAAATTTGCAAATTATCAGACAGCTAAATTTAAAATTACTGTGATGAATATGCTAAGAAATCTAATGGAGAAAGAGGAAAACATGAATGAACAAGTGAGTAATGTAGGGAGAGAAATGGAAACTCCCACAATTATAAGGAGATACAAGAAACTAAAACCATGCTGACAGAATGAAGAATGTCTTTGGTGGGTTCATCAGTAGACCGAACATGACTGGGACGGACTCAGTGAATTTGGAGGTGTGTCAATAGAAACTTCTCAAACTGAAAAGCACATCATAATCAACTACAGAAAATCAAAGGCAAAGAGAGAAACGTGAATGAACAAGTGAGTAATGTAGTGAGAGAAATGGAAACTCCCACAGTTGTAAGGAGATACAAGAAACTAAAACCATACTGACAGAATGAAGAATGTCTTTGGTGGGTTCATCAGTAGACTGAACATGACTGGGACGGACTCCGTGAATTTGGAGGTGTGTCAATAGAAACTTCTTAAATTGAAAAGTACATCATATTCAACTGCAGAAAATCAAAGGCAAAGAGAAACTCTTGAAATAAGCCAAAGAGATTTTATTTTACTCATAGAAGCACTAGGGTAAGAATTATATCAGACGTCTCCTTTGAAAGCATACAAGCAAGAAATGAGTGGAGTGAAATAATTAAAATCTTGAAAGAAATAGCAACACCAAATTAGAATTCTGTATCTACTGAAATTATTCTTCTGAGTGAAAGAGAAATAAGTACTTCTTCAGACAAGCAAAAATTGAGGAAATCTGTCACCAGGAACCCTGACTTGTAAGAAATGTTTAAAGTTCTTCAGAGGAGGAAAACGATATATTGGAAATTTGGATCTACATAAAGACTGGAAGAGCACTGAAGGAGGAATAAATGGCAAGAAAATAAAAATATATATCTCTTATTCTAAGTTGATCTAACATACAACAATTTATTAAAACAACAATAGCACCAATGTATTTGAAGATTGAAAACTATGTATGAGTGAAATGAATTATAGCAATGATACAACAGACCAGAGAGAAGAATTGGGAATATTTTGTTATTTTAAGGTGCCTTGTGCTATTGGTGATATGGTATAGTGTTATTTGACACTGAACATGGATTGGTTAGAAATGTATATTGCAGTCTCTAGGGCAAACAACTTTTTAAAAATTTTTAAAGAGGTATAATTGCTATGCTAAGGAAGGATAGAAAATGGAATCGTATAAAATGCATAATTAAAACCAAAAGTTAGAAAAGGAGTGAAAGATAAAATAGTGACAAAGATATGGGCAATGAAGAGCGAAAAGTATAAAGTAAGGTAGATATTAATCCTACTATATCAGTAATCAATTTCAATATCAATGGTTTAAATACATCAATTAAAAGACAGAGACTGTCAGAGTGGATTAAAAATGCAAAACTCAATTATCTGTTGTGTACAAGAAAGCAACTTTAAATATAAAGACAAAGGTAGACTAAAGGGATGGAGATTATGGCATATCATATAGGGTATATATAGATTATAGTATATGTCATATATGGTATATATGGATGATGGTAGATAACATCAGTTTAGTTTCATTCAGTCCCTCAGTCATGTCCGACTCTTTGCAACACCATGGACTGGAGCATGCCAGGCTTCCCCGTCCATCACCAACTCTTACTGTTGTGTACAAGAAAGCAACTTTAAATATAAAGACAAAGGTAGACTAAAGGGATGGAGATTATGGCATATCATATAGGGTATATATAGATTATAGTATATGTCATATATGGTATATATGGATGATGGTAGATAACATCAGTTTAGTTTCATTCAGTCCCTCAGTCATGTCCGACTCTTTGCAACACCATGGACTGGAGCATGCCAGGCTTCCCCGTCCATCACCAACTCTTGGAGCTTGCTCAAACTCATGTACATTGAGTGGGTGATGCCATCCAACCATCTTAACCTTCTCCTTCTGCCCTCAATCTTTTCCAGTATCAGGGTCTTTTCCAGTGAGTAGGTTCTTCACATCAGGTGGCCAAATATTGGAGTTTCAACTTCAGCATCAGTCCTTCCAATGAGTATTCAGGACTGATTTCCTTTCAGATTGACTGGTTTGATCTCCTCGCTGTCCAAGGGATTCTCAAGAGTCTCCTCTAACACCACAGTTCAAAAACATCAATTCTTTGGCACTCAGCTTTCTTTAGAGTCCAACTCTCACATCCATACACGACTAATGGAAAAGCCATAGCTTTGACTAGATAGAGTTTTGTTGGCAAAGTAATATCTCTGCTTTTTAATGTGCTGTCTAGGTTGATCACAGCTTTTCTTCCAAAGAGCAAGCGTCTTTTAATTTCATGGCTGCAATCACCATCTGCAGTGATTTTGGAGCCCCTCCAAAAATAAATCTGTCACTGTTTGCATTGTTTCCCCATCTATTTGCCAGAAGGGATTGGACAGCATGTCATGATCTGAGTTTTCTGAATGCTGAATTTTAAGCCAACTTTTTCATTGTCTTCTTTCAATTTCATCAAGAGGCTCTTTAATTCCTCTTCACTTTCTGTCATAAGAGTGGTGTCATCTGCATATCTGAGGTTATCGATATGTCCCCCAGCAATCTTCATTCCAGCTTGTGTTTCATCCAGCATAGTATTTTGCATGATGTACTCTGCATCCAAGTTAAAGAAACAGGGTTACATTATACAGCCTTGATGTACTCCTTTCCAGATTTGGAACCAGTCTGTTGTTCCATGTCCAGTTCTAAAGCTGCTTCCTGACCTGCAAACATATTTTTCAAGAGGCAGGTCAGGTGGCCTGGTATTCCCATCTCTTGAAGAATTTTCCACAGTTTGTGGTGATTCATACAGTCAAAGGCTTTAGCATAGTCAATAAAGCAGAGGTAGATGTTTTTTTGGAACTCTATTGCTTTCTTGATGATTCAATGGATGTTGGCAATTTGATCTCCAGTTCCTCTGCCTTTTCTAAAACCAGCTTAAATATCTGAAAGTTCACAGTTCATGGAGGGTTGAAGCCTGGCTTGGAGAGTTTTGAGCATTACTTTGCTAGCATATGAGATGAGTGCAATTGTGCGGTAGTTTGAGCATTCTATGGCATTGCCTTTCTTTGGGATTGGA
Organism: Oreotragus oreotragus; assembly: GCA_006410675.1. NCBI lineage: Eukaryota > Metazoa > Chordata > Mammalia > Artiodactyla > Bovidae > Oreotragus > Oreotragus oreotragus. The sequence continues at coordinate 89,834 of SJYX01001000.1, forward strand.
ATGAAAACTGACCTTTTCCAGACCTGTGGCCACTGCTGAGTCTGTCTCTTATACACATCTGGTACAACAGATTTACCTGGAAAAACTTTGCTAGCATATGAGATGAGTGCAATTGTGCGGTAGTTTGAGCATTCTATGGCATTGCCTTTCTTTGGGATTGGAATGAAAACTGACCTTTTCCAGACCTGTGGCCACTGCTGAGTTTTCCAAATTTGCTGGTATATTGAGTGCAACATTTTCACAGCATCATCTTTTAGGATTTGAAATTACTTTACTGGAATTCCATCACCTCCACTAGCTTTGTTTGTAGTGCTGCTTCCTAATGCCCACTTGACTTCAGACTTCAGGATGTCTTGCTCTAGGTGAGTGATCACAATATCATGGTTATCTGTGTCATGAAGATATTTTATTTTGCATAGTTCTTCTGTTTATTCTTATCATCTTTTCTTAATATCTTCAGCTTCTGTTAAGTCCATACAATTTCTGTCCTTTATTCTGCCTGTCTTTGCTTGAAATATTCCCTTAGTAGCTCTAATTTTCTTGAAGAGATATCTAGTCTTTCCCATTATATTGTTTTCCTCTATTTCTTTGCATTGATCACCAAGGAAGGCTTTCTTATTTTTCGTTGCTGTTCCTTGGAACTCTGCATTCAAATGGATATATCTTTCCTTTTCTCATTTGCCTTTCACTTCTTTTCTCAGATATTTGTAAGATCTCTTCTGATAACCATTTTGCCTTTTTGCATTTCTTTTTCTTGGGATGGTCTTGATCACTGCCTCCTGTGCAATGTTATGAACCTCTGTCCATAGTTCTTCAGGCACTTTGTCTATCAGATATAGACCCTTGAATCTATGTGTCACTTCCATTGTATAATTGTGAGAGATTTGATTTTGGTCACACCTGAATAGTCTATTGGTTTTCCCTACTTTCTTCAATTTAAGTCTGAATTTGGCAATAAGGAGTTCATGATCTGAGCCACAGTCAACTCCCTGTCTTGTTTTTGCTGACTGTATAGAGCTTCTCCTTGTCTGACTGCAAAGAATATAATCAATCTGATTTCAGTGTTGACCATCTGATGATGTAGAGTCGTCTCTTGTGTTGGAAGAAGGTGTTATTATGACCAGTGCCTTCTCTTGGCAAAACTCTGTTTGCCGGGGTCCAGCCCCAGTGGATCCAGGGTAATTCGAAGTGGGGACGGAGTCGATGTCCTAAGAAAGAACTATTTAATTAGAAAAGTGAGATTATGAAGAAATAGTGTAGTAGGAAAGTTTAGTGGAGAAAAGAGGCTGAATAACTTGGTTTACGCTGAGAACCAATAAAACTCTGAGATAAGGAGTTTGCACCACCTACGTAGGCCACCAGCACCCGCTTAAATAGCGGAGAGTACCCCACCTTGGGCTCCCTCCCGTGTGGGTCTTAGAAGCCAGGGCAAAATTAGCAGGCCTTGGCGAGCCTCCATGCTCCAGATGGGAATTCAGCCAGAAAAGAGAACAAGGAAAGACCACATGGGGGAAACCAGTCTTTCCAGGAACTGGTCCCGTTTCTTTATTTTTCAGGTCCACTTTTATACTTTTAGTTATACATAACTTTCAGTTATACATTTAGGGATAAATGTAAGAAACAGAGTCATGCAGGGTCAGCTGCTCCAACCCGTATCTAAAGACAGTATTCTTTGCATATCTTTGTTCTTACAAGGGTCTCACATTTGTTTACAATATCTTCTGGTCTGGAGACCAGTCAACATTTTATGGCCCCACCTTACTTTCTATTGATAAAGGTTAGTCAATCAGAAAACTTGTTTCCCCTTAAGATCTACTTAGTCTTAAGATAGTGATAAAGTTACATTCTTACATAGCAAGGACACAATGATTTATAACAAAGAAAGAGGAGTACAGTGATCTATAACAAAGAGAAAATTGATTAACTCAAAAGTCTAGTATTGCTAACATCAAAACTACTATATATTCCTTTTCTACATTCCAATCACATTGATTAACATGCTCCCAGGTGCCTGAGGATATGGAGGCCCAGCAGCAATCATTAACTCAGCAACAAAAACCCTTCACCAACGTAATTTCTAACTAACTCACTAGTACTATATTAATAATTTTCTAGCTTCTCAAAAGAATCTGTTTTGAGAAAGTTTAAAGCACTTTGTGCCTCTCACGGTTGGGAGGCTGTAAACAATCACATGTGGCTGGATAATCCTGTCAGGCAGGCTAGAGAGCCATCGAGGAGTTTTGGACTGAAACACGCCCAGGAGATTTATAAACTAGAGTCCTAAGTTAACTCCTTTACAGAGAGAGGTGGTGGGGGATAGCCCCCCGTAATGTCAGAAGTATAGGTGAAAGGCATAATGCAGCAAGGCAGGCAAACTCTGGTTTTGGGGGCAGATGCAGAAGCAGATTCAGTGAGGCTCCCTTAAGGCTCAACTCACCTTTGCCTGTCGGGCCCCTTAACCTCATGACCTTTGCCACGGGCGGGACTCCTCATGCTGGCTCCCGGCATCTGTTAGCCTTTCTCCTGCTTCATTTTGTACTCTAAGGTCAAGTTTGCCTGTTAATCCAGGTATCTCTCCACTTTCTACTTTTGTATTCTATTCCCCTATGATGAAAAGGACACTTTGTGGGTGTTGGTCGTAGAAGGCCTTGTAGGTCTTCATAGAACCATTCATCTTCAGCTTTTTTGGCACTAGTGGTGGGCATAGACTTGGATTACTGTGATATTGAACGGTTTTCCTTGGAAATGAACAGAGATCATTCTGTTGTTTTTGAGATTACACTCAAGTACAGCATTTAAGACTCTTGTTGACTATGATGGGTACTCCATTTCTTCTAAGGGATTCCTGCCCATAGTAGCAGATACAATGGTCATCTGAATTAAATTCACTCATTCCAGTCCATTTTAGTTCACTGAATCCTAAAATGTTGATGTTCACTCTTTTCATCTCCTGTTTGATCACTTCCAATTTCCTTCATTCATGGACCTAACTTTCCAGGTTCCTGTGCTATATTGTTCTTTGCAGCTTTGGCTTTTACTTCAATCACCAGTCACATCCACAGCTGGGTGATTTTTTTTTTTTTTTTTTATAAGGAGTTCATGATCTGAGCCACAGTCAACTCCCTGTCTTGTTTTTGCTGACTGTATAGAGCTTCTCCTTGTCTGACTGCAAAGAATATAATCAATCTGATTTCAGTGTTGACCATCTGATGATGTAGAGTCGTCTCTTGTGTTGGAAGAAGGTGTTATTATGACCAGTGCCTTCTCTTGGCAAAACTCTGTTTGCCGGGGTCCAGCCCCAGTGGATCCAGGGTAATTCGAAGTGGGGACGGAGTCGATGTCCTAAGAAAGAACTATTTAATTAGAAAAGTGAGATTATGAAGAAATAGTGTAGTAGGAAAGTTTAGTGGAGAAAAGAGGCTGAATAACTTGGTTTACGCTGAGAACCAATAAAACTCTGAGATAAGGAGTTTGCACCACCTACGTAGGCCACCAGCACCCGCTTAAATAGCGGAGAGTACCCCACCTTGGGCTCCCTCCCGTGTGGGTCTTAGAAGCCAGGGCAAAATTAGCAGGCCTTGGCGAGCCTCCATGCTCCAGATGGGAATTCAGCCAGAAAAGAGAACAAGGAAAGACCACATGGGGGAAACCAGTCTTTCCAGGAACTGGTCCCGTTTCTTTATTTTTCAGGTCCACTTTTATACTTTTAGTTATACATAACTTTCAGTTATACATTTAGGGATAAATGTAAGAAACAGAGTCATGCAGGGTCAGCTGCTCCAACCNGAAACCAGTCTTTCCAGGAACTGGTCCCGTTTCTTTATTTTTCAGGTCCACTTTTATACTTTTAGTTATACATAACTTTCAGTTATACATTTAGGGATAAATGTAAGAAACAGAGTCATGCAGGGTCAGCTGCTCCAACCCGTATCTAAAGACAGTATTCTTTGCATATCTTTGTTCTTACAAGGGTCTCACATTTGTTTACAATATCTTCTGGTCTGGAGACCAGTCAACATTTTATGGCCCCACCTTACTTTCTATTGATAAAGGTTAGTCAATCAGAAAACTTGTTTCCCCTTAAGATCTACTTAGTCTTAAGATAGTGATAAAGTTACATTCTTACATAGCAAGGACACAATGATTTATAACAAAGAAAGAGGAGTACAGTGATCTATAACAAAGAGAAAATTGATTAACTCAAAAGTCTAGTATTGCTAACATCAAAACTACTATATATTCCTTTTCTACATTCCAATCACATTGATTAACATGCTCCCAGGTGCCTGAGGATATGGAGGCCCAGCAGCAATCATTAACTCAGCAACAAAAACCCTTCACCAACGTAATTTCTAACTAACTCACTAGTACTATATTAATAATTTTCTAGCTTCTCAAAAGAATCTGTTTTGAGAAAGTTTAAAGCACTTTGTGCCTCTCACGGTTGGGAGGCTGTAAACAATCACATGTGGCTGGATAATCCTGTCAGGCAGGCTAGAGAGCCATCGAGGAGTTTTGGACTGAAACACGCCCAGGAGATTTATAAACTAGAGTCCTAAGTTAACTCCTTTACAGAGAGAGGTGGTGGGGGATAGCCCCCCGTAATGTCAGAAGTATAGGTGAAAGGCATAATGCAGCAAGGCAGGCAAACTCTGGTTTTGGGGGCAGATGCAGAAGCAGATTCAGTGAGGCTCCCTTAAGGCTCAACTCACCTTTGCCTGTCGGGCCCCTTAACCTCATGACCTTTGCCACGGGCGGGACTCCTCATGCTGGCTCCCGGCATCTGTTAGCCTTTCTCCTGCTTCATTTTGTACTCTAAGGTCAAGTTTGCCTGTTAATCCAGGTATCTCTCCACTTTCTACTTTTGTATTCTATTCCCCTATGATGAAAAGGACACTTTGTGGGTGTTGGTCGTAGAAGGCCTTGTAGGTCTTCATAGAACCATTCATCTTCAGCTTTTTTGGCACTAGTGGTGGGCATAGACTTGGATTACTGTGATATTGAACGGTTTTCCTTGGAAATGAACAGAGATCATTCTGTTGTTTTTGAGATTACACTCAAGTACAGCATTTAAGACTCTTGTTGACTATGATGGGTACTCCATTTCTTCTAAGGGATTCCTGCCCATAGTAGCAGATACAATGGTCATCTGAATTAAATTCACTCATTCCAGTCCATTTTAGTTCACTGAATCCTAAAATGTTGATGTTCACTCTTTTCATCTCCTGTTTGATCACTTCCAATTTCCTTCATTCATGGACCTAACTTTCCAGGTTCCTGTGCTATATTGTTCTTTGCAGCTTTGGCTTTTACTTCAATCACCAGTCACATCCACAGCTGGGTGATTTTTTTTTTTTTTTTTTGGCTCCATCTCATCATTCTTTCTGGAGCTTCTTCTCCAGAAGCATCTTCGGCACCTACTGACCTGGGGGATTTATCCTTCGGTATCATATATTTTTTCCTTTTCATGCTGTTTATGGGGTTCTCAAGGCAAGAATACTGGTTTGCCATTCCATTCTGCAGGGAACTGCATTTTGTCAGAACTCTCCACTATGACCCAATCCATTTTGGGTGGCCCTACATGGTATGGCCATAGTTTCATTGAGATAAGGCTGTGATCCATGTGATCAGTTTGATTAGTTTTCTGTGTTCAGTTCAGTTCAGTCGCTCAGTCGTGTCCGACTCTTTGCGACCCTATGAATCGCAGCATGCCAGGCCTCCCTGTTCATCACCATCTCCGGAGTTCACTCAGACTCAAGTCCATCGAGTCCATGA
>SJYX01001003.1:9933-28656 GCA_006410675.1 Oreotragus oreotragus
GAACCAGTCTGTTGTTCCATGTCCAGTTCTAACTGTTGCTTCCTGACCTGCATACAGGTTTCTCAGGAGGCAGGTCAGGTGGTCTGGTATTCCCATCTCTTTCAGAACTTGGGGGTTTACTAAACACAGACTGCTGGTTCCCACTTGCATGCTCTTGTTCAGCTAGTTTAGGGCCTAAGATGTGAATATCCCACAGGTTTCTAGGTAATGCTGATGCTGCTGGTCTGGGACCAAACTTAGAGAACCAATGGTTCATAGCATTCAAGTTTAAGGTCTCTGGCCATTAAGTAGAATGAGGTCTACATATTCTTGTCTCTATAAGAACACCTCCTCTCTCCCTGCACTGTGCCTCCCACCGACTCAGGCCAGAGGGAAAGCTGTAGTACTAGGCAGCCCAGCCAGATGGCAGATGCACAGTTTCTACTCACTTGCCTGAAGTATGGGTGGAGACTAGACAATACTTTGTTTTCACCAGTGGTTTACACTGGGAAATTTCTAATTTTAGTGGACTGGAGTCAGGTAGCATTCCTGACCTTCCATCCAGTTAATTATAAAAAGATTCTTTTCTAATCCCCTAATATGGAAAGAGATGGGACTACCAGACTACCTGACCTGCCTCTTGAGAAACCTGTATGCAGGTCAGGAAGGAACAGTTAGAACTGGACATGGAACAACAGACTGGTTCCAAATAGGAAAAGCAGTATGTCAAAGCTGTATACTGTCACCTTGCTTATTTAACTTCTATGCAGAGTACATCATGAGAAACGCTGGGCTGGAAGAAGCACAAGCTGGAATCAAGATTGCCAGGAGAAATATCAGTAACCTCAGATATGCAGATGACACCACCCTTATGGCAGAAAGTGAAGAGGAACTAAAAAGCCTCTTNGTATATTGTCACCCTGCTTGTTTAACTTCTATGCAGAGTACATCAAGAGGAACGCTGGAATGGAAGAAAGACAAGCTGGAATCAAGATTGCCGGGAGAAATATCAATAACCTCAGATATGCAGATGACACCACTCTTATGACAGAAAGTGAAGAGGCACTAAAAAGCCTCTTGATAAAAGTGAAAGAGGAAAGTGAAAAAGTTGGCTTAAAGCTCAACATTCAGAAAACGAAGATCATGGCATCTGGTCCCATCACTTCATGGGAAATAGATGGGGAAACAGTGGAAACAGTGTCAGACTTTATTTTTTTGGGCTCCAAAATCACTGTAGATGGTGACTGCAGCCATGAAATTAAAAGACGCTTACTCCTTGGAAGAAAAGTTATGACCAATCTAGATAGTATGTTTAGAAGCAGAGACATTACTTTGCTGACTAAGGTCCATCTAGTCAAGGCTATGGTTTTTCCTGTGGTCATGTATGGATGTGAAAGTTGGACTGTGAATAAGGCAGAGTGCCGAAGAATCGATGCTTTTGAACTGTGGTGTTGGAGAAGACTCTTGAGAGTCCCTTGGACTGCAAGGAGATCCAACCAGTCCATTCTGTAGGAAATCAGCCCTGAGATTTCTTTGGAAGGAATGATGCTAAAGCTGAAACTCCAGTACTTTGGCCACCTCATGCGAAGAGTTGACTCCTTGGAAAAGACTCTGATGCTGGGAGGGATTGGGGCAGGAGGAAAATGGGATGATAGAGGATGAGATGGCTGGATGTCATCCCTGACTCGATGGACGAGAGTCTGGGTGAACTCCGGGAGTTGGTGATAGACAGGGAAGCCTGGCGTGCTGCGATTCATAGAGTCGCAAAGAGTTGGACACGACTGAACGACTGAACTGAACTGAACTGGACTATGATTTTCTGCTCTCTGCCATCTCCCATTATTATTGTTACTTTTTTGACTACACCCCGCAGCATGTGGGATCTTTTTTCCCTGACCAAAGATCAAACCCACACTCCCCCTGCATTGGAAGGTGGAGTCTTAATCACTGGACCACTGGGGAAGTCGGTTCCACCATGATCTTCTAGGATCTTAACCTCCCTTCTCTTGATTGTTCTTAAGCACTGGTCTTTGAGATTCCTCAGCTTCTCCCACTACTCCTTCACAGATGGGAGCACAAAATTTGGAGCATAGAGCACAAAAACTGTTCATCTCAGGGCTGGCTAGAGCATGCTAAGGAAGAGACCGAACAGGAAAGGCCTCACAGAAATGGTAATATTTGATCACTTGCATTTTCCCAGGTAGATATGGGCTTTGTAAACCCAGATGTTGGTGTCACTCTGTGCAAAGTTGGTCGTCAGAGATTTAGCATCTTGTGGGGATGTGATCCATTTGATCTGTTAGAAAGATCTCTCTTAGAGGTAATCGGGAGAATAGCTAGAGCAGGGAGGGCACAGAGACTGGGTGTTCAATTAGGGATAGATTAGGTAATCTTGATAGATTAGGTCAAACATAAGAAGGACCTAAAATTCGGGGACTAAGTTGGCACAAAGAATGCTAGATTGCAGAGATTTTTCAAGGAGAAGGAGGTATAGGATTTGAGGACCAAGGAAAGCCAAGCATGACTTACAAGAGTTCTTTCTTGGCTGAGAATAGAAATAATGAAGGCAGTATAAGAAGTGGTGATGACAGAAGGAAGGATATATTGGGGGTGAAAAATGATAAATAAATGGAGGTGAGGAAGAAGAAAGAACTAATGAGCTTTGAGATAGGTTGGGTTCAATGTCTGTGACTGACTGGAAATCTAGACTATCTTTAATTTCCCAATCCCCATCTCTCCCCCATTTCTCCTAATAGCTCACCAGGAACTCATTTCAGTCAATTATAGGACTTCAGTTGAAAGACTTCCAGATTTACATTTCTAGTTTCAAGCTCTCTCCTGAGCTCTGACTTGCATTCCAGATTCCTGCCACATATCTACACCAGAGTGTTCTGGGGGACTTCAAGTTCAACATATTTAATTGGGGTTCCATGTCCCTAGCAAAGACCCCTAAATCTGTTAGGGTGTCTACCTAATTCTCAAGACTCAAAAGCATTGTTTTCAATACCATCCCGATCCCACATCCAAACCATTGTCAAGTTTAGAAGATTATATTTCTATCAGTTGCTAAGCTTTTCCCTTCTTCCCTATTGATGCCACTCTTGTCTTAGTTTGTGCCTTCATTGTTACTCAGCTTTTCTCTCTATAGTCAGTCAGTCCCGCTTTCTTTCCATCCTACACATGGATGCCCAACCCGTTCTCCCAAAGCTCAGGTCATCTAACCATGTTTCCTCTAGACAAGCAATCACAACACAACTAACCAACCAAAAGAAGACAACAAAACCACACAGGCACACATAGACACACACACACACACACAGCTTTGATAATTCTCCTTTGCTCAATAAAATGTCCAGTTTATTTTCAAAGAAAGTGTGTTCTTTCATGCCTTGTTTCTAGCCTATGTTCCCCTGGTTTCTTCCAGAATGCAATGTCTTGCACCTGATGCTCCATCCAACATACTCTGCTTGCTGTTTCCTTCCTGTATTGAATCATTGAATTCTATAACCTATGTGGTTGCTGGAACGCTGATCAGAGGCCAAGAGGTGTACTCAACAAGTGCATTTGTATTTAGAACTGAGGTAAAATTAGCTGTGTAGATTGGATAGATACTTTCAGTTTTTTTAGGGGTGGAGCAGAACAGCAATGAAAAAGGTATAAAGTTTATTCCCTTTCATAGATTCATTAACACTTAAAAGTATGTTTGAAAGAAAGTATTAGGACACATGTACCTCATCAGAGTGAAAGAAAGCTTTTACCAGGAAGGTTGGGTTGAAATAGAGTGGAGCCCTCAGGTCCCAGATGTCTTGGTTTATAGACAGTTTTGTAGATTTGTGAACATTGTTTGTAGGGCAACATGGACAGCTGAAGGAATGCATCATTCTGGAACCTATTGTTAGTGCATTCTTTTTTCATAAGATTATTTTTGATGTGAACCAAGTCTTTATCTAACTTGTTATAATATTCTGCTCCTGTGTTATGTTTCTTTGGCTGCAGGACATGTAAGATCTTAGCTCCCCAACCAGGGATCAAACCCACACCCCCTGCATTGGAAGTGCAGCATCTTAACCACTGGAGTGCCAGGGAAATCCATGTCTGTGCACTCTTAATTTTCTTTTCTCTTTTCTTCTCTTTCTTCCTTCTCCCCTTTCTTCTTCCTTCCCCCTCTTCCTCCTCCTTCTCCTTCATCTTCTTTTTCTTAACTATAATATATATAAGAATCTATTCCTCTTCTTTTCTGAGAAAGTTAAAATTATTAATTAGATCAGGGGTCCCCAACCTCTAGGATCTAACACCTGATGATCTGAGGTGGAGCTGATGTAGTAATAATAAAAATAAAGTGCACAATAAATAGAATGTGCTTGAATCATCCTGAAACCATCCCTTCCCATCCAGTCCATGGAAAAATTGTTTCCACGAAACTGGTCCTTGGTGCCAAAAAGGTGGGAGACCAGTGAATTAGATTAGGTCCAGTATGTGCTTTGCTCACTTCAGAAATGCAGTATGTACAATTAAAATGTAAAATGTCCTCAGATATACAAAGTGAAAATACAGATAAGTGGAATACTAAATCCTCAAACCTCACTTTAGGATATTTAGCTTCTACTTTCCTCCATACTAAACATTTTAGGAATTCTGTTATAAATAGTGCAATGGAATGGTTCATATTTTAACCCCTTCCCTCTTAATGTCAGGGAAATTTATAATTATAAAAGAAAAACAATACCAGCAATGAAGTCCATCAGTATTCTACAAGCTGGATTTTCAGCTATTGATGGAGTTGATTATAAATATTAGACTATGTAAAAAAATGTTTTGACTAATTTTTCTGATTTACATCAAGCAACACTTGTTTAGAATCCAGGAATGTTAGGGATCTTCATTTCATGGCTGCAGAAAGAGTGACCCATGGATTTCCTTGGTAGCCCACTGGTTAAAACTCCAGACTTTCACTTCAGGGGCCACAGGTTTGATCCCTGGTCAGGGAACTAAGATTCCACATGCTGCATGTACAGCCCACCCCCCAAAACAAAGAGTGACCCAGAAAGCAGGGTGATTTGTCTAATATTCCATAGTTACCTGGTGACATTACTGGGGTATCATTTGGGTGAGTAGTGATTTCTAGCTCAGAGCTGGGGTGGCCATTTCCCTGGACCATCAGTCCTGAGTCCAGAATGTGGAGAAAGCTCATCAAAGGCCCTGATGTATACAACTATGCTGCCCACTTCAGATTTTCCTGATTGCCACATTTTTACTTTCTTCTCTGGGACAGTGAGATAGTGATGGAGGCAAGGATGGTAACAACTGCTGTCAGAATTTGTTTTTACCCTGAAGTTTCAGGGAATCATCTTTCATGCGTTACATATTTCAGATGACAGTTGAAAACTGAAGCTTGTCTGAATAAATAAAGTCTAGAGAGCCTTTGTCTTTTTCTGTCTCCTGGGTATGGTCAGTTCTTTTCAGTGATCTTATAAACAATAAATATTTTAATTTTTTTAAATTAAGGGTCAGTCTTAGGAGTAGATGAACTTTTCATGTGACCAGAGCCTATATATCACTGTAACGAGAGACTCATTAAAAACTTTCTAGAAACAAGTTCTTAATGTGTGCTTTCTTAGGAAAATAAATTAATCATGCATGCCAGCTATTTAATATTATAATTAGGTGTACATGTAGATACATCATCGATGTGACACCAACACTTATTGGTAATGAATACATCATTAATGATCACTGATACTGTGAAGATCTTGCTTCATTCTTATTAATCCTTTATTGTGGAAAGGTGGAAAGTTCATTAGACCATATGCATAGCATATGTGTATAAATATAGCATATATATATTAGGTTAAGCTAAATGTTTCTATATTTTTTAATTAGTTGTTTTCTCAACATAAAATGATGCTCTTCTACGGGATTGAAAAGAATAAAGGATGCTGTGGGAGGGAATGAATGGTAAGGAGGGAACCTGGGGTCATGTGAGGGAAAGTGGCATGGGGACAGGGAGAAGAGATCAGTGGATATGTGTGATAGACCTGAGTGTGACCTCAAGGGCCTTTGAGGTCAATACCTCATTATCTCACCAGTTACCTCTCTTTGTTTCTTCATGTCAGGGAACTAAGATTCCACATGCTGCATGTACAGCCCACCCCCCAAAACAAAGAGTGACCCAGAAAGCAGGGTGATTTGTCTAATATTCCATAGTTACCTGGTGACATTACTGGGGTATCATTTGGGTGAGTAGTGATTTCTAGCTCAGAGCTGGGGTGGCCATTTCCCTGGACCATCAGTCCTGAGTCCAGAATGTGGAGAAAGCTCATCAAAGGCCCTGATGTATACAACTATGCTGCCCACTTCAGATTTTCCTGATTGCCACATTTTTACTTTCTTCTCTGGGACAGTGAGATAGTGATGGAGGCAAGGATGGTAACAACTGCTGTCAGAATTTGTTTTTACCCTGAAGTTTCAGGGAATCATCTTTCATGCGTTACATATTTCAGATGACAGTTGAAAACTGAAGCTTGTCTGAATAAATAAAGTCTAGAGAGCCTTTGTCTTTTTCTGTCTCCTGGGTATGGTCAGTTCTTTTCAGTGATCTTATAAACAATAAATATTTTAATTTTTTTAAATTAAGGGTCAGTCTTAGGAGTAGATGAACTTTTCATGTGACCAGAGCCTATATATCACTGTAACGAGAGACTCATTAAAAACTTTCTAGAAACAAGTTCTTAATGTGTGCTTTCTTAGGAAAATAAATTAATCATGCATGCCAGCTATTTAATATTATAATTAGGTGTACATGTAGATACATCATCGATGTGACACCAACACTTATTGGTAATGAATACATCATTAATGATCACTGATACTGTGAAGATCTTGCTTCATTCTTATTAATCCTTTATTGTGGAAAGGTGGAAAGTTCATTAGACCATATGCATAGCATATGTGTATAAATATAGCATATATATATTAGGTTAAGCTAAATGTTTCTATATTTTTTAATTAGTTGTTTTCTCAACATAAAATGATGCTCTTCTACGGGATTGAAAAGAATAAAGGATGCTGTGGGAGGGAATGAATGGTAAGGAGGGAACCTGGGGTCATGTGAGGGAAAGTGGCATGGGGACAGGGAGAAGAGATCAGTGGATATGTGTGATAGACCTGAGTGTGACCTCAAGGGCCTTTGAGGTCAATACCTCATTATCTCACCAGTTACCTCTCTTTGTTTCTTCAGTATCATTACACAAAATTCAAAATTAAGTAGCAACTAAGGTCAGACAGGACTAGAGTGGGATGCTATATTCTTTCCATTCCAGTAAGATCTTCTTTCCTTCATTCAGCCCTTTATTGCTTTTCTCACTCTTGTCCTTTTCAGCTCTGCTTCATCTTTCTATTGCTTGAAGCTCTAGTTTGTCTTATCTGTGGAATGCAAACAATAACTCTGATGTTAGAATTAGAGACCTGCTCATATATGAATGAGCACAAACGTGGCTCTACCCATACATTCAAGGGCAGTTAATCTGTCAGGCTAACACTCATAGAATAGTCTTTCCAGAAAAAGAAAAAAAGACCCAAACAAACACATTTTATAACTTCAGGGGTGTTTTACTAAATAGACAAACCCCTTCAAAATTAGATTTTTAAAAAGTTTTTATCCATTCTGATCAAGAAGAAAAATTTGATTTCTACAGAACTTCTTTCTCCAAGATTATTTGTGTGCAAAAATTCTAAAGTATATAAGTTGTACAGGATCATAAGTGTTTGGGTGGGAATTGGGCTGTATGGCTTCTATTCTGCTATGCTATTTAGTTTTAGTGCCAAATTGTTTTATGAAAATCACATTGCTATTCACTCATGCAGAATCTATTTGGTTGTAGGCCATGTTGGTTTACATTAACGTTATTTTAATTTTTGAATAAATCATGATCTTTTCAGAGCTTTAATAGTCATTCTTAAAGAATCTTTGTTCCAAATAGGCCTCAAACGCTCATAAGACTATTTTTTTTCATGTGTGATACGTCTGTGTTTGTTTGCATGGATATTGCAGTGATTTGCATGGGGAAATGAGGAAATTTGTTAAAGCATCCATCTCTGTTAAGCATGGTACTAAATATTTTCTTTGTTATCTTTTCACTTGGGTAAACATGGATTCCTATGAAGAAATTCAGTGGATGTTATCGGTCATTACTTTAAATTCTGGATATGCTCGTTGTGTGCCATTTTTTTCTCTAAAATATGTTCTGCTGTTAAATTTTCTCCCTCCCAAATTATTCTTAAAGAGAGAATCCTTTTGCATAGATAAAGGCAAATATAAAATGTCTTTTCTTTAAAACTTAAGAGCAAAGCTGCCCAAATAAAGGATCTGTAAGAATACAAAATGAATCTTTAAAATTAATCTAGGGACAGACAGAGATCAAATGTTTCCAATTTATCCTGGAATTTGACATATGGCCTATTTACAATAAAAGATAATTGGGGTCAAACCTGATGGCCTTGTGGATTCTCTGGCCACCCACCTCGCTTAGTGCAGACTTTACAGTGTCAGGTAGCAGGTGCTATGGATAGGCAATTAGCACCAAACTCCTGGCTTTTAATCATTTTCTATAAGGCACATTCATATGTTTTCTCTTGTTTGTTTTTAACTTGCTTTATTTCTTAGCCTGAACACTATGATAGTGTTATACAGCTTTGGTTAGAATAATTACTCCCTAATTTCTTCAGTATTGTTGTTTAGTTGCTAAGTCATGTCTTAGTCTTTTGCAACCCCATGGACTGTAGCCTGCCAGGCTCCCCTGTCCATGTGGTTTCCCATTCAAGAATACTGAAGTGGGTTGCCATTTCCTTCTCCAGGGGACCTTGCTCATCCAGGGATCAAACCCTTGTTTTCTACATTGGCAGGTGGATTCTTTACCACTGAGCCACCTGGGAGGCCCCTTCTTCAATATACTATTTAAATTTAAATACACCTTACTAGGTGGAATCCTTTGCCACTTTTGTAAGTGTTACAGTTTTGTGAGCTATTGAAGTGGACTGAAATGAAGAATTATGATCTTTTTCAAATTACCTTTGTTTGAAAGATGCTACTCGATGCTTTGCAGGTGGCACCAGCAGTAAAAAGTTTGCCTGCCAATGCAGGAGTAGCAGGAAATGTGGGTTCAATCCCTAGGGTGGGAAGATCCCCTGGAATAGGAAATGGCAACCCACTCCGATATTCTTGCTTGGAAAATTCTATGGAGAGAGGAGCTGCAAGGAGGGCGGTACAGTCTACAGAGTCACAAAGAGCTGGACACAACTGAACATGTTGCCATTGTGGAGAAACCATGATAAGTGTTTTTGCCAACATACATTTTGTGAAAAATTGTTTCAAGTACCAAATCCTGCATTCTCCTCCTCTGTAATGCAAAATACAAACAACAACAAAATCAAATCTTGCCTTCTTCTTACTCAGTGGGCTATTCAGAGAGCTACTGGTAATGGTAAACTTGGCTTTCTCCCAAACTCCTACAAATCATAGAGATAAGCATGCTTATAGGATGCAGTTTCAGAGAAGGCAATGGCAACCCACTCCATTTCTCTTGCCTGGAAAATTCCATGAATGGAGGAGCCTGGTAGGCTGCAGTCCATGGAGTCATGAAGAGTGGGACACGACTGAGCAACTTCACTTTCACTTTTCACTTTCATACATTGGAGAAGGAAATGGCAACCCACTCCAGTGTTCTNCCACTCCATTTCTCTTGCCTGGAAAATTCCATGAATGGAGGAGCCTGGTAGGCTGCAGTCCATGGAGTCATGAAGAGTGGGACACGACTGAGCAACTTCACTTTCACTTTTCACTTTCATACATTGGAGAAGGAAATGGCAACCCACTCCAGTGTTCTTGCCTGAAGAATCCCAGGGACGGGGGAAACTGGTGGGCTGCTGTCTATGGGGTTGCACAGAGTTGGACATGACTGAAGCGACTTAGCAGCAATGGCAGGATGCAGTTTAGAGATGAATGGTCAGGATAAATGACTGTTATATGTTGTGCGTATTTGTGGTGGCTGAATAGATAACTATATCTGTACCAGTTCCTTTCTTACAAGAACTATTACTGGCTACTAAACCAAGAACTCCAGTGGTTATTTGGGGTTAGTAAATACTAAAGTAAATATTAGCCAACTTGCACATGTGTTTTGCCCTTGAGCCAGCCTCCATGTGTACACTTCTGTGCATTCATATTTAGCTCTGAGTGTCCTTGACCTTGCCATTTTCTAGATAGAGGTTGTGAAGATTTCAAGTGAATTAGTTTTAAATAAAGGATCTGAAAGATATGATCACAAAGTATCCCATTGATATTGTAAGCTAGTTTCAGTCAGTTCAGGTCAGTCTCTCAGTCGTGTCTGACTCTTTGTGACCCCATAGACTGCAGCACACCAGGCCTCCCTGTCAATCACCAACTCCCAGAGTTTACTCAAACTCATGTCCACTGAGTCGGTGATGCCATCCAACCTTCTCATCCTCTGTCATCCTCTTCTCCCACCTTCAATCTTTCCCAGCATCAGCATCTTTTCAAATGAGTCAGTTATTTGCATCAGGTGGCCAAAGTATTGGAGTTTTAGCTTCAGCATCAGTCCTTCCAATGAATATTCAGGACTGATTTCCTTTAGGATGGACTGGTTGGATCTCCTTGCTGTCCAAGGACTCTCGAGCATCTTCTCCAACACTACAGTTCAAAAGCATCAATTCTTTGGCACTCAGCTTTCTTTATAGTCCAACTCTCACATCCATACATGACTACTGGAAAAACCATAGCTTTGATGAGATGGACCATTTTTGGCAAAGTAATGCCTCTGCTTTTTAATATGCTGTTAGGTTGGTCATGGTTTTTCTTCCAAAGAGTAAGAGTCTTTTAATTTCATGGCTGCAGTCACCATTTGCAGTGATTTTGGAGCCCCCCAAAATAAAGTCTTTCACTGTTTCCACTGTTTATCCATCTATTTGCCAAGAAGTGATGGGACCAGATAATTTTAGTTTTCTGAATGTTGAGTTTTAAGCCAACTTTTTCTCTCCTCTTTCACTTTCATCAAGAGGCTCTTTAGTTCTTCTTCACTTTCTGCCATAAAGGTGGCGTCATCTGCATATCTGAGGTTATTGGCATTTCTCCTGGCAATCTTGATTCCAGCTTGTGCTGCATCCAGTCCAGCATTTCTCATGATGTACTCTGCATAGAAGTTAAATAAGCAGGGTGACAATATACAGCCTTGACGGACTCCTTTCCCTATTTGGAACCAGTCTGTTGTTCCATGTCCAATTCTAACTCTTGGCTTCTTGGCCTGCATATAGATTCCTCAGGAAGCAGGTCAGGTGGTCTGGTATTTCCATCTCTTTAAGAATTTTCCACAGTTTGTTGTGATCCACATAGTCAAAGGCTTTGGCATAATCAATAAAGCAGAAGTAGATGATTTTGGAATTCTCTTGCTTTTTCCATGATCCACCAGATGTTGGCAATTTGATTTCTGGTTCCTCTGCCTTTTCTAAATCCAGCTTGAACATCTGGAAGTTCACAGTTCATGTACTGTTGAAGCCTGGCTTGGAGAATTTTGAGCATTATCTTGCTAGTGTGTGAGATGAGTGCAATTTTGTGTGGTAGTCTGAGCATTCTTTGGCATTGCCTTTCTTTGGGATTGGAATAAAAACTGACCTTTTCCAGTCCTGTGGCCATGGCTGAGTTTTCCAGATTTGATGGTATATTGAACACAGAAGTTTCACAGCATAATGTTTTAGGATTTGAAATAGCTCAACTGGAATTTCATCACCTCCACTAGCTTTGTTCACAGTGATGCTTCCTAAGGCCCATTGGACCTCGCATTCCATAATGTCTGACTCTAGGTGAATTATCACACCATTGTGATTATCTGGGTCCTGAAGATCTCTTTTGTATAGCCCTTTTGTGTATTCTTGCTACCTCATCTTAATATCTTCTGCTTCTGTTAGGTCCATACCATTTCTGTCCTTTATTGTGCCCATTTTTGCATGAAATGTTCCCTTGGTATTTCTAATTTTCTTGAAGACACCTCTATTGGTTTCTTCTATTTCTTTGCATTAATCACTGAGGAAGGCTTTCTTATCTCTCCTTGCTTTTCTTTGGAACTCTGCATTCAAATGGGTATATCTTTCTTTTTCTCCTTTGCCTTTTGGTTCTCTTCTTTTCATAGCTATTTGTAAGTCCTCCTCAGACAACCATTTTGCCTTTTTGCACTTCTTTTTCTTGGGGATGGTCTTGATTATTGCCTTTTGCACAATGTCACGAACCTTCGTCCATAGTTCTTCAGGCACTCTGTCTATCAGATCTAATCTCTTGAATCTATTTGTCACTTCCACTGTATAATCGTAAGAAATTTGGTTTAGGTCATACCTGAATGGTCTAGTGGTTTTCCCTACTTTCTTCAATTTCAGTCTGAATTTGGCAATAAGGAGTTCATGATCTGAACCACAGTCAGCTCCTGGTCTTGCTTTTGCTGACTGTGTAGAGCTTCTCTATCTTCAGCTACAAAGAATATAATCACTCTGATATCAGTATTGACCATCTGGTGATGTCTGTGTGTAGATTCTTCTCTTGTGTTGTTGGAAGAGGGTGTTTGCTATGACCAGTGTGTCCTCTTGGCAAAACTGTTAGCCTTTGACCTGCTTCATTCTGTACTCCTAGGCCAAATTTGCCTGTTATTCCAGGTATTTCTTGACTTCCTACTTTTGCTTTCCAGTCCCTAAAAAAGGACATCTTTATGGGGTTTTAGTTCTAGAAGGTCTTTTAAGTCTTCATAAACTGTGCAACCTCAGCTTCTTCAGCATTACTGGTCAGGACATAGACTTGGATTACTGTGATACTGAATGGTTTGCCTTGGAAATGAACAGAGATTCTGTTGTTTATGAGATTACATCCAAGTACTGCATTTCGGACTCTTTTGTTGACTATGATGGCTACTCCATTTCTTCTAAGGGATTCTTGCCCATAGTAGTAGATTTAATGGTCATCTGAATTAAATTCACCCATTCCAGTCCATTTTAGTTCACTGATTCCTAAAATGTTGATGTTCACTCTTGCCATCTCCTGTTTGACCACTTCTAATTTGCCTTGATTCATGGACCTAACATTCCAGGTTTTATGCAATATTGCTCTTTACAGCATTGGACTTTACTTCCATCACCAGTCACATCCACAACTGGGCATTGTTTTGCTTTGGCTCCATCTCTTCATCCTTTCTGGAATTATTTCTCCACTGATCTCCCATAGCATATTGGGCACCTACCGACCTGGGGAGTTCATCTTTCAGTGTCCTATCTTTTTGCTTTTTCACACTGTTCATGGGGTTCTCAAGGCAAGAATACTGAAGTGGGTTGCCATTCCCTTCTCCAGTGGACCATGTTTTGTCAGAACTCTCCACCAAGACCTGTCTGTCTTGTAAGCTAGTTGATGTTCATTTAAATTACAACATTTATTGTTCTTTGTTTAATACTGAACTCACATGTGGTATAATTTTTATTGAATGTGGATGAAAATTAAACTCAATGGGAATATTTATCTGACATCATCCTTTTTTCCCTGTGTATATTTTTAATTTATTTAACAAGTATGAAATAAATGTCAACTAGTGAGATGTAAAAACAGATAACCTGCATGTTGCTATTTTCTGAGCTCAGAGCAGACATCACTAATCAATGATCTGCAGTTTTGCTTGGTGGAGTCTAGTCATGAATTCCCCTCCCTCTCAGTGTACTTCTCCAGGAATTATTTTTAATTTATTTAACAAGTATGAAATAAATGTCAACTAGTGAGATGTAAAAACAGATAACCTGCATGTTGCTATTTTCTGAGCTCAGAGCAGACATCACTAATCAATGATCTGCAGTTTTGCTTGGTGGAGTCTAGTCATGAATTCCCCTCCCTCTCAGTGTACTTCTCCAGGAAGGCACTGCCACTAAAGTGGAGATGGGAAATAAGACATTTGTTACTTCTAATCTGTTATTTGGGGCTTCCCTGGTGGCTCAGAGGTTAAAGCGTCTGCCTCCAATGTGGGAGACCTGGGTTCGATCCCTGGGTCGGGAAGATCCCCTGGAGAAGGAAATGGCAATCCACTCCAGTATTCTTGCCTGGAGAATCCCATGGACGGAGAAGCCTAATAGGTTATAGTCCACGGGGACTCGCAAAGAGTCGGACACGACTGAGCGACTTCACCTTCAATCTGTTATTTACTCAGTTCTGTGCTAGGCATTGTAGGGAAACACAGGCATGAGACATAATTCTTTAAAGGGCTTATAACCTAGTTAAGAGAAAACAAAAACAAAACAATTAGAGAGCAGTGTAAAGCTTCAAAATTATATTTTAAATGAATTGTAATTAGAAGAGGAAAATATTTTAGTTATCCATTATATGTTTAACCACACAGCTGCAATGTTTATTCTGATCTGCTACTGCTGCTAAGTCACTTCAGTCGTGTCCGACTCTGTGTGACCCCATAGACGGCAGCCCACCAGGCTCCCCGGTCCCTGGGATTCTCCAGGCAAGAACACTGGAGTGGGTTGCCATTTCCTTCTCCAGTGCACGAAAGAGAAAAGTGAAAGTGAAGTCGCTCAGTCTGTCCGACTGTTAGCGACCCCATGGACTGCAGCCCACCAGGCTACTCCATCCATTGGATTTTCCAGGCAAGAGTACTGGGGTGGGGTGCCATTGCCTTCCCCATTATTCTGATCTAGTAGTTCCAAAGAATATCTGCCCACTTCTTTGACTGATCAATAATTCCTGGATTTGGGTAGGTCTTAGAGAATATCTCTGTGTCCTTGGACACAATTTTGTAGATGTTTTGAAAGTGATTTTATTTTCTTTGTTTCTCTGGGTCAACTTCATTTCAGGATTGACTTGGCTGAAGGTGAGAGGGTAGATAGCCTAATCAAAAGTTACAATGTGTTAATAAATTTCAAAGGCTTCAAATGTTTATGCTCAGAGATGTCTGTGAAGAGCTAATGAAAAGCTGAATTTAGAATAAAATCTCCTTAAATCAGATTAATTTGGAATTTATGATAATTTGGTCAAGGCCTGGGTGGATGGTTACCAGTATGCTAAGTATTTGAAAGGACCTAGAAAAAGTTAATGCTGCAAATAAAGTAATAAGATAAATTCCTTAATTATATAAGAAAGCAAACTCTTTTTAAAAAACAATTTTAGAAGTATCTGATTTTACAGTGCAATTGCATGTAATCAGAGACTTGCCTTTTGAATACTTTTTTGAGATGTAATTATAAATCCTTCTACTAATTAGTAAACAATGGCCTTTTCTAGGTGTTGGTTCTTAACCTCATTTGAACTTCATTATGGACTTAGAAATAACATCACATTTCATTAAAAAAAACTTATTCAGAAATTATGCAAATTTTTAACCTTTTTGTATAGCATGAGATACTATATTTTTATATTGGTGGTTTTCTTTATCTTATTTCCCTTAAAAAATTTATTTCCCATCATACTTTATAGTCCAAAAAGAGGTATTGGATTTTAAAGGTCCTGGAAACCAGGTGGCTTAACATTAGGTATCCAGACAGCATCATAACATCCTAGCTCCACTTCCTTCTGAGTGAGGTAAGAGAAAAAAATATGAACTTTGAAGCCAGTCAGACCTGAGGGCAAATCTCAGGTTGGCCTTACTCTTTACATGTGTCAATGTAGAGACTACATTTATTTCTTCATTTATGAAATGAGAATGATTTCTGGCATCATGAAGAGTTATTAAGTAATGATCTAGTACAATCACTTTTCTAAAAAATTTGGCATAGGACCTGCATATTCATTAATATTCTTTTGGTTATAAGAAAAATAAATTGAGTCTGGCTACTGTTACATAAAATCAGCTTATTGTAGCTTTTGTATCTCTCTCTCTCTCAGAATTGAAGGTGTTGCTAAATCTTGGGCAGGGCACATCCCAGGCAAAGTTGGGGTTCTCAGCAGTAGGACTGCATGAATATTTTAAGAGGCTTCATTAGTGAGACTCAGTTTTAGCCCTTCTCTGTGTTCTGTGTTTAAATATCTGAGTGAATCTGAAACTCTGTGATGAGTCTCAGCAGTCTGTGTCTTAAGAACTCCTATAGATGTTTCTGATGATTGCCAAGTTGGAGGGCTACTGGTCTAATGCAGGGCTTCCCTGGTAGCTTAGATGGTAAAGAAACAACCTGCAATGTGGGAGAACTCGGTTTGATCCCTGGGTTGGGAAGATCCCTTGGAGCAGGGCTTGGCAACCCATTCTAGTATTTTCCCCTGGAGATCCCATGTACAGAAGAGCCTGGTAGGCTACAGTTCATGGGGTTGCAAACAGTTGGACACAACTGAGTGACTAACCGCACATGGTCTAATGCAAACCCTCTCCTCCTTCCCTGGCTGATCTCTGTTGCCTCTAGTTAGAGCAGACTAGAACCAGAGAAAAGTTTATTTCCTGTGAGTCTGCAAGTATAACAGAAAGTGAAATAAAGATCTTCTGAATCTTTACCACTGGCATCATAGTACACGGAGGTGTTGTTTGAGATTCCTCAGATTTAAACTATAGTTCTTCTATGTCCCATGGGGAAGCAGCAATCTTATTTTCCCCACACTCTGAGAAATCCCCCAGCTAAAACCATGATCTATGCCCCCACCCTCCATTCCTGAAATTACAATTGGAGTATTTGTTTCTAATGCAATGGAATCAATCATTATTTGACTTCTAGGAAGAAGCATTCCTTTTTGGGACATTAACATCTTAAATCAACAGTTAAAAATCTTAGCCAAGAAATAGTTACTTTGTAAATGAATCATTAGGTACATTTACAAGAAACACCAGCTCTGCTACCCAGATGGCTTCCCAGATTCCTTATATTCTAACCATTAAAGAAATGGCAATATATTTAGGGCTACAGGCCTAGAGTACATGTTGCATCTCCCAAGACAGTGTCCTCATATCGCCAGGTATTATCACTATATCTGAGTCATAAGATCAGTGTCATCTTTCCAAAAAGTCATCTTTTTCTGGAGGACACCAAAAATGAAAAGACTATGAATACGACAGGGATTAGTCCATTACCACATTATGTAAGAAATCAAAGCAGTGAATAAGGGATTAATAAATACCTGCACAAAAATGTTGACAAAGGAAGTGAAATTAATTCCAAAATAATTGCTCTTCACTAGGACTAGGACAAATCACTGCTCAATTTATGGGAGAGACTCAAGGGAATCAATCTATCACATATTCTCTAAGCCTGTTTCCTTGTTTGCAAAATGAAGATAATACCTACTTGACAGCATTCTTGTACAGACACAGTATATAACATAAAGTTAAGATCTATTAAATATGAATTTCTTTTCTCTTTCATATTTTATATTTAATAAGTCTTAACTTTATGCTAAACACTGTGTCAGTTTGTACTGGGCTTCCCTGATAGCTCAGTTGGTAAGAAATGCGCCTGCAGTGGCAGGAGACCCTGGTTCACTTCCCGGGTTGGGAAGATCTGCTGGAGAAGGAAAAGGCTACCCACTCTAGTATTCTGGCCTGGAGAATTCCATGGACTGTATAATCCANGCTTCCCTGATAGCTCAGTTGGTAAGAAATGCGCCTGCAGTGGCAGGAGACCCTGGTTCACTTCCCGGGTTGGGAAGATCTGCTGGAGAAGGAAAAGGCTACCCACTCTAGTATTCTGGCCTGGAGAATTCCATGGACTGTATAATCCATGGGGTCAGAAAAAGTCAGACACGACCTTTCACTTTCTTTTCTCTAATTTTCCAAAACCTTATCAGTAAACTAGGTCTGAAAAAGAGATGTAACAGCAGGGAAAGCAACCTTGTGAAAGATTAGCACCTTGTCATTTACTAGCATTTGGACTTTGAAATGGTTTTCTTTCCTGTCCTCATATATAAAGCCAGGGAATTGAAACAGATGACCAATGACAAAAGTATATTCTAAAATACATGTTCATACCATTAGCAGTCAGGAATCTAGAATCTGGTATAGTGGAAAGTTAGGGTCAGACAGATCCGTAGTTAAATCTTGAGTCTAAGTGGCTCTCAGTTCTGATCTCAACCCCTGGCTCTTTCACTTGATCACTGGGTGGGTCTTTTAAGGCCCACTGAGTATCTGCATCCTCCTGTGTAAACCTCGGGATGATGTCCTACCCCATAGGGTTGCTATTAGTAAGTGAAGAAGTTATATGACCTTCCCTGGTGGCTCAGTGGTAAAGAAACTGTCTGCAATGTATGAGATGCAGGTTCAGCCCCTTGGCCCGCATGATCCCATGTAAGAGGAAATGGCAACCCTCTCCAGTGTTCTTGCCAGGAAAAATCCCATGGACTGAGGAGTCTGGTGGGCTACAGCCAGATCTGACAGTGGCTAAACAATAACAACGAAGAAGGTATTTAAAGTATCCTGAGCATCACTCTTCAGTGTGGCACTCTCTTTGATGATGTCAGTGTCCCATCTGCTTTGCACAGTATGGTGGACACTAGCCACATATGATTATTAAGCCCTTGAAATGTTGCTACTACAACTGAGAAACTAAAGTTTCACATTTTATTTAATTTTAATCATTTAAAGTACTAGCTGTTCAAAAATGCCTATGAGTCCTTTTTTATGATTTTAAAAAATTTTATTTTACTTAAGGTTCGATGAATGATACAGGGTGCTTGGGGCTGGTGCACTGGGATGACCCAGAGGGATGGGTTGGGGAGGGAGGTGGGAGGGGGGTTCA
>SJYX01001003.1:28896-65740 GCA_006410675.1 Oreotragus oreotragus
GGGAGGGTTCAGGATGGGGAACACATGTACATCCGTGGTGGATACATGTCAGTGTATGGCAAAACCAACACAATATTGTAAAGTAATTAGCCTCCAATCAAAATAAATAAATTAAAAAATTTTTTATTTTGCTTAATAATCTGAAGTTCTAAGGGCCTCCCAATGGCAGAGTAGGTAAAGAATCTGTCTGCAGTGCAGGAGATACAGAAGATGTGGGTTCAATCCCTGGGTTGGAAAGATCCCCTGGAGAAGGAAATAGCAGCCTACTCCAGTCTTTTTGCCTGAAAGACCACACGGACAGAGGAGCCTAGTGGAGTGCAGCCCAAAGGGTCACAAAGTGTCAGACACTACTGAGTGACAAAGCAATCATGGAGTTCCAACAGTCTTAAAACTGAATGTACATGCTATAGATTGAATGTTTGTATCCCCCTAAATTCAGAGAGTGAAACCGAACCTCCAGTGTGGGAGGTGATTAGCTCATGAGGTAAGATTAGATAAAGGAGACCCCAAAGAGCTCCAGCACCCTTCCGCAATGTGGAGACACAAAAAGAGCACCATCTATGAGCCAGGAACCGGGCTTACTAAATACTGAATCTGTTGATGCCTTAATTTTGGACTTTCCAGCCTCCAGAACTATGAGGAATAAATTTCTGTTGTTTATAAGCCACTCAGTCTGTGGTGTTCTGTTATAGCAGCCTGGACAGATTAAGACGGTAAATAAGTAAAATGCCACGCACAGATTTTTTTTCTTTTCCCCATCTGATCCTCCTAG
The DNA here is from genome assembly GCA_006410675.1 of Oreotragus oreotragus. Taxonomy (NCBI): domain Eukaryota; kingdom Metazoa; phylum Chordata; class Mammalia; order Artiodactyla; family Bovidae; genus Oreotragus; species Oreotragus oreotragus. The sequence continues at coordinate 29,669 of SJYX01001003.1, forward strand.
TCTTCTTCCATAAACAGAAACCTGGAGGAGGGTATAGGCCTGAAAAGGCTGCTAAGGCAGGTGATGTCCAGGGGAGAAAGTGAACTTAACATTGGGCAGACCACACATACATGCTAATTCACACATGGGTGTTAAGTGACAGTCAGAGAGCCCAGTAGTGAACCCAGGGGTACAAGGCCAGGAACATCAGGGATGACTATGGAGGAATTCCCCAACCACAGGGCTCTGTATAGGTAAACAAGGAGTTAGGAGGGTCAGCTATTCTCAGCTGGGGCATCCCCTGATTCACTGGGACCTAATACCAGATATCAGCAAGAACTTAGAATGGAACTCTACTTTGAATAGCCAGAAACTGGAAAATTGCATGGTTACTGGCAGATTGAGAGCTATTATACCCCCCGCTCCCTGCCCAAACTAACCAGTCATTAGGTCAGACAGACACAGCACAGGGAAATATAGCCATTATTTTGAAATAACTTTAGAAGGAGTATAACTATAGAAATATTGAATCACTATGGTATTCACCCGTAACTAGCATAATATTGTAAATCAACTATATCTCAATTTTAAGAAATAGGCAATTGGTTTTTAATGATGATTAACATGCACACAAAAGTCATCCCAAGAAGCAATATGAAAGCAATGACATCAGCATATAATAAAGTGGAATTCTTTCTGGGATAATTAATTACAGAAATTGTAGCCATACAATGGCTCAAACATCAGCATTCCCCAAATCTAATTCTCATAATCCTATGAAGAGTATCACTATACATTTCCAGTGAACAACTTAATAGTAAGGGATGACAGATATAAAATTATGAAGATTTCATTGCCTCTACAATAAGCATTAGAAAGCATTTACTAGCATGTTGCAAAATAACATAAATAATTAAAATACATCTACTTATTAAAACATCAGAATAGTGATGCTATAGCCTCATTGTTTATTTCCTCATGGTTATTTGTAAAATTCAGTAACTTCAAGAAGTTAATTGTCATTAGTGCAAAATGGAAGAACATGTGATAAATGGGTTGAAAAAGAAAATGACTGACTATATTGCACTAAAAGATAGGAATTTAAGTCTTCATTTGGGGAAAAAATTCATAAATGAATTAACCTTTTGCTAACATCAATTGGAGAGCTATTTTGGAGACAATTATTTAAGTTCTTGTTGTTTAGTCACTAAGTCATGCTGGACTCCTTGCAACCCCATGGGCTGCAACCCACCAGGCTCCTCTGTCCATGGGATTTCTCTGGCCAGAATACTGAAGTGGGTTGCCATTTTCTTCTCCAGAGGATCCTCCTGACCCAATTATGAAATCTGCATCTCCTGCTTGACAGACAGATTTTTCAACACTGAGCTACCTGAGGAGCCCTGCTGCTGCTGCTGCTGCTAAGTCGCTTCAGCCGTGTCTGACTCTGTGCGACCCCATAGACGGCCTCCTACCGGCTCCTCTGTCCCTGGGATTCTCCAGGCAAGAACACTGGAGTGGGCTGCCATTTTACTTATGAGTAAATTATAGTCGTAGTTACATGGAAATATTGGTTAAATCTAAGTTTCTATTGTTGAAAATATCAATATGAAATTCAAACATCAAAACTCAAAACTTTTTCACTTGTTTTAATATAGTAGCTTCAATCAAACAGAGAACATGTAATCCAACACTGACAAATTGTATACGAAGAAGAAGCTATAACAAATTTGTAAATTATTTTTCCAAACTATGGATAATATCCAGTATTTGATTTTTTTAAAAAGATTTTTTGATTTTGGAATTGAATTTGGAGTCGGCTCTCCTGGGTTCTTCAGAGTGGTAAAAGAATTAAAGAACTAATGGGGCACCATACTGTTTTTCATTGTCTCCTGATGGGAGTGCCTTCCAACAACTTAATTGCTCTTATTTCACTTTCCCCCAGCCACCTAATTTTTATCCTTGTCCTTAATTGATCCTGCCATTGGCACCATATGTGTCAGCCCACAAGGAACAATGTCAGTATCATTTGCTGCAAGATGATCCTCACTCCAGGTGGTTTCAGGGCAAGATGAACAAAGGCGAATGAGAGAGTAATTTATTTTTTAAAAACTAGAATGCCAATTTACTAATGGACAATTAGAACTAGAACTGTCACATGGTCTAAAATATGCATCAGAAAGAGTTGTGCTGATACCAACAGTCTGGTCAGTGTGACAGTTATTGTTTTTGTAACTTAGGTGTTCATTTGATTGTAGGCTGTATAGAAGGAAGGTCAAATTTTATCCAAAAAGTGCTTAGTGAGGAAAGGAAAAATTTTAATTTGAACTTCTCTAGTATCAGGCTAATAATAGAACCTGGGGCTATAGCCATTTCCAAATGGGGTGAGTTTATTATGATTTTGAAATAGTGTACTACTGTGTACCGGAAAGTTCAGAAATCTTCATTTAACTACGCTAGATCAAAGATAACCCAGACTCTATATATGGGAAACTATAGCAAGATCATTTTAGCATATCTAGTTATTTGTTCAAGGATGTAGTTCTTAAAACATAGGGACATTAAAAACTAAAATTAATACCTTGAATCTTACTTGGAATAGAACAATCAGCTAATGTGATGTACAAGACCCTGATGTCTTGTACAAGTCATAGTTGATGATGTACTATTCAGTATAAAGAATTTATATTTTACTTTCTGTGTTGAATGCAGATATGAACACTTTTGCATGACTATTGTGGTGTATTCATTTCTACTCTGTTATTTTAATCAGCTCAACAAATTCTTGTTGATTCTATAATATAATCTACAGTCTAAACAAAGAGTATTTATTAAAATTAACCTGGTATTTACCCTAACATTTTATTGTGTACCTGAAAGACCACATGCAAACACATGTTAGTAATTTGAATCCATTTGTGAAAATGATATATGTATTTGACTATATCTAAATAGCCAGCATTTTATTTATACTATTGCTAATATTTTCTTAGGCTTGTGCAACATTCATAAGTGCTGAAAAGTTTGAAGTTGTATTATTGAAAATGGATGTGATTTTCTGAGAAGTTGATAGGGAGTATTACGGTTCTCCCGTGAAACACACATAGACACAAATACACGTGGTTTTTCTGATCATTTCAAAGACACAGAGAAAGGGTTGATGAGTAAGCAAGATAGTAAAATGATTTTCAGTGATACTGTATCCTTTAAAACAAATCACTTGAGTTGTGTCAACAAGCAAGAAGTTAGTATAGTTGAACCTTGAACAACATGGAGGAGAGAGTGGTTAGGGATGCCCACTCTGCACAGTGGAAAATCCTCATGTAACTCTTATTAGCCCTCCTTACCTGTGGTTCTACATCAGCAGATTCAACCAACTGCATCCTATAGTACTATGGCAATTACTGTTGAAAAAAATCTACATATAAGTGGACCTGTGTAGTTCAAGCCTATGTTGTTCAAGCTTCAACTATATATTTAAAAAAAGCAGTACAACTGAGTTCAGATCATCTATCAGCAATCAACTCATTTGTTCATGCCTCCATTCATGTGCCAGGCTCTGCACAGAGGTGAATGAAATTTGGTCCTGGCTGTTGTTGAGTACAAGCCAAGACAGGAAGATTATTTCTTTCAGCAATGAATGTTACTTTAGGACATTGATCTCAGCATATTCTTATATTATTATGTACTTTGGTTTTTCTCCATTCAACTTAGCTTTCTGTTTATCACAGCTCTGATTTTTTTTTGTTTGTTTGTTTAAAAGCTTTGCATTCCTTCACTGCACTCATCACTTGTCATTGAATTTCTCTGGATACATTTCCTGATAATCAATCCTCTTCTTAGTTTTACTCTTTGATGTTTCTTAATCGTTCTCTTCTGGACCTCACAGCTGCCCATTGCCTAGTTACCAATCCTCTCTTAAACTGGCTGCCTCTGATGGGTCTGACATTTTACTGGAAGGCATACCATACATGGGCAGGTATGGGATCCACAGATTACCAAAATGGACCCGGGTCAGGTAAAGATGGCGGCCATGGTTGCCACAGCCATCACTGTAGGCTGCTATTTCCCATGGAGGGAGGGCGTTCAGAAGTCACGGTTTTAGAAAATAAGTGGATTTGTCCCCACCAAAAATGGTCAAAATGCAGAAGGAGAGGTAGAGGGGTAGGGGGAGAATAAGACTATTTTGGCAGTTGTTTCAGAGTGTAACTCAGGATAAAAATTCTTAAAGAAGAGCTTCCCTGGTGGCTCAGTGGTAAAGAATCCGCCTGCCAGTACAGAAGACATGGGTTCAATTCCCGGTCTGGGACGATCCAACATGGCACAAAGCAACTAAGTGCGTGTGTCACAACTATTGAGCCTGGGCTCTAGAGCCCAGGAGCTGCAACTACTGAGCCCATGTGCCACAAATACTGAAGCTCATGTGACACAGAGCCTGTGCCATGCAGCAAGAGAAGCACCGCCAGAGAAGCCTGGCCACTGCGTCTAGAGTAGCCCCCGCTCTCTGAAGCTAGAGACAAGCCCATGCAGCAACAAAGACCCAGCACAGTCAAAATTAAACAAACAAGACTGTCTTTTAAAATGCTACAGAAGACTTTTTTAATTGAAGTACAGTTGATTCCCATAACAAAGAAGCCTGGTGTGCTGCAGTCCATGGGGTTGCAAGGAGTCAAACACGACTTAGCGACTGAACAACAGCAGCTGACTTGTGTTAATTTCTGCTGTACAGCAGCACTGACTCAGTTATACATATATATGTATGCACATTCTTTTTAAAATATTCATTTCCATTATGGTTTCTCATAGGATGCTGAATATAGTTTTCTGTGCTATATAGTAAGACCTTGTTTTTCCATTCTATATGTAAAAGTACATCTGCTGATCTCAACCTCTCGCTCCATCCTTCCTCTAACCGCGCCCCCCCCCCCTCAACTACAAGTCTGTTCTCTATGTCTATGAGTCTGTTTCTGTTTTGTAGATAGGTTTATTTGTGTCATAGTTTAGATTCTACACTTAAGTGATATCGTATGACCTTTGTCTTCATCTGATTTACTTAGTATGATAGTCTCTTCTTGCATCCATGTTGCTCCAAATGGTATTATTCCATTCTTTCTGTGGCTGTCTATATTTGCCATATCCTCATTATCCATTCATTGATGGACATTTAGGTTGTTTCCATGTCTTGGCTATTGTAAATAGTGCTGCTATGAACATGGGAATGCATGTATCTTTTTGAATTAGGGTTTTGTCTGGGATATATGTCCAGGAGTGGGATGGTGGGTTATATGGTAGTTCTATTTTTGGTTTTCTGAGGAATCTCCATACTGTTTCCCATAGTGGCTGTACAAACTGACATTCCCACCAACAGTGTAGGAGCGTTCCCTTTTAAAGAAGATTTTTTAAAATCAAGTTTTGCTTTACATCAGTGGTCCCCAACTTTTTAGGCACCAGGGACCAATTTTGTGGAAGACAATTTTTCAGTTGGACTAGGGATGGAGGAGATGGTTTGAGGATGATTTAAGCACATTACTTTTATTGAGTACTTTATTTATAATCTAATATTGCCTCTGATATGACAGGAGGTAATGGTCCATGGTTTGACAGGAGGAGAAGGGGGTGGCAGAAGATGAGATGGTTGGATAGCATCACCAACTCAAGGGACATGAATCTGAGCAAACTCCCAGATGGTGAAGGACAGGGAAGCCTAGTATGCTATAGTCCATGGGGTGGCAAGGAGTCAGACATGACAGCAACTAAACAAAAACAACAACTGATCCCTGGCTCAGAGGTTGGAGACCCCTGCTGTATACATATTGATAACATGTAACCTCTTTATCCTTTATAAAATTTAATTAAGGAGCTCCATTAGTCTTTGAGGCTTTGCAGTTAGATTTGTTTGGCTGGAGCAATATCCTAAGCCTGACCTTAAAAGGAAGAAAAGAGTCTGGTTGTATTCAGGAAACCTGCAACTTGGTATCATCTGGGTGAACTTAGATTTATTCCTTGATGCTGTTCCTAATGTGATGACTCATATTTGCTGTTGGTAGTTCAAGGAATGACACATTTTTCCCTTGATTGTTGGAATCTTTTAGGGTAAATGTTGCTGAACTTCAGATCCCAATATGTAGCAGAGTTTTGAAACTTTGGTGCACATAGCAATTATCTATGCACCTTTGAGAAATATACAAGCTATAGACAGAGTTTCAAACCAGACCTCCAGAATCAATTTCTGGCAGTGGGACCTGCATGTATGAATTTTCAATAAGTTTTGTAAATATATCCAATGTTCAGGAAGGATTGAAAACTTGAGTTTTCATACCTTTCCTTGTAGAGGTCTCATCTGTGCATGCTAAGTCACTTTAGTTGTGTCCAACTCTTTGTGATCCTATAGACTATAGCCCACCAGGCTCCTCTGTCCAAGGGCTTCTCCAGACAAGAATACCAGAGTGGGTTGCCATGCCCTTCTCCAGGAGATCTTCCTGACCCAGAGATCAAACCCATGTCTCTTATGTCTCCTGCATTGGAGGTGGATTCATTACCTCTAGTACCACATGGAAATTCTGACTATGTGCTCTGCTTTTGACAGTAGGAAAAGCAGAACTGGAACTTAGAAACCTGGATACTTATGAGCGCTGAGGCTGCCTCTGCCAAGGGTGTACATAGAAAAGGAAAGCTGGGGACAAAGTGTTAAAGAATATCTTCAGTGGCTGTCCTCATTGGGGAAGAAGGCATAGAAAAGACAAAGAAGAAGTCTTATTTTACTCATTTCTGGAGAGTGGAGTCAGTAGAGCTGATGACCAAGAGGTTATCGGGGATGTTCAAGAGAGAAAATCATGATGAGGGTGGAAGTCATGATGAGGTGAAAATCAGGATGAGGGTACAGAGGTCAAAGGCCATTCTTCTCAATCCTCCTATGGAGATTTAAAACCAAAGGAATTTCTGATTCCTAGCCCAGATGTACTAAATTGGGATTTCTGGAAGAGAGGCCTGAACATCTGTAATCTAAATTTTTAGGAAGCTACACAGGGCGGGCATTTAGTAAGTGAAACCAGAGTCCAGGGCCTGGGGAAGAAGTAGAATATAAGAAGTAGGGGCAGGAATATAGAACATTCTTCCAAAATGATGGTAGGGAGGCGGGGAAAGGCAGATTGCCAAGAATTAGAAGTAGGTTTGTGGCTCAGCTGGTAAAGAATCCGTCTGCAATGTGGGACACCTGGGTTCAATCCCTGGGTTGGGAAGATCCCTGGAGAAGGCAAAGGCTGCCCACTCCAGTATTCTGGCCTGGAGAATTCCACGGACTGTATAGTCCATGGGGTCACAAACAGTTGGACACAACTGAGCGACTTTCACTTCACTTCAGAGGTAGGTAGAATGGGTGGAAGAAGATGTTTTGTGCTTTTGTATTTTCTATGGAAGAAATCAAGCATGTTTGAAGGGCAAGAATGGTTAAGACCAAGAGGTTACAGCAGCAACTGAGAAAGGGAAATTGAAGTTCTTGAGAAAATATCATCAAAGCCTAGCTTGGGGGTGGGGAAGATGAGATCAACAATGGACTCTTGTTGCATTTTTTAAATGAGCCAGAAAAGTAATCGGTCCTTATCTGTGACCATTTGGGGTTCAACTGTTTGCATGTTGCACTTCAATATAAACTCTTCAGTCCACACCCCAGCACTGAAATGATGGATCACTATCAGGCTTGAGTGAGCCAAAATGGACCGGAAGGAGCGATGCTAAAGAAGCTCAGGAAAGCCTGAGAAAAGCGTTGCGTGCTAGTCACTCCCTGTGCACTCAGTCACTCAGCTGAGTCCAGCTCTTTGCAACCCCATGGACTGTCGTATGCCAGGCTAGCACTAGAGTGTGTTCCCATTTCCTTCTCCAGAGGCTCTTTCCTGCTCAGGGTTGGAACCCATGTCTCTTGTGTCTCCTGCACTGGCAGGCAGATTCTTTACCTCTGCACCACCTGGGAAGCCCATAGGTTTATGGAAATAGTGATTAAGGAGACTTGAAGCTTCTGTAGATTTTCAGGTCTATTAACAAGGTCCAAAGCTTCTATCATTCCCCACAAAGATGGCCATTGATGCTTAGCAATGATTTTTCATCACATTGGAGTGCTGAGCAGCATTTATTTATGCTCTCAAAGAAAGTTACCTTTTGCCTCTAAAATGATTGATTTTTCATTTCAGTACAGTTCCTTTCTCCTGCATTAAACTCCAGGAAATGGGGGATGGTGTGTATTCAGCACGTATTGCAAGTAAATCATGAAAACCCTTGCAAACATACCTTATAGCTGTCAACTGAATTATTCTCAATGAATGGCTCTTTGGCAGTGTGTGTTTAAGCTGGTGATAATAAATACCAAAAAAATGGGGTCAAATTTTAACATATGTCCTGTACAGGCCATAGCTTATTTCACCTGGCTGCTATTCAATCTGCTTTTTTAGGTGCAGCAAACATAACCATTCAAAGAAAATAATCTAACTGCTAACAAATGATTTCTAAGAAAATTTAGGGCAGTGTGGGTTGCTTCTTGTCACTGTTTACCCTTTTCTGCTCGTTGTGGGGGATGGATGTATACTGCCCCTTTTATTGTATAAAGAATCTGTTAAGGGACTAAGAAATGCAGGTGAACCTATTTAAACTCATGACTTCAGAATTAGGCCTAAGTAGTTAATTTTGGTAGATTTTCTTCTCTTTCATCCAACGGTTGGATATTTTTCCAAGATAAAAGTTAAAATCCATTGGGCCCTTAAAAAATATGTAAAGTGGACACATAATTTACCTGTTGACTTTAGGGTCTTTTTGAAACAAAGGTCCAGGAGAGAGAACTCAAGGGGCTTTCTTGCTGATGCTCATATTCCCTGGTGAGAACCAGATAGAGCTTGTTATTAGTGCCTCCTGTAGTGGACCACTCTGTTTAAACTCAAAGAGATGCATCTGTTCTACAGTAATGCCAAGTGATTCATGTGTGGTTCTCTTAGGTGTTACTCTTGTGAGTAAGGGCTGGGCTTCCCAGGTGGCACAGTGGTAAAGAATCTGCCTGCCAACACAAGAGACATGGGTTCAATCCCTGGGTTGGGAAAATCCCCTGGTGGAGGGCATGGCAACCCACTCCAGTATTCTTGCCTGGAGATTCCCCATGGACAGAGGAGCCTGGCAGGCTACAGTCCGTGGGATCGCAAAGAGTTGGCCATGACTGAGCACAGTGCAGAGCACTTGTAAGTCTCCCCAGTTTTGAAGGCTTTATTCCTAAATTCTACATAATTTTTAGAAGTTCACTTATTTATATCATTTATTTATTCTGCCAACATATTGAGTACCCTCTGCTATGTGTCAGGCACCAAATGAGTAAGAGAGCCTGACTGCAAAGAAATCACAATCTAGCGGAGAAAGCTGACTTGTAAATGATGCCAGGTTAGTCAATGGTACTTTAGAAACATTGTGTTTTTTTGATGTGGATCTTTTCTAAAATGCCTTTCTTGATTTGTTACAGTATTGCATCTGTTGTTTATGTGGCTTAGACAGTAAACAGTCTGCTTGCAATGCAAGAGACCTGAGTTTGATCCCTGGGTCCGGAAGATCCCCTGGAGAAGGAAATGGCAACCCATTTAAGAGTGGACTGGAAATCTCCGAGGATCTATCAGGAAGCCTGAAAAACTCTTTGATGGAAAAACTCTGATGGAACCTGCAGAAGCAATAAATAAACCCCAAGTCCCCCTTGCCCAAACTAGAGGGCAATGTCACAATGCAAGAATGTCTTCTTAGGAAGCGCCTTCGACCCCCAACAATGGACCATTGCTTGGCATCTTTCCCTTCCTCTAAATCACTTTCAGTTTAAGTGGAAGAGGCTTTCTGTTGTCAAAGGCTGATGGTAGGCTGAGTTCCTCGGCTGACCCAGCCCTGCCAATATCCAAGGTGAAGAACAAATACATTATGAGGAGAAATCCATCCAGAGACTGATTTTGTTTCCTTTAACAGCCAAAGTGGCTTTCGAAGATCAATACACCCTTTGCACTGCTGCCAAAAGCAAAGAGCCAGTGTGCCAAATTATAAACTGTAGGAGGGATAACTACAGGAGAGCCTGCCCAGCCAGAGTCCCCTGCCTGGGCAGTCTGGCTGCTAGGAACCCGCTGCTTTTGGAGCCATCAATCTTCACCTTGTCACCACTGTGGTGACCTGGCCTCCTGGGCAGCAAACACAGGTGAGTACCTTCTGCCTTCAGAGGTGCCAGCTACGGAGCCTCTCTGACCTGGTGACTTGGGTCACGTGCTTGAGTAGGAAGTTAAATATGCTGACAAGCAAATGGTGTTGTCACTTCGAATTTCATTTCCAAGGGAGAAATGGGCCCCCTCCTGTACCATCTTTTCTGGATCTGCTGGAGAGGGTCTGGTGTTTTTTTGAGGTTTCAGGCAATGTGCTAGGGGTCCTGAGGTGGCAGAGATATCAAAACCGTGAGAATGAGTTGAAGCTTATTTTGCAAGTAGCTAAATATGGTCTTTCATTAAGCAAATGACATTATTAAAACGTGTTTTTGATGGGCATTCAGGTGGGGAGGGAAGAGAGGAGAGAAAGGGAAGCCTATCTCTCCTGAAAACTGTTATAGTTCTCAAAATATCCTCATAAGAAACAAGGGTTACTCACTGGAGTTTGACAGAAATCTTAGGGAAAGCAGTGAGTAACTGACATTGAAGTAATTGAAACAAACTTTAAAATTGTCTAAATAACGTCTGTGAACAACCACAAGGAACTATTTTTTAACCAAATGACACTGCTGGAAATCCTGCTCACTTCATGACCAGGTTAGTGTTGCTGCTGGACCGAGGGTGAGTGGTGTAGAATGTGGTGGAATGTTGTTTGGGCCCATCTTTCAGCTGTATTAAATGAGCCTTGTGGATTGGCATATCAGTGAAACAGATGGGGTCTTGAATTTACATGATAAACATTTTCTTTCAGCTGTTATATATTCATTTGTTAGTTCACTTATTCATTGATGCAGTCCATGGTTAACTGTCTCCTAATCCACTCCAGGACTATTGCCTGGAAAATCCCATGGACAGAGGAGCGTGGTAGGCTACAATCCATGGGGTCGCAAAGAGTCGGACGGACACGACTGAGTGACTTCACTCACTCTAATAGTGCAAAACACCGGGCGAGGTGACTAAATCACCATGAAAAATACCATAATCCATGACCTTAAGGCACCTAGCAAGTTAGTAGGAAACTGATGAGCACGGTTGATGAGGAAGCCAAGGTCTGAAACAAACTTGGAAGAGTTTGTGTTAAATAGCTTACACTTTTATCAGTAAAAGTTGCTGAGAATGAGCTGGAGATGGTTGGCCGTTTGAGGAGCACTGGAAAGGTTGGGAAAGGTCACAGTGAGAAAACTGATAGGGTGATCATCAACAAAGAATCTTAGAGCTGTCTAGTGGTAGAGAGGGCAGGTGCTATCAATAGGTAGCACTAATCTGTTTGGAGATCAGTTTGAACCTTCCTCATAAAACTGCCACATGGCAGATAATGAGGACGAGCAACACCTGAAAAAGTCCTGTGGGTTGGAGGTCACTGAAGATGGTTGTCCAAAGCAGGATGCCTTTGTCTTCCTAAGGGAAGATAACTCAGGAAGCATGTTTGGGAAATAATTTCCAGCCTTGCCAAGGGCATGAAAGAGGTAAAAATATGAACTAAGAAAAAGCCATTAATACAGAGATAAGAACAGAGTCATGTACCATGGAGGCAGCAGAGTGCAGCAGAATTGCTGGGGCTTATTGTAACTCTCTGTTTAACTTTTAGAGCAGGGGTCCCCAACCTCTAGGCCATGGACCGGTACCTCCTGTCAGATTAGAAATAAGGGGCGCAGTAAATGTAATGCACTTGAATCATTCTAAACCCACCACACTCCACCCCACCTCCACTCCTGTCCATGGAAAAATCGTCTCTCATGAAACCGGTCCCTGGTGCCAAAAAGGTTGGGGACTGATGCTTTAGAGGAACAGTCAAAATGTTTCCAAAGTGGTCATACCATTTTATATTTCGACCAGCAATGTAGGAGCACTCTAAGTTATCCACATTTGTTAATTCTAGCTGTTCTAGTGGGTAGGAAGTATTATTTCATTGTGGTTTTTATTTGCATTTCCCTTATGGTTACTGATGTTGAGCATCTTTTTGTGCTGTTAATCATTCGTATATGTTCTTTGAAGAAATGTCTATTTTGACACTTTGCCCATTTTTTATTATTGAGCTATGTTCTTTGAGTAGTCTATATACTTGCAAGCAAAAGTTTCCTCCCATTCTGTGGGTTTTCTCAGTTTCCTGTAAAGCACAAAAGCTTTAAATTTTGATTAGATGCCGGGTTTTTTTTGTTTGTTTGTTTTTTTACACAGCTGAATATTATTGCTTCTTTTTGGGGATAAAAAGCAAGATTTTTCACAAATTTAGGTTGTTTGTTCGTTTATTTTTTCTTATTGCTTGTTTTTGCTGTTATATCTAAGAAATCATTGCTTAACCCATGGTCCTGTAAATACTCCGGAGTTTTTTTCAAAGAGTTTAATACCTGTAGTTTTTATACTTTGGTCTGTGATTGATTTTGAGTAAATTTTTTTGTGCGTATGGTGTGAGGTAGGGGTCCAACTTCATACTTTTACATGTAGATATCCAGCTGTCTGAGCACAACTGAAAAGAACAGAAAAGAACATTCTTTTGTCTGCTGAATTGTCTTGACAATTTTGTCAAAAATAATAAATATACACCAAATGTAAGGGCATGTTTCTGAACTTTTAATTGATCTACATGTTTGTAGATTACTATACAAATGTGATCTACAATGTAGATCATGTACTATTGTAGCTTCACAGTAGTAGCTTCACTTTTGAAACTGAAACTTTTGGAATCCAAATTTTCTAACTTTTCCTCTTCTGGGTCCTTTATATTTCCAAATGAATTCTAGGATGAGTTTGCCAGTTTCTGTGGAAAAGTAAGCTGGGATTTTGATAAGGATTGTGTTTAATCTCTTAAATCAATTTGGGAAGTAGTAACATCTTAACAATAATAAATCTTCTGATCCTTGAACATGAGATGTCTTTCCATTTATTTAAAATTATTAAAAATTTTAAAATTTTAATTGGAGGCATTTAAGCCTTTTTTAAAATTTCTTTCAATGATAATCTTTGTAGTTTTCAAAGTATATAAGATTTGTGCTTTATTAATTTATTCCTTTGGATTTTATCCTTTTGATGCTATTATAAATAGAATTGATTGTTCATTGCCAATGTATAGAAATATAATCGATATTTGCATATCAGTCTTTTACCCTGAGATCTTGCTGAACTCATTTGTTCCTTTTAATGGATTTCAGTGGCTTCTTTAGAACTTTTCTGTGTAGAAGATTATGTTGTATGCAAAGTGAAAGTGTTTTACTGCTTTCTTTCCAATCTTTTCTTACCTAACTTCCCTGGTTAGAACCTCCAGTAAGTGTCGAGTCAAAGTGGCAAAAAGGAACATACTTGTCTTATTCCTAATCTCAGGGATAGGTCATTCAGTCTCTTCATCATTAAGTATTATATTTGCTGTGGGTTTTTTGAAGACGCTCTTTAGCAGGTTGAAGTTCCCTCCTAGTTTGAGTATTTTAATCACAAGAGATATTGGATTTTGTCAAGTGCTTTCCTACATGATCATGCAATTTGTCTTTTATTGATATGGTATATTATATAAATTGATATTTCAATGTTAAACTAATCTTGCATTCATGGGCTCTGTATACATATTGATAACATGTAACCTCTTTATCCTTTATAAAATTTAATTAAGGAGCTCCATTAGTCTTTGAGGCTTTGCAGTTAGATTTGTTTGGCTGGAGCAATATCCTAAGCCTGACCTTAAAAGGAAGAAAAGAGTCTGGTTGTATTCAGGAAACCTGCACCTTGGTATCATCTGGGTGAACTTAGATTTATTCCTTGATGCTGTTCCTAATGTGATGACTCATATTTGCTGTTGGTAGTTCAAGGAATGACACATTTTTCCCTTGATTGTTGGAATCTTTTAGGGTAAATGTTGCTGAACTTCAGATCCCAATATGTAGCAGAGTTTTGAAACTTTGGTGCACATAGCAATTATCTATGCACCTTTGAGAAATATACAAGCTATAGACAGAGTTTCAAACCAGACCTCCAGAATCAATTTCTGGCAGTGGGACCTGCATGTATGAATTTTCAATAAGTTTTGTAAATATATCCAATGTTCAGGAAGGATTGAAAACTTGAGTTTTCATACCTTTCCTTGTAGAGGTCTCATCTGTGCATGCTAAGTCACTTTAGTTGTGTCCAACTCTTTGTGATCCTATAGACTATAGCCCACCAGGCTCCTCTGTCCAAGGGCTTCTCCAGACAAGAATACCAGAGTGCGTTGCCATGTCCTTCTCCAGGAGATCTTCCTGAGCCAGAGATCAAACCCATGTCTCTTATGTCTCCTGCATTGGAGGTGGATTCATTACCTCTAGTACCACATGGAAATTCTGACTATGTGCTCTGCTTTTGACAGTAGGAAAAGCAGAACTGGAACTTAGAAACCTGGATACTTATGAGCGCTGAGGCTGCCTCTGCCAAGGGTGTACATAGAAAAGGAAAGCTGGGGACAAAGTGTTAAAGAATATCTTCAGTGGCTGTCCTCATTGGGGAAGAAGGCATAGAAAAGACAAAGAAGAAGTCTTATTTTACTCATTTCTGGAGAGTGGAGTCAGTAGAGCTGATGACCAAGAGGTTATCGGGGATGTTCAAGAGAGAAAATTATGATGAGGGTGGAAGTCATGATGAGGTGAAAATCAGGATGAGGGTACAGAGGTCAAAGGCCATTCTTCTCAATCCTCCTATGGAGATTTAAAACCAAAGGAATTTCTGATTCCTAGCCCAGATGTACTAAATTGGGATTTCTGGAAGAGAGGCCTGAACATCTGTAATCTAAATTTTTAGGAAGCTACACAGGGCGGGCATTTAGTAAGTGAAACCAGAGTCCAGGGCCTGGGGAAGAAGTAGAATATAAGAAGTAGGGGCAGGAATATAGAACATTCTTCCAAAATGATGGTAGGGAGGCAGGGAAAGGCAGATTGCCAAGAATTAGAAGTAGGTTTGTGGCTCAGCTGGTAAAGAATCCGTCTGCAATGTGGGACACCTGGGTTCAATCCCTGGGTTGGGAAGATCCCTGGAGAAGGCAAAGGCTGCCCACTCCAGTATTCTGGCCCGGAGAATTCCACGGACTGTATAGTCCATGGGGTCACAAACAGTTGGACACAACTGAGCGACTTTCACTTCACTTCAGAGGTAGGTAGAATGGGTGGAAGAAGATGTTTTGTGCTTTTGTATTTTCTATGGAAGAAATCAAGCATGTTTGAAGGGCAAGAATGGTTAAGACCAAGAGGTTACAGCAGCAACTGAGAAAGGGAAATTGAAGTTCTTGAGAAAATATCATCAAAGCCTAGCTTGGGGGTGGGGAAGATGAGATCAACAATGGACTCTTGTTGCATTTTTTAAATGAGCCAGAAAAGTAATCGGTCCTTATCTGTGACCATTTGGGGTTCAACTGTTTGCATGTTGCACTTCAATATAAACTCTTCAGTCCACACCCCAGCACTGAAATGATGGATCACTATCAGGCTTGAGTGAGCCAAAATGGACCGGAAGGAGCGATGCTAAAGAAGCTCAGGAAAGCCTGAGAAAAGCGTTGCGTGCTAGTCACTCCCTGTGCACTCAGTCACTCAGCTGAGTCCAGCTCTTTGCAACCCCATGGACTGTCGTATGCCAGGCTAGCACTAGAGTGTGTTCCCATTTCCTTCTCCAGAGGCTCTTTCCTGCTCAGGGTTGGAACCCATGTCTCTTGTGTCTCCTGCGCTGGCAGGCAGATTCTTTACCTCTGCACCACCTGGGAAGCCCATAGGTTTATGGAAATAGTGATTAAGGAGACTTGAAGCTTCTGTAGATTTTCAGGTCTATTAACAAGGTCCAAAGCTTCTATCATTCCCCACAAAGATGGCCATTGATGCTTAGCAATGATTTTTCATCACATTGGAGTGCTGAGCAGCATTTATTTATGCTCTCAAAGAAAGTTACCTTTTGCCTCTAAAATGATTGATTTTTCATTTCAGTACAGTTCCTTTCTCCTGCATTAAACTCCAGGAAATGGGGGATGGTGTGTATTCAGCACGTATTGCAAGTAAATCATGAAAACCCTTGCAAACATACCTTATAGCTGTCAACTGAATTATTCTCAATGAATGGCTCTTTGGCAGTGTGTGTTTAAGCTGGTGATAATAAATACCAAAAAAATGGGGTCAAATTTTAACATATGTCCTGTACAGGCCATAGCTTATTTCACCTGGCTGCTAGTCAATCTGCTTTTTTAGGTGCAGCAAACATAACCATTCAAAGAAAATAATCTAACTGCTAACAAATGATTTCTAAGAAAATTTAGGGCAGTGTGGTTGCTTCTTGTCACTGTTTACCCTTTTCTGCTCGTTGTGGGGGATGGATGTATACTGCCCCTTTTATTGTATAAAGAATCTGTTAAGGGACTAAGAAATGCAGGTGAACCTATTTAAACTCATGACTTCAGAATTAGGCCTAAGTAGTTAATTTTGGTAGATTTTCTTCTCTTTCATCCAACGGTTGGATATTTTTCCAAGATAAAAGTTAAAATCCATTGGGCCCTTAAAAAATATGTAAAGTGGACACATAATTTACCTGTTGACTTTAGGGTCTTTTTGAAACAAAGGTCCAGGAGAGAGAACTCAAGGGGCTTTCTTGCTGATGCTCATATTCCCTGGTGAGAACCAGATAGAGCTTGTTATTAGTGCCTCCTGTAGTGGACCACTCTGTTTAAACTCAAAGAGATGCATCTGTTCTACAGTAATGCCAAGTGATTCATGTGTGGTTCTCTTAGGTGTTACTCTTGTGAGTAAGGGCTGGGCTTCCCAGGTGGCACAGTGGTAAAGAATCTGCCTGCCAACACAAGAGACATGGGTTCAATCCCTGGGTTGGGAAAATCCCCTGGTGGAGGGCATGGCAACCCACTCCAGTATTCTTGCCTGGAGATTCCCCATGGACAGAGGAGCCTGGCAGGCTACAGTCCGTGGGATCGCAAAGAGTTGGCCATGACTGAGCACAGTGCAGAGCACTTGTAAGTCTCCCCAGTTTTGAAGGCTTTATTCCTAAATTCTACATAATTTTTAGAAGTTCACTTATTTATATCATTTATTTATTCTGCCAACATATTGAGTACCCTCTGCTATGTGTCAGGCACCAAATGAGTAAGAGAGCCTGACTGCAAAGAAATCACAATCTAGCGGAGAAAGCTGACTTGTAAATGATGCCAGGTTAGTCAATGGTACTTTAGAAATATTGTGTTTTTTTGATGTGGATCTTTTCTAAAATGCCTTTCTTGATTTGTTACAGTATTGCATCTGTTGTTTATGTGGCTTAGACAGTAAACAGTCTGCTTGCAATGCAAGAGACCTGAGTTTGATCCCTGGGTCCGGAAGATCCCCTGGAGAAGGAAATGGCAACCCATTTAAGAGTGGACTGGAAATCTCCGAGGATCAATCAGGAAGCCTGAAAAACTCTTTGATGGAAAAACTCTTTGATGGAACCTGCAGAAGCAATAAATAAACCCCAAGTCCCCCTTGCCCAAACTAGAGGGCAATGTCACAATGCAAGAATGTCTTCTTAGGAAGCGCCTTCGACCCCCAACAATGGACCATTGCTTGGCATCTTTCCCTTCCTCTAAATCACTTTCAGTTTAAGTGGAAGAGGCTTTCTGTTGTCAAAGGCTGATGGTAGGCTGAGTTCCTCGGCTGACCCAGCCCTGCCAATATCCAAGGTGAAGAACAAATACATTATGAGGAGAAATCCATCCAGAGACTGATTTTGTTTCCTTTAACAGCCAAAGTGGCTTTCGAAGATCAATACACCCTTTGCACTGCTGCCAAAAGCAAAGAGCCAGTGTGCCAAATTATAAACTGTAGGAGGGATAACTACAGGAGAGCCTGCCCAGCCAGAGTCCCCTGCCTGGGCAGTCTGGCTGCTAGGAACCCGCTGCTTTTGGAGCCATCAATCTTCACCTTGTCACCACTGTGGTGACCTGGCCTCCTGGGCAGCAAACACAGGTGAGTACCTTCTGCCTTCAGAGGTGCCAGCTACGGAGCCTCTCTGACCTGGTGACTTGGGTCACGTGCTTGAGTAGGAAGTTAACTATGCTGACAAGCAAATGGTGTTGTCACTTCGAATTTCATTTCCAAGGGAGAAATGGGCCCCCTCCTGTACCATCTTTTCTGGATCTGCTGGAGAGGGTCTGGTGTTTTTTTGAGGTTTCAGGCAATGTGCTAGGGGTCCTGAGGTGGCAGAGATATCAAAACCGTGAGAATGAGTTGAAGCTTATTTTGCAAGTAGCTAAATATGGTCTTTCAT
Source organism: Oreotragus oreotragus (assembly GCA_006410675.1). Classification (NCBI taxonomy): domain Eukaryota; kingdom Metazoa; phylum Chordata; class Mammalia; order Artiodactyla; family Bovidae; genus Oreotragus; species Oreotragus oreotragus. The sequence continues at coordinate 48,088 of SJYX01001003.1, forward strand.
TAAGCAAATGACATTATTAAAACGTGTTTTTGATGGGCATTCAGGTGGGGAGGGAAGAGAGGAGAGAAAGGGAAGCCTATCTCTCCTGAAAACTGTTATAGTTCTCAAAATATCCTCATAAGAAACAAGGGTTACTCACTGGAGTTTGACAGAAATCTTAGGGAAAGCAGTGAGTAACTGACATTGAAGTAATTGAAACAAACTTTAAAATTGTCTAAATAACGTCTGTGAACAACCACAAGGAACTATTTTTTAACCAAATGACACTGCTGGAAATCCTGCTCACTTCACGACCAGGTTAGCGTTGCTGCTGGACCGAGGGTGAGTGGTGTAGAATGTGGTGGAATGTTGTTTGGGCCCATCTTTCAGCTGTATTAAATGAGCCTTGTGGATTGGCATATCAGTGAAACAGATGGGGTCTTGAATTTACATGATAAACATTTTCTTTCAGCTGTTATATATTCATTTGTTAGTTCACTTATTCATTGATGCAGTCCATGGTTAACTGTCTCCTAATCCACTCCAGGACTATTGCCTGGAAAATCCCATGGACAGAGGAGCGTGGTAGGCTACAATCCATGGGGTCGCAAAGAGTCGGACGGACACGACTGAGTGACTTCACTCACTCTAATAGTGCAAAACACCGGGCGAGGTGACTAAATCACCATGAAAAATACCATAATCCATGACCTTAAGGCACCTAGCAAGTTAGTAGGAAACTGATGAGCACGGTTGATGAGGAAGCCAAGGTCTGAAACAAACTTGGAAGAGTTTGTGTTAAATAGCTTACACTTTTATCAGTAAAAGTTGCTGAGAATGAGCTGGAGATGGTTGGCCGTTTGAGGAGCACTGGAAAGGTTGGGAAAGGTCACAGTGAGAAAACTGATAGGGTGATCATCAACAAAGAATCTTAGAGCTGTCTAGTGGTAGAGAGGGCAGGTGCTATCAATAGGTAGCACTAATCTGTTTGGAGATCAGTTTGAACCTTCCTCATAAAACTGCCACATGGCAGATAATGAGGACGAGCAACACCTGAAAAAGTCCTGTGGGTTGGAGGTCACTGAAGATGGTTGTCCAAAGCAGGATGCCTTTGTCTTCCTAAGGGAAGATAACTCAGGAAGCATGTTTGGGAAATAATTTCCAGCCTTGCCAAGGGCATGAAAGAGGTAAAAATATGAACTAAGAAAAAGCCATTAATACAGAGATAAGAACAGAGTCATGTACCATGGAGGCAGCAGAGTGCAGCAGAATTGCTGGGGCTTATTGTAACTCTCTGTTTAACTTTTAGAGCAGGGGTCCCCAACCTCTAGGCCATGGACCGGTACCTCCTGTCAGATTAGAAATAAGGGGCGCAGTAAATGTAATGCACTTGAATCATTCTAAACCCACCACACTCCACCCCACCTCCACTCCTGTCCATGGAAAAATCGTCTCTCATGAAACCGGTCCCTGGTGCCAAAAAGGTTGGGGACTGATGCTTTAGAGGAACAGTCAAAATGTTTCCAAAGTGGTCATACCATTTTATATTTCAACCAGCAATGTAGGAGCACTCTAAGTTATCCACATTTGTTAATTCTAGCTGTTCTAGTGGGTAGGAAGTATTATTTCATTGTGGTTTTTATTTGCATTTCCCTTATGGTTACTGATGTTGAGCATCTTTTTGTGCTGTTAATCATTCGTATATGTTCTTTGAAGAAATGTCTATTTTGACACTTTGCCCATTTTTTATTATTGAGCTATGTTCTTTGAGTAGTCTATATACTTGCAAGCAAAAGTTTCCTCCCATTCTGTGGGTTTTCTCAGTTTCCTGTAAAGCACAAAAGCTTTAAATTTTGATTAGATGCCGGGTTTTTGTTTGTTTGTTTGTTTTTTTACACAGCTGAATATTATTGCTTCTTTTTGGGGATAAAAAGCAAGATTTTTCACAAATTTAGGTTGTTTGTTCGTTTATTTTTTCTTATTGCTTGTTTTTGCTGTTATATCTAAGAAATCATTGCTTAACCCATGGTCCTGTAAATACTCCTGAGTTTTTTTCAAAGAGTTTAATACCTGTAGTTTTTATACTTTGGTCTGTGATTGATTTTGAGTAAATTTTTTTGTGCGTATGGTGTGAGGTAGGGGTCCAACTTCATACTTTTACATGTAGATATCCAGCTGTCTGAGCACAACTGAAAAGAACAGAAAAGAACATTCTTTTGTCTGCTGAATTGTCTTGACAATTTTGTCAAAAATAATAAATATACACCAAATGTAAGGGCATGTTTCTGAACTTTTAATTGATCTACATGTTTGTAGATTACTATACAAATGTGATCTACAATGTAGATCATGTACTATTGTAGCTTCACAGTAGTAGCTTCACTTTTGAAACTGAAACTTTTGGAATCCAAATTTTCTAACTTTTCCTCTTCTGGGTCCTTTATATTTCCAAATGAATTCTAGGATGAGTTTGCCAGTTTCTGTGGAAAAGTAAGCTGGGATTTTGATAAGGATTGTGTTTAATCTCTTAAATCAATTTGGGAAGTAGTAACATCTTAACAATAATAAATCTTCTGATCCTTGAACATGAGATGTCTTTCCATTTATTTAAAATTATTAAAAATTTTAAAATTTTAATTGGAGGCATTTAAGCCTTTTTAAAAATTTCTTTCAATGATAATCTTTGTAGTTTTCAAAGTATATAAGATTTGTGCTTTATTAATTTATTCCTTTGGATTTTATCCTTTTGATGCTATTATAAATAGAATTGATTGTTCATTGCCAATGTATAGAAATATAATTGATATTTGCATATCAGTCTTTTACCCTGAGATCTTGCTGAACTCATTTGTTCCTTTTAATGGATTTCAGTGGCTTCTTTAGAACTTTTCTGTGTAGAAGATTATGTTGTATGCAAAGTGAAAGTGTTTTACTGCTTTCTTTCCAATCTTTTCTTACCTAACTTCCCTGGTTAGAACCTCCAGTAAGTGTCGAGTCAAAGTGGCAAAAAGGAACATACTTGTCTTATTCCTAATCTCAGGGATAGGTCATTCAGTCTCTTCATCATTAAGTATTATATTTGCTGTGGGTTTTTTGAAGACGCTCTTTAGCAGGTTGAAGTTCCCTCCTAGTTTGAGTATTTTAATCACAAGAGATATTGGATTTTGTCAAGTGCTTTCCTACATGATCATGCAATTTGTCTTTTATTGATATGGTATATTATATAAATTGATATTTCAATGTTAAACTAATCTTGCATTCATGGGCTAAATCCCACTTGGTTGTAATGTATAATCTTTTACTTCTGGATCTGATGATGTAATGAATGTTCAGAATGGCATTATAGGCCCCCCAAAGTGGAAACAACTCAGTTTTCTGTTAGCTACTGAATGAATAGATGAAATTTGCTACAACCATTCATTGGAGTGTTAATCCTCAGTGTAAAGAAGTGAAATTCTAATGCATGCTGCAAATTGGTAGAACTTGAAAAACAATTTTAAGGGCAAGTACCCAGTCATGGGTTACACAATTCCATTTGTATAAAAGGTACAAAATAGGCAAATATATAGACACAGAAAGATTAGTGGTTGCCTGGGGCTGCAGGGTAGGGGAATGGGAGGGCAAGGGAGGAGAGGATTGTGGGGAAATAGGGAATAATCACTAATAAAGACAGCTTTTTTTTGAGTGAAATTGTTCTAAAATTAATGGATGATGGTTGCCTAACTTTAATATGTGAACATATTAGAAGATATTTACTTTTACACCTTAAAGGGGTCAATTGCATGGCATGTGAATTCTCTCTAAAATGGTATGTACATATAAAAAAATGATTCTCTATGAACTAGACATCCTAAGTCTTTCACATCTATTATGTTGTTTAGTGAAGACAGCAACCTTGTTAGAGGGGATTGTTAGAGGGCATTATTATTGCTGTTTTACAAATTAAAAAATGGAAGTTTAGAGACCTCAGGTAAGTAACTTGTCCCAGATCAATAACTTGTAAACAACAGATTAAAGCAGGCTGTGTGCTTGTGAAGCCCAAAGTTAACCTTGGGTCTCTTCTGGCTGAGGAGACATCTTATTTCAGTCCAACTGACCTCTGCCTGCTGCATTTTTTCCATCCTTGGTCATACACCTTCTATCAGTATAGGAAAAGAAAAATGGAGGCTAAAGGCCATTTAAATAACGTGAGTAGCCTTATAAATTTGTACCTAGTAAAGAAGAAACAGAATGATCGATGCAGGCTATTTAAGATGACAGCTCAACTCTCCATGTGTTTTTTCAGTGTAGACGCATTCTTCAGGAGAATTCATGTCTATGAACTTTAAAAGAAAAAAAGACTGTTGGAGAGAAGAGCTAGTTTCCAACACTGATTTGTGTTGCAGTGAATTAAGGCCGGGGCATAAGGCTCTCTTTTTCTTTCTTAAAACTCTTTTGCCATCTGGTTTCAGTGTCTCCTTAACATAGTTTTCAGGCTATGAAATTCTGTACATCTTTATGAAGCTCAAGACTTGACCTTTGAGAGGGAAAAGTCTTACTTTATTATGCTGACACCACACATCATAACTCTTATTTTGCTTGGAGATCTCATTCACTGTCATCACCAACATGTGCAACAAGAGATACGTCATGTTTATGGCTAGAATATTCCTTTTATTTCCAGTTATAGTTTTCCCATAAAATCTCAACTGAAAATAATCTCCACACAGTCATTGAATGTTATTGCTTGGAACAGAAATGCTAAAACAATTTGCTTATTTAGGATCCTGAGTATTTCCTAACATTTTGAAATGTTTTGGTCCTCCATGAAATATCTTTTCAGCCAGAGCAGTAGTAATGTAAGTCTGTGGCTTCTCTTGTCATGTATTTTATGGGATTGTGTTACCTCAAAAATATATTTGGTATTCCTCCCATGTGTATTGGAGTGCAACGGGTAAATAATTCTATATTGACTCTCTAGCCTAGATGTTTTATAGCTGTGATTGACATCCTCTCAAGAATTGTTCATTGAAAAATAAAATTTCCCAATGAGATCCAAGAGGGGTAAAAGGCAGGGCATGGACATCACAGTGAGACGCAAAAAGTACTTGTGCACATCTTCAAAAGTAGGTTTTTGTCTTTTTCCTGTCATCTTTTTCTGTATGTACAAGTTCACCCTTGAACTGGGTAAGCAGGTTGGGAGGAAGATCTTGCCACAGGAGGCCAAGGGCAGGAGAAGCAGAAAGTCCTTGGAGAATCCTTAAGGTCAAGCCCTGGGATCAAAATCCAAAGGATTGGGGTGGGAGAAGGAAGGTTGCAAGAGAGGAAGCAAAAACAGTGTCCAGTAGGGGAGAGTTTGGCAGAACTCACAGCACAGGGGCAGAGAAAGGAGTGATCTGAACAATTTCTATGAATGCAGGTGACTGTCTAAAACTTGGTCCCTGTGATCTGATGCAGTGAAATGAACGTGGCTTTGGAACTGGATTTGGGTTCAAATTTTGCTTAGTTGGTCAAATAAGTGATTTTACCCCTTTGCACCTGAGCTTCTTATCTATAAAGTGAATATCTTCATGATCACATCAGCACCATTACAATAACTGCACCTTCCCAAATCCCTGCAATGTGCTATTTATTTTGCAAAGATAATTGTGTTTAATCATCTGTGCAATCTAATGAAGTATGTTTTACTTATCCCCATTTTGCAAATGGGGGACACCAGAGCTCAGAAATTTCAGTTAGCTCAAGGTCCTTTCTTATAGCTGGCAAGTCATGGAACCAATATTTTAATCCAAATCTGCTGGACTCCATAGTCCATTAGACTACGGGATTGGAATGGCCAGGAGCACTCAACCAGAGGAATCCTAGACTCTACTGTAGACCTGTGTGAGCATCTCTGGGGATGGGGCCCAGGATTGTACAGTTGAACAGTTGAACCCAGGATTGTACAGTTGTACAGTTGAACCTCTTTAGTGGGTTCTTAAGCTCCCCATGAGTTTAACTCACCTCTTAAGTGAGTTCTTAAGCTCCCCATGAAAGTACCTGCCACTCAGGGTGTGGTCTGTGTTCCAGCACCAGCAATATTCGTATCACCTGGGAGCTTGCCTGGGTGCTGTTTAGTCACTAACTCCTGTCCAACTCTCTGTGACCCCACGGACTGCTGCACACCTGGCGCCTCTGTCCCCTGCTGTCTCCTAGAGTTTGCTCAAATTCGTGTCCGTTGAGTCAGTGATGTTATCTAACCATCTCATCCTCTACCACCCTTCTCCTTTGGCCTTCAATATTTCTCAGCATCAGAGTCTTCAATGAGTTGGCTCTTCACATCAGGTGGCCAAAGTATTGGAACGTCAGCAATAGACCTTCCAGTGAATATTCAGGATTGGTTTCCTTTAGGATGGACTGGTTTGTTCTCTCTTCAGTCCAAGTGACTCTCAAGAGTCTTTTACAGTACCACAATTCAAAAGCATCAATTCTTTGGCACTCAGCCTTCTTTATGGTCCAACTCTCACATCCATACATGACTATTAGAAAAACCATAGTTTTGACTATGTGGATATTTGTGTGTATAGTGTAAATTGCCAGCCCCTATCCCAGCCCTGCTGGTGTAGAATATGCATTAGATCTAACAAGGTCCCCAGGTGATTCATAAGGTTCAGGGGGTACCTGTTCTACAGAGTTGTTGTGAGGATTAGAAAATACTATAAAGTGTGGTTGCTGCTGCTGCTGCTGCTGTCACTTCAGTCGTGTCCGACTCTGTGCAACTCCATAGACAGCAGCCCACCAGGCTCCACCGTCTCTGGGATTCTCCAGGCAAGAACATTGGAGTGGGTTGCCATTTCCTTCTCCAATGCATGAAAGTGAAAAGTGAAAATGAAAATGAAGTCGCTCAGTTGTGTCCGACTCTTAGCGACCCCACGGACTGCAGCCTACCAGGCTCCTCCATCCATGGGATTTTCCAGGCAAGAGTACTGGAGTGGGGTGCCATTGCCTTCTCTGAAGTGTGGTTGGGTGGTAGTTTAGTTGCTAAGTCATGTCTGACTCTTGCAACCTTATGGACTGTAGCCTGCCAGGCTCTTCTGTCCTTGGGATTTCCCAGGCAGAATACTGGAGTGGGTTGCCATTTCCTTCTCCAAACTATAAAGTGTCTACCATATTAAAACTACCCTTCATTACCATTACTATATGGTGCTGTTATGTTCTTTCTTACATATTCTACCCATCCTTCTTTTCTTTTTTTATGTAAATTTATTTAATTGGAGGTTAATTACTTTACAATATCATATTGGTTTTGCCATACATCAACATGAATCTGCCACGGGTGTACACATGTTCCCCATCCTGAACCCCCCTCCTACCTCCCCATCCTTCCTTTCCCCAAAACATATCATGCTGTTATTCCTCTATCAACACTTTGGTGTAGAGTCAGAAGATATGGGTTTCACTCTTGGCTTGGCTAATTACTGTCTGAAACCTTGGAAAAAATTAAGTTTTGACCCTCAGTTTATCAATTGAAAAAAGAGGAAGATGATGAAAATAATACATTGATGACACCAAAGAGTCAGTCCTATTTGACTATTGTTAGGGTATCATTTGGAGGAGAAAGCAAGAAACATAGGAAGAGAATAAAAGTATTAGAGTCTGTATTTTCTTCTAAACAAACCAGTCAGTCTGGTTACTGGATGTTTGATTTTAATTGGTATAATTGTTTTACAAAAAGTTCTGTTTAATGTTATGATTCTAAGGAAAAATATCTCTCTCAGTGAGGTTGAATAACTCCCTATGGTATGATTTATATATTAATTCTTTAGTTCCAACATTTAACTGGGTCACAGCTAACAACTCTCCACTAAATTCAGTCAGTTACTGGTGCAGTTTGGGATTGTTTTCTCTTAGAAGGGGCTTCTCTGATAGCTCAAGTGGTAAAGAATTGCCTACAGTGTAAGAGATACTAGAGACGTGGGTTCGATCCCTGGATCAGGAAGATTCCCTGGAGGAGGAAATGGCAACCCATTCCAGTATCCTTGCCTAGGAAATCCCCTAGACAGAGGAGTTTGGCAGTACACGGAGACACACACATCAGACACAACTGAACTTGTGGCTGCGTGGTCTCTTAGCACAACAGAGGTTCCGTTACTCTCAAGGGTGTGACTGGCTGATTTTTGTTTGTTTGTTTTTTTAAGTGGTCTTTTTGGTGCCTTTTGCATGCCACTCTTGGCTTTGGATGGAGTATGCATAGAGTTGTTTCTAATGGTATTTTGAGGAAGCGCCTGACCCTGTCCATATACATACCCCAGTTCACTTCTCTGGAGTAACCTTTTTTAGACATCTGTCTCTGGGAGCTTTTAAACTTAACCTTCTCGAGGAGGCCTTCATCGGATACGGGACTGGGTTAGTTCCTCTTCTTTACCTCCTCTCAGCACCCCTGCTTCCTCTCTCTGAACTGATTCATTGTTGTTTCTTAGGGTCAGTGCTCTCTAAACCAGCGGTCCTGCAGGGGACATTTGGCAACATCTGGAGATAGTTTTGCCTGTCACAGCTGGGGGTGTGGTTCCTGGGATATAGGAGGTGGAAGCCAGGGCTGTAGCCAAACCTCCTACCCTGCCCAGGACAGGTCCCCTTCCCCAACAAATAGTTATCCAACCCCAAACATCACAGAGGTGATGTAACTCTAGACTGATTTGTCATTTCCTTGAGGACCCCACCATGGCCGAGCCTGCTTTAGTCACCTCTGTCATCCTACCATGCAACATACCTCTAGGAAGTAAGTATTCAAGAAGTGTTTGTTGAATTACACTTAATTAATTGAATTAATTAATGAAAAAGGATACAACTTTTCATTTAGTACACTAACTGTTAAAACACACAGATCTGCTTTTAACTGTAAGTAGGAGTATGAGGGAAGGATACATCAAGTGCACTGCAGCACTCTGCATGTCAAAGTTGGGTTGACAGAATTAATAATGGAGCACTGAAAAAGCTACGTCATACCTGCATTTCTGGAAATGAAAGCACATATCCTAAGATGAAGCATTACTGAGCCAGGAACCTGGACCGTTGTGTTAACTTTTCCATCCTCTGAGCTGCTGATGTAAGTGAATTGTGTGGCACTGTCAGACTACTCTGTGGACCCTGTGAGAAACATCTCCACAAGGCAGGCATGTACTGTAGGGGGTGGTGTTGAGAATTTAGTATTATTACATCCCATAGTGCTGCTTACTGGGCTTCCCTGGTGGCTCAGTGGTAAAGAATCTGCCTGCTAATGCATGAAGCCTGGGTTCTATCTCTGGGTGGGGAAGATAACTGTGGGAAAGAAAATGGCAACCCACTCCAGTATTCTTGCCTGGAAAATCTCATGGACAGAGGAGCCTGAAGGGCTACAGTCCATGGTGTTGCAAAAGAGTCAGACACTACTTAGCCACTAAACAGCAACAACAAAAGTGTTTCTTATTAAGGGATCATGGGAGAAATTGCCCTCTTGTTTCTGCTGCTTTTATCTTAAACATGCTATGAATTACAAAATTGTGTTTCATTTGTGGCATTGGCTACTATGAAGCTTAGATATAAATTTGTGGCTCATTTTCTCCAAATGTATGGGATATTATCTCATCTCCAGTTATCTTATTTTTTTAAATTTTATTTCCTTTTTACCTTTCTTTTCTTTAAGGTCTTTATTCCTCCCCATCCCTTCTCCTTTCTTTCCCTTTTTTTCTGTCATGCTAAATGTGCCTTGTAAAAGTTTTTTTCTCCAAAAGGAACATTTTAAGATGTAATTTATTCCATATTTGTGTGCTTATTTTATTACAATTGTAGCTGTTTGACAAAGAAATTTATAGTATGCCTTGGACACACAAAACTTATCAAAATGGTCATCACAAATAAAGACAAACAGTATTTCTGTTAGGTTAAGAACATGATACATTCGGGGCACTCTTCACTCGCTGTTTCTGGACCCAGGTCCCAGGGAGTGATTCAAGGGGATGCCTTGGGGATATCTAAGAGACAGAGAGTGAGAGGAGAGCTAGGCCTGCAGTAATCATGTTGTCTCACAAGTAATGCAGCCAGTTTCCTTTCAACTGAGTGCATATCATGGCTTGGCACACACTTTAACTCATTTCTAAGCTTTTGAGGTTAGCTTTTGGGTTCAGCTGCTTTGGCTGTCCTGTACTTATGATCTACGTGAGTGGGCCTTTTGCTAGTGGGGCCTCTCTAGCTCTCTCAGTCTTGGTTATAAAAGTCATTACTATTGAAAAATAACTTAAAAATAAAATTCGTGCCATTCTCTGTAAAATTTGGGTGTGGGGGTGAGGTCTGGGACTGACTAAGACAAACACTTCTAATCTAACCACTGAGAGGCAGTGACTCTGACTTTCATCCTATGCAAGTGTAAGGATCTATGTATTTTTTTAACGGAAATGGGATATTGTATATATTCCTTTGCAATTGTTAGTGTTCTCTCATTTGTGGTGCTGGTGATCCTTTCATGTCTTTGAACATTGTTCTAAATTTTAAAATTTTAATACAAGATTTTTATGTTTAGAATTTATTTATTGGCCACATAGAATGTAGGATCTTAGTTCCCCTACGAGGGATCGAAACTGTGCCCCCTGCAGTGGAAGCATGGAGTCCTAACCACTGGATCACCAGGGACATCCCTTGTTCTACATTTTTGTGTTTGGTGGCTCGATGGTATTCTGTTGTGTAGACATACCATAGTTTATTAACCAATCCGAAATAGACATTTAAGTTGTTTCCATTGAGGTATGTTGTGTGTGTGTGTATGTATATACGTGCTTTTTAAACAGCTTGATTTTGTGATCCAAAGTCAAAATGTTTCATAACTTCAACCTAAAGTTTACTTGAGATACAAATACAAATACATTGGTCCCAATGCAAACTGACAGAGCAGGGTGATTTTATAATATATATTTGCATTAACACCAATTGAATGTCATTTTTATATTTAGTCAAATAATTACAAGTTGTTTAAGAAAATTAAATAATGTAGGTAGTTATCTGTGTATATAGCATACACCTGTCTAGGCCAGGTTCATAAAATTAGTGCTAAATCCTAATTTAAAATAACATCAGTGTTGATTCTTGTAGACCAGGAGTTTCAGGTGGCATTTTTTTCTTTTCAATCAAGAGGTAGGGTAAATATCTCCGAGATTGAGTTTCAGGGAGCAAATTGTTGATCAAAATTGATGTGCCTCTTTCAGGGCAGAACAACCAAAACTTCTTTGACATAAAAGAATTATGAAGACTATTTTATCTTCACAAATTACAAAAAAAGGGGTAGAGATAAAAGAGATGGAGAGGGAAAAGCCAGACAAATCCCCATAGACATCTGTGATTTACAGGTGGGATTCAAAAGTCCTGCTGTGTGAAAAAGGCACCTTTATGAGGAAACTCTCCTCAGGTTACTTGGTCAGAAACAATCCAAAAGGACTCTGACTGAGCACACCCTTTCAGTATTGTTGTACTGACACAGCGAATTAATTCATGCAGGCTGACTTCATGCTACGCATCACTTACAAAATGCTTGCTGTCTGTGCCTCCCCTGCCCCCTCCACTTCTGCATGAACCAACCAAATGAACTGGCTATGCTGAAAACAAGGGAAGGAGAAAAGTGCAGCATTAGTGTGTCTGAAATATAATAGAGGGGCATTCTAGGAGACTGTGGCTACCTTGCTTTGGGGGTCGGTTTTCCAGTTAGTAGCATAAATATAAATATCTTGCTTCTTATATTCTGGCTGTTATATAACAGGAGGCTCAGCTGAGTGCTCTGTGATGACCTAGAAGGGTGGGATGGAGGGGATGGTGGGAGGGAGGCTCAAGAGAGAGGGGATATATGTATAGATACAGTTGATTTGTGTTGTTTTACAGCAGAAACTAACATAACATGGTGAAGCAATTATCCTCTAAAAAATTTTACCATACAGAATTACAAATAATAAAGAAACAATAAAGCAACAGGTTTTTTGTTTTTTTTTTTCTTAGAGCTTCCATTTTACTTTATTTTACTTTACAGTACTCTATTGGTTTTGGCATACATTGACATGAATCTGCCACGGGTGTACACGAACTCCCAAACATGAACCCCCCTCCCACCTCCCACCCCACATCATCCCTCCGGATCATCCCCATACACCAGCCCCAAGAGAGAGGGGATATATGTATAGATACAGTTGATTTGTGTTGTTTTACAGCAGAAACTAACACAACATGGTGAAGCAATTATCCTCTAAAAAATTTTACCATACAGAATTACAAATAATAAAGGAACAATAAAGTAATATGTTTTTTTTTTTGACCTCCCTCTTTAATGATAAAAATGTTGGAATCAAGATGCATTTTTTTGATGCTACATAAAGATTGGATCTTTTTTAAACTGTAAGTTTAGTTCATTTAAAATGTGTTAGTTTCTGCTCTACAGCAAAGTGAATCAGTTCTACATATGCACATATCTATACTTTTTTAGATTATTTTCCCATATTGGTCATTACTGGGGTAGGAAATGGCAACCCACTCCAGTATTCTTGCCTGGAAAATTCCATGGACAGAGAAGCCTGGCAGGCTAGTTGGACACGACTGAGCACCCACACAGTCATTACAGAGTATTGAGAAGAGACCAGATAGAAAGATTGGATTTTGACTGACATATGGATTAGTTTGAATGGGTTTTAAGACCAGGTGTTAAAAAAATTTCCTTGAAGCATCCAGGAGATCGGGAAAGACCATTTTCCCCCATGCTGAGATTTGTGAGCAGAGGCTCTGGCTCTCGGAGGCTTCTCTTGGTGGGGACTTCACCACTTGATTTGCAGCGGGAGAGTGCAGTCAACACATGCGCCTCCTTGTTGAAGCACTGAGTCATTCTGTGTTCCCTCTGCCGCACCTTTTCAATGTTAGTAGCATTTTCCCTGCAGGGTATGCTTAGAGCTGTGTATCTTTACCCAAGAGAGGGTGCAGCGGCGGCTGTCTAGCACCCAAATGGCTCTCTCTGTCCTACCGTCTCTGACCCTGTCCTCACTGCTGGAGAAATATGCTGGCCTTGAGTACCATATGCTACTAATCAGAGCATCAAGCAGACGTCAGCTTTTTGGGATGACACTAAGGTGCAGTGTGTAAACTTGGCAAGCCATGAAGCGACTTTGCTGTCACTCATTAAAAATACCTTTTTAAACTGAAGTATAGTTGCTTTACATTGTTGTGTTATTTTCAGGTAGACAGCAAAGTGTTTGGTGATTTACAAATATATTTTTTCAGATTCTTTTCCATTCTAGGTTATTACAAGATACTGAATATAGTTCCTTATGCTGCACAGTAGGTCCTTGTTTATCTAGTCTATATATAGTAGTGTGTATCTGTTAATCCCAAACTCCCAATTTATTCTTACCTCCCCCTCCTTTGGTAACCATAAGTTTGTTTTCTTTATCTGTGAGTCTTTTTTGTTTTGTAAATAAGTTTGCTTTTATCATATTTTAGATTTCACATACAAGTGATGTCATAAGATATCGGTCTTTGACTCCATTTATGATCATCTCTAGGCCCGTTGTCAGACTTTTTGTAAATTGCCTTTCTGTACACTCTTTTCTTTAGTACGAGGGTGGCTTTTGGCAATGCCATCAAGCCATTCCGACTTGACTGAACAGGCAAATCTATGTTCAGTACAAAATCAAATAAAAAAGGCTCTCTGTCACATCCTCTGACCTGAGGTTGACTCAGGCTTTTCTTGAGTGAGTCTAAAGTAGAGGGAAATAGCCTGAAGGAAAGTGTTTGAAGACCTTGCTGTGTGTCTTTGTCTGTGTACTGCATGTGTATATGTTATCTGTCTCGGGCTCAAGGGCAGGTCTGGCCTTCCCCTGCTGGCAGCTCAGGCTTCTGTTGGAAAGCAGGTATGCAAAACCTTCTTTAACTTTGCCTGCCACGAGTGGTAAGGTAAAAAACACCCGCTGATGGTTAACAGATCTGTCTCCTAAGACACCGCTCCTCAGAACATGGCATTTGTTGACACTGGGCAAAGCTTTAGTATTTTCCGTGTGTAAGAAGGTTTGGCTGGTTGTGCTTCTGGAAATGGTCATATTCCCAAGCCAGAAATGTCAGTTACCAGTTTTCTTTCTTCATCTGTTCATTAAACCTTTCAAATGTTTTCTCTTTGCTTCCCAGGAACTAGCGATGACATATGTCATTTTCCTATCAGTAAACTTCTTTAAAAGAATAAGCCTACGATCGTTAGCAATTCTGTGCTGTGTAGGGTTTCAAATATTTGAGGATTTTATTATTTCTTGTTCACTTAGACCAAGCAAAATAGCTAAATGTGTAGTATTGTTGAGCTCACTTAACTCCTATTTAGTATCGAAGTAAGAATCAGGGTGGTTATTTATATGTGAAGTTGGGTCACAAGCTTATTTCCAAGAAATTTATTCAAGGCAATATTTTTATCCTTAACAACTAGTCAGAACAAATGAAAATTTGCTATGTGGGTTTTCTGATCCATTTGAGATATTATGGCTCTGTGGGGAAGCTGCTTCTTTCTGTGAAGATAATGAGAAGAAAAAATTGTCAGGAGGCAGAAAGCAAAGAGTTCAGAAGTAGGCTAAGTGATCAGCAAAGCGATCACACTGCTGCTGCTGCTGCTAAGTTGCCTCACTCGTGTCCGACTCGGTGCGACCCCAGAGACAGCAGCCCACCAGGCTCCCCTGTCCCTGGGATTCTCCAGGCAAGAACACACTATATATACTTATTTGTGATAAATAAGTCACAGTGTGGAAGACGCACTGGAACCTTGGTTCTGCTAGCTGATGCGTCTCTGATCGTTTCCCCAGATGCCCCACCAGTTGTAAATCTCAGCCACTAGTCTCCGGAGGATCTTTCCATACCTGGTCCGTTTTTGTGTCCCAGTTGAATTACCTGTTCTGTGGTTCCCCAGAGGCTCATATTCCCCATAGAGTATAATCCTCACACAGAGCTTCCAACAGCTCTATTCTCTCTAGATGATGGTAGCTCGGAGTCTCACGAGCAGCTTCCTGTGTGGTTTGGAGCCATAGAGTGACTTGCAGCGGGCTTGTTTGGGAACCTGACATGGTGTGTTTTAGAGAAGTTGCAGATTTGTGACTCATCTTCAAAGAGAGATCTACACATATCAAAATTGAATAAGGATCTGATTGATGAAACTTGGCCACTTTCACTTTCATTGGCTGAGTTCTCTGTTTGTGCAAGGATCTTTAGTTCACACTCTATATACGTTTTCTTGTTCAGTCTTATAACCTATTTTCACTTTATGGATGAGGGAGTTGAAGCTTAGAAAGGTTGTCACTTGCCTAGGTTTCCTTAGCTGGGATGGGAAGTCAGTCCTGCCCACCTGTGCGACTCTGTGCATTGTTTCTGCTGGCTATACTGTCTGTATTCCCCAAGAGGCCATCCAAACCACTTTCCCATCTATGATTTCCTGCAGCTCTGTCCTTCCACAGTGTTCATCTCAAGACTGCAACCCTGGATTTGTCATCCTGCTTCCAAACGGGCCCAGCTGATCATCTGAGGGTGAGGGGAACCAGACTATAAACTATGCAATTCCTTGTAAATGCCTCAGCTGGGTCCTCTGCATTACCATCCGTCCTCTCAGAGATCCCCGGTTAGTTTTCCCTCCCAATCCTCACAGAAGGATTCCAGACTATCACCACTCTCTTCCAACCCGCCTTTTCACCTCTAAACTCAGCAAAGCCTTAAACTTCTGGGAAAAGCTGAGTACATCAGAAAATTTCACACACTTTATTTACAAGGTAGTGAATCTTTACCTTTATATTGCTGGTTTCAGGATATCAATTTCAGGTTAAGGTCAATCCCATTAGCTGATGATATAACTTTATACCCCTGTTGATGGATCCTGTTGATCTAACTGAACTATTACCAGTTTTATCTGATATATTGGGAAACAAACCCTGTTAACTGGATCAAATCTGTTACCTGGATCCTACAAAACCCCTTACCTCCTCCTATTTCCTCTGGGACCTTATTCCATTAATCCAACTGGTTCCCTGGTGACTCAATGGCAAAGATTCTGCCTGCAATGCAGGAGTCACACAGGAGGCACAGGTTCGATCCCTGAGTTGGGAAGATCCCCTGGAGAAGTGGCAACCCACTCTGGTTTTGTTGCCTAGAGAATTCCATGGACAGAGGAGCCTGGTGGGCTATAGTCCATTGGGTCACAAAGAGTCGGATACAACTGAAGTGACTTAACACACACACAGCTTAATTCCTCTACCTTTTATTCTCTCACTCTCTTCAGACATCTTCCCCTCAGCCTAAAACAAGCACATATCTTACCAAACAAGTTTAAAAGACCCATCCCTCCAGCTACCACCAAGTCTCTCTTTCCTTTTCATGAAACTACTCAAAGAATGTTCTATACAATTGGTTGTCAACATCTTTTCCCATTCTTTTGCCTATCATTTTGGCTTTTGTGTTCTTACCTGTTCTTATTAATCAGGATCCAACCAGGCCAAAAAATGAACAACTTCAGTGATTTGTTACCAAAAATATATATATAATGTGGGGAAATTGATTAGATGGGTAGTGGAGTAACTGAGAAACCAGACAGAGGATGGTGAGATAATCTTAGATGCCCACAGCTGGAAGATACTTCCACACATGGAATGGAGCTGCTGCTGCTGCTAAGTCAAGTAAAATTGGTACTATCAGACCTTGGCCTGGAGATGACGCTAGAGGCAAGATTCTTGGGTTGACTGGCTTGTCCAGAGGGAGCTGAAGCCATGGAGGGGATTTAGCCCATTTACTGTCAGACATGTATCCGCAGCAGAGAAGAGAAGCAGAAACACCCAACCTCTCTGTTCCCTTTGTCTTTTAATCTCTCACCCATATCAACCATTGGCTAAACTCAGCCCAGCTAGAGACCAGCTGACACTCAGTTCAGTTTAGTTCAGTTGCTCAGTCATGTCCGACTCTTTGCAACCCCATGAATTGCAGCATGCCAGGCCACCCTGTCCATCACCAACTCCCGGAGTTCACTCAAACTCATGTCCATCGAGTTGGTGATGCCATCCAGCTTCTGTCGTCCCCTTCTCCTCCTGCCTCCAAACCCTCCCAGCATCAGAGTCTTTTCTAGTGAGTCAGCTCTTAGCATGAGGTGGCCAAAGTATTGGAGTTTCAGCTTTAGCATCATTCCTTCCAAAGAGATCCCAGGGCTGATCTCCTTCAGAATGGATTGGTTGGATCTCTTTGCAGTCCAAGGGACTCTCAAGAGTCTTCTCCAACACCACAGTTCAAACACATCAATTCTTCAGCACTCAACCTTCTTCACAGTCCAACTCTCACATCCATACATGATCACTGGAAAAACCATAGCCTTGACTAGATGGACCTTAGTCAGCAAAGTAATGTCTCTGCTTTTGAATAGGCTATCTAGGTTAGTCATAACTTTTCTTCCAAGGAGTAAGCATCTTTTATTTTTTTATTTATTTAAAAAAATTTTTTTTATTTTTACTTTATTTTACTTTATAGTACTGTATTGGTTTTGGCATACATTGACATGAATCTGTCATGGGTGTACATGAACTCCCAAACGTGAACCCCCCCCCCCACCTCCCACCCCACATCATCCCTCAGGATCATCCCCATACACCAGCCCCACACATCCTGCATCCTGCATCCTGCATCAAACATAGACTGGCAATTCGTTTCTTAC